>AP028433.1:6515851-6892781 GCA_036509395.1 Antheraea yamamai
AAGAAAAGAAAAGACCAGCTTTGAAGTTCTTAAGAACATTGTCGACAATAAGTATAATTTCTTAGAATTACCTAGTAAGGTTTCCTTTAAACTTTATTAAATTTTTTAACCTTTATATGTCGAACATTTCTACTCTTGTAAAGTCAAAAACAAAACCCTTTATGAAACAAAATTCGGTTTCTTTTGTCGCATTTCCCTTGAAATTCGACTAACCGAGACTTTATTGCGCCATCATTATATGTAGATGTTTTTGATAGTTTAATATGCGTAAAATAATGCGTGTGCATTTCATAAAACATAGTTTATAGTATCATCTAAATAAGTAATGACGTAATTACACCGTAGTGTGGATTAAAATGATTTTTTGTAACAGTAACTATTCTACAATGTATTAGTGAATCTGGGTTTTTGTTTATTTCACAATCACTTTTCACAACAACTCTTCAATTGATATAGAATAAAGATAAAGAAACAACGTTCTTTTTTATGTTTATAATTCTAAAAGCTTATATATTTAAGTATAATTAATTATCGTTATTGTTGAGGAAACCGTCAAGTGTTGTAATATACGTACAAAGCATGCTGAAATGTCACAGCGTGAGCAAATAATTCATAATCATCAGCTTGTAAGCGACCCACAGCAGGTAGCACTGAATGAAGGTATAGGCATAATCATCACGATAGCTATCGACGTATTGACGATTTCAAACTCTGAGAAATCAGAAAGTTCAGTTGTTTACTTCATGGTGGCTGCGGTGGGATACGAACCCATGTCTCCGAAGATACTGGTGCCTCAAACCAGTGCCTTCGATCGCTAGGCCACGCTACAAAATAAGAGATTGTCTCTTATTGTATTCGAAAATATCCGAATCGATCTTCGCCCGCGACGGATCAGGGTTATACTAAGCGAACAGTCGTACTGGTCTAGTGGTTTTACTGATAAAATATCAATCAGATATCCGCATGTTCGAATCCCGGCATGTACTAAAGTATTTTTTGGAATTCGCGTACAATTACTAATTTAAAATTGGTAACACTATCGGCTGACGGTAAAGGAAAACGTCGCGAGGAAACCTGAACTTGAGAAGTGTTTTTGTAGTACCACTGTATGTGGGAAAAATATAGAACTGTGGATTTCTCGGAGTTTCAAATCGCCAATACATAGTGGGCTGACGCGGTGATTATGCACATACCTTTCTTCGGGAAGAGATCTATGGCCTTGAGCCTCTTACAGGCTGATGATGAGGTTTCATTACGATATGTTCCTTCACCAGAAGCCCCGACTTATTGGCAAGGATTCGAATCTACGTCCATGGACGCTGTGTCTAAAGACACTATCGATTAAGCCATCATAGTTATATAGCATAACATATATGTTTATATCATACGTATATAACGTTGAAACGGTGTACATAAGTTGGAATCACGATTAATCCGATATGTAATGTTGTTCCCCATTGACGTTCCAGGTGCGTGTATTCCCACATTGTGTTCCTCCGCTATCGTTATATTAAATCCATACAAATCTTCTATACATATAATAAAAATGAAGTGTCTGTATGTAATATCAAAATAACATTTTTTTACTGATTGGGTATGAAAGTATACACGCTTCTGATAACAAAAATGCAATTTTTAACATTTTTGTCGGTCTGTCTGTCTGTCTGTCTGTTTGTTCCGGCTAATCTCCAAAACGGCTAGACCGATTTTGACGAAAATTTCACTGACAGATAGAAAAAATTACAACGGGTTACTTAGGGTACTTTAAATTAGACTAGTTGTAAACCGTGGCTTTGTCTGCAGTGCTCTCTCCAAAACGGTTGAACCGATTTCCATGGGACTTTCACTGGCAGATAGCTAACTATATAAAAAGTAATTTAATCAATTTTAATTTATACTAGCTGTTAACCGTGGCTTCGCCTGCAGTGCTATCTCCAAAATGGTTCGACCGATCTTCACGAAACTTTTACTGGCAGATAGCTGACCTTATAAAAAATAATTTAAGCAATTTTAGTTTATACTAGCTGATAACCGTGGCTTTGCCCGCAGTGCTATCTCCAAAACAGTTAGACCGGTTTTCGCGAGACTTTCACCAGCAGGTAGCAGACATTATAGAAAGTAATTTAGTATATTTTAATTTAAACTAGCTGTTAACCGTGGCTCCACCCGCAGTGCTATCACCAAAATTGTTAGACCTATTTTTACGGGACTTTCACTGGTAGATAGTGAGCCTTATAAAAAGTAATTAAGGTTATTCTATTTTACACTAGCTGTTAACCGCGACTTTGTCTTCATGAAATTTAGCAAGATTTCAACCCATTCTTTATTTTTAATAAAATAAATAATTATCAGCTTATTGTTTACAATTCGACATTATAATTATTAATAACTTTAATAATATAGAGGTCTTCCTAATAGGATCTTAGATTATAAACGTATTACGTAAAGAGTTCCATAATTCAATTCCTTGCGGAACAGACAAGTGTTTATTTTTTGTATAGTCCCAAAATCTTATTTATAATGGCAATGTATATTAAATGTAATGTAAATATAAATCTTTATAATAATATTTTAAATTATTGTTTCATTAGTTCCTTATACAGTGTAAGTGAGCACTGAGGTAGTTATATGGTGGGTTAAGATTCCAAATATTTTGCTGATGACAAACCTCATTTGGCACGCTATTAGTATTTATGTATCTAATGTACACGTTACATGTTACTATAAGTGGCGTGTGTGTCGTACTTATAGTTGCTTTTAAAGAGCATTTCTATAATTGTACATAGTCTCACAATTTTATAATTCATTAATACGATTAAAAAAAAACGCGTACAGAGCTGCGGGTACAGCTAGTATATAATATGAATCATCTAGTAAATGCTTTTAATGTTTTCAACAACGATAGGTTATTTCTTCATAGACATTCGCTCGCAGAAGATCTTATATTAAATAACAATGCGACCGAAAATTGTGATACAATAAGCTTAAATCGGTGTTTTAATGTCAAGTTCAGAATCAGTACAAAAGTCTATTTGAAAGTGGTTTTAACCAGCCACTTCCGATGTTCGCTATATTTGGTTCTTAAGTCCAAAACTGGAATTTGAAACATAGGTTGTGGAATGTAGACATGTCTCGAAGATCACGAGTTCTACGAATAGCCTCGGAACTTAATGGAAGTATATAACACTACTACAAGACGTAATGTATTGATCTGAGTGCTAGGTTACTACAGACATAGATAAAACAAGATTACAAATGGTAAAAATGGCAATATTTAAATGAGT
The DNA here is from genome assembly GCA_036509395.1 of Antheraea yamamai. Taxonomy (NCBI): domain Eukaryota; kingdom Metazoa; phylum Arthropoda; class Insecta; order Lepidoptera; family Saturniidae; genus Antheraea; species Antheraea yamamai. The sequence goes on from AP028433.1 coordinate 6,519,136, forward strand.
GTGCGGTATAACTAGAACTAGGTATGAATTTGTCGATGGACGTATGCAAATACCAATAGAGACATGAAATTTGAGCAGTATCATTTAGCGTGGTATATATACCTATATCTAAGAATGTTATATATAAGGTGATTATGTGAATTATGATATCTATGTAAAAGGAAACCTGATCAAGGATTGTGAAAGAGGCCAACATATAGTGCCACCCTACTTAGTTAAGACATAATGTAACTGAAAGCCGTGTATTATACATATCTTGTATATAAAAAAATAAGATGTTCGAGATAGTACACAAAAGGGTCGATCCTAAAGCTATTATTGTTTATAACATACATAAATACCATTTTCCCATATTCTGATCTAGGTATGAAACATTTAATGCATCGCTGCTAATTTTCATATGATCTGAAGCAATTTGTTTCGTTACTATTTTTCATAGGGTATTTGCTATTTCCTATTTCGCATTATGGTGGATGTTATAATGTACATTGCAGAGCTAAATAAAGGCTGCTAAACCAGGAGACTTCCATGCGGTATTACTTTTATTTTTACATATTATGATATGCCCGGAACAACTAAAAAAAGGTCATCATCCTTGGGAGAACCTTTGTTTGTCTTGCTCGCGTAGGCAATGTGAGAGGTAAAAAAGGTCGCTCCGATAATAGTCCTTGGTGTAATTTCTTTTCTTATAAACGTAATGCATTTTCATTAGTAGAATAACAGTAACAAAAAATAATTTCACGTACTCTGTTCTGAATCGTTAACAACGGCTTATTTTTACAACGTTGATTGAGTTTGAAGGTACAAGTCTTGTTGGTAACTTAATTATAAACGTCTCAAATATAAAGAAGAATGTGAAGAGGTTTATTTATAAAGTTATTAAAGATCTAATGTAATACGTATCCATCCAGATAAGAGTTTTCTTAAAAGGGTATATTTCAATAACAAAGTTTTGTACATTAATCACAACATATTATAAGACAAACTCCTTTGCCATGTCTGTCTGCCTGTCGCGATAAACTCAAAAACTACTGAACATATTTTCATGTGGTTTTCACCAGTAGATAAATTGATTCACGAGGAAAGTTTAGGTATAAAATTTGCCGATGTTTTTTTTATTATCAGGGCGGGATAACGTTCTCCAGGTCCGCTAGTATTAAAAAAATTAAACACTCTATTACTTTTATATTTGTATAATATATGTATATAACATATTTATTTTTCGAATAATATTATCATTAACAATACTTAAATGAATAGAAAATGATAAATATACATATATAAATAACAGGGTGTATAGTAAAGACACACAATCGAAGTGAAACTTTTGTATTACAGGGAAACATATCAATTAAAAAAATACAACAAAAAGGCAACATCACGTGGTGTTCCCAGGCGGTCACCCATCCAAGTACTGACCGCACCCGACATCGCTTAATTTCGGTAATCGGACGAGAACCGGTATTTTCAACACTCTACCTGACAATCTCTACCACTTTTCTTCACGCAAAAAGGTTGCCGATCAGAAATTCAAAGACACTTCACTTTAACAATAAACCTTTAATACACTTAAGTAGTTCAATACTTGTTTATTATTTCCTGTTTTGGAGAAATACTTTAACAAGTCCGACCTCTGGGTTATTAGAGTAGCTCTATATTTCGTTAAGTGTTATTTCTTAATACAACGAAGGTTCACATCAAAAGACTATTATCGTCTATCGAAATATCGTGACGCTGAGCTATAAAACCGTTCGAACTAAATGTTCCAAATGAAACGTTCTTTATTCTAACATACCAGCTTTTACCCGCGGCATGGCCCTCGTAGAAATGGCTATGTTTGTCTCATGAAAGTTACGTACCTTGTCTAAGTTAACAAAGAGTTGCCTTTTGTTTTAAAATTGTAATCTATACTTATATAATATTACTATTATAAAGAGGTAAAGTTTGTGACTTTGTAAGATATAATATCTGGATCTACTAAACCGATTTTGAAAATTATTTTACCAATAGAAAGCCATTTGTGAGGGTCATTGGATATATATTAACCCGAAAAATGAAGTCGGCGAAAAAACATTCGAACGAAAACGTTTCTAACAAACGCTGCCTTAACGGTGAGAGATATGTGATTGAGTTCTAGAGAAAAGTTGTAGCGCTTGATAATGCCTACAAAAAATCGACAGCATATGTATAACTGTTATATTTAAAAAAATATTTTTAATCGTTAAGTGATGTTTAATGATCATATTATTAAGAACAATTACGAATTCTTATCAATATGAAATCATATCATAACTGAGTCACAGTAACGCGTGGCCGGGTCAGCAAGTTCTCTTAATATTACCTAACTTCTATAATCCATTTACCGATTTCAAATCACTTCTGTAAGATTTTATAATTACTTATAAGCTTCTATGGGAATGCGCTATCATATACAGCTTAGATGGTACTCTAAAAAATTATGTATCTTTTTGTAACAGCCTTGTCAAAATTGGTCTGCCCGTTACGAAGATTAAGCCAAAAAACAACACACACCAATTTTATTTAAATATCAGAAGTATATTTTCTGTATTTCTTTATCTAACCACTATTAGTCTAGTTGTTATATCGTATCTCTCATTTATTACCCCGGATACTTCATAAAAACGTAATAAATGAGGTAAGACCTGTCGAAATGGTGCTGTTTTAATGCTGGAGTAATACTCTATACTTAGATAAAAGTTTAAATTACCTTTTTGTTATAAAAGTTCTAGGTACATGTATTTTCATATTAAGATAGTAAAAATGTCATTTCAAACGTGAGTGCGAAGTTTAGGGGCGACTCTTTCGATAAGCCATTCGATGTATCAGCTGTCAATTATTCCTAAGTTACTTTATTTGGTTATATAGATTAAATCTTAACCGTTATAATAGGAGTCGAAATTGCTTTTTAAAAAAAATTAACAACCACGATCTTTTTAAGTTTTTGGCGGGATCTCGGGTGGACTTAATATTCTATTCATAATCTTATGTTACTTGACTTTATATTTTGTAATAGTGGTGGTGATTTACGTAATATAGTTTGGTTATTGTGCATAAGTGAAGTGGATCGGAAATAATACCACGAAGCATGGATTCGGACTTGCCACAAATACTCCCTGGAAAGTTCTAACAAGACGGCCACCATCCTGTTAGTTCATTGAAACGATCGCAAGAAACTTTTAATATTATTACCTATTTGACAATGCCAGTAATAATCTAGTAGAAGATTGGTTGCCAAAATAACCCACGATTTCGTTTGCGTTCATTATTGTATCAGTAGTATAACCAAGAATGTTTGTGAGGTTGGATAGATGTGTGTTAATCTTTTACACAAAAACTACCAAATGGATTTTAATCAAACTTTATAATTATTAGAGCTTACACATCATAATAACACATAGGCTATATAATATGTAAATATATTATTTAAATTGGCCAATTTATAATGATCAGTATTAAGCGAAAGACAAAAAAATCCACCCGTCTGAAGCGTGCACTAAAAAAAGTCTAGGTTATAAGGACTGTCGACAGAAATGAAAACTCAAAATAATTGAATAACTGTGTTCTCTTTTGAATTTTTAAATTAATTTCAGAATTATTTAAAATTTCTAATTCATGTATTGCAATTATTAACATTAATTAGTCTGGTTTTTACATCTACTGGCACTCCGAACAATAATTATATACATTTTTATACCGTTTATCAAATAATCAAACATATGATGGGTTGCACAATCTGAATACAAAATATCAAAATTAGATCTACACAGGCCACTATACCACACTATAAATATAAGAGACAGTACGGAAACTACCTACAAATGAATGTTTTAAAAGGTACTCTATGGACAGCACCGCGAAAACCGCTTAGGGGTCTCGTCGATGCGCATGTTTGTGTGAGTGTGCCGGTACGAGGGTTTATAGGTAGTTTCCATACTGTCTCTTATATTTCTACTGTGATTATACTACGCGTCGCTAATCCGACGCAAGCGGAATACGGCCGGTCACGCTTACTAGCATGCCATTACGCGAAAAATACGGCTCAATGAGCCTAAAGATGCTTTCACTTCAAAAATCTGTAAGAGCTGCAAGTTATTATATATTTTAATAAGAATAAAATATATAGTCCATACTACTCAAGAAGAATATGCCTTTTTACACTGAAAGAAAATTACAAATTAAATTACCTCTTTGAAATATATAAACTCTACCTGCTTATAATAATTTGTAATAATACTATAGTATATTTAACAATCTAGAAAAGAACAACAAAGTTAAAGTTTTCTTCTCATAATTTCGTTTAAAAAAGTTTCAGCTTCCAAGTCTATATTATCCAAGATACATTTTAATAGGTAAGCAAATATGAAGTCGTTCCGAGTAACACATTTAGACGATACGAACGAACGAACACATAGATATAACAGAGTTAATGATAAAATATATCTGAGGGTGTTCACTATCTCCTTGGTACCTGAGTTCAAGGATATGAAAACAATGTAACCCCGTGTGGCTCGTAGAACCGTAGACCATTTACGTCGAAGCTCACAACCGCCGCCGGATCGATACCTCACCCTCTGTTCTACATCTCTAAAATTATCCGATACGGCCCGTAGCTTAATGTTGGAGGTAATATTGCTACGTTGAAATAAGAACGATACATCGTTGGGAAATGTTTTCTTTTTCAGATCATTTCGTGTATTTTATGAAAACGAACATTCAATTATGAGTTTTAGTGAGTCGTTTATAAAATGTTTACTTTTATAATAAGTCCGGCGATGTTTTATATTTAGGGTACAAGTAAAAAATGATATTATAATTAGTTGTAACCCCAGATGAAGGTCGAATCTTTTAGTGTCTTTTTTTATGAAACTGGCTATGCATTATATATGTACACGCATTTTCATGTGGTCAATGTGGAATTCTTATCACAATAAAGTATTTGTGTGCTCAGTATTGAAAAATTGTATTCCATGCCTTCCATTATTCCATTATTGAAGTGAAACTTCTTTATCGACGTAGGGAGGAATTTTAGAGCATGTAAAAACGTATGTAACGTTTTTCGGTTACGCGCCATCTTAATTTCTGTACATTTTCCCGTTACGCGCCATGTTTATTTCTAAAGGTGCGCTCACGATGATCGAACGAAGTTGTAAATATAGTAGATAATTTTTCGAAAAATGATGTCATAAAGAAGTTTTACTTCTTAGGTGTGTACACTGATACACGCACGTATTTTCTTTTATATTACGACTATAGGTCTTTTTATTGTGTAATAATGCATTTAAACTAAATAATTTCGTTTTTCTGGTGGTGAGCGTTAGTGGTTGCAACACAGTTACCAACTACAGCAGTCACTAACGTTCATGTAATTATAATTATCGCTTGATTAGTAATATAATCTTTATTAATCAAAATTAACATAATTTATTATAGAATAGGAATACAGTTATAATTACAATTCTATTAATTTGTATAAATTAATTTAAAAAAAATTGCTTTAAGCTGTTTACAGATATTTATTTAAGTTGATTACGTTCGGTGTAGTACTTAAATGTGATTTCGCGTCTTTCAAAAAGTCGGTTAAAATGTATGAAATTATGTTATAACAATAACGATAGTCCGCGGCTTTGCCCGCGTTTCTATGCGTAATTATTTTCAACTGCTTAAAGTTCTAACTGGTACTCGCTCCTTCATCTGGGTCGTTTATCTTAGTGACATATTTTGTGTATAGATTTTTTTTTTATATCATAGGAGGCAAACGAACAGGTGGGTCACCTGATGTAAGTGATCACCACCGTCCATAGACACTTGCAACACCAAGGGAGTCGCAAATGCGTCGCCAGCCTGTGTAGGGAGGGGGGGAGGAAGGGAAGGGGAATGTGGAAGGGGAGGGGAGGTGGGTGTCCGGCGCTCTCACTGGCCGAACGAAACGCAACAATGCAAGCACTGTTTAGTGCAACAAACCAGTAATAGTTTCAGCGTGGCTCTACCACCTACTAAAAACGTAGACAGTTTTTTACGGCAAGAAAACATACATCGCTGGACGCGTATTACTCATAAAAACTGTAGTTTAAAGAAGTTATCCGGATAATTATTGTTTTAGATAAGGACCAAGTGTCTGAAATGTACAACTAAATGAAATCTAGTAGTTTTCATATATTTACTAGCGGACCTGGCGGACGTTGTCCTGCCTTGATAATAAAAAATAGAAATCCCAAAAGTCAACCGCAGCGCCACCTACCGGGTCCAATTGTGTGAATCTAAACCATTCTCGGATCCACTGGAACACGCACACAAAATTTCAAGAAAATAGATCCAGCCGTTTAGGAGGAGTTCAGTGACATACACACGTACAGAATACATTTATATATAAAGATTACAAAGTTTATTTGTTAGCTTGAACGCGCTTATCTCAGGAACTATTAGTCTGATTTGAAAAATTCTTTCAGTGTCAGATAAATCATTTATCGAGGAAGGCTGTAGGCTACATATCATCACGCTAAGACCCCATAGGAGCGGAGCACCAAGGAAGAATGTTTCAAAATCATTAAAAAATAGTTAGCCCAAAGTAACTATTCCACGCGGACGAAGTCGCGGGCAGAAGCTAGTAGATATATAAAAAGTTAACTTGGGAGACAGTCATAGAAAAAGAAAGCGTATATCGTTATAGCGCGATTGCGTTCACGGCGGTTTCAAACATACTGAGTTGAAAAAAAAAATACGAATTGGGAACCTCCATTTTTGAGTCGGTTAATAATGTATTTCTGCAAAGTAACGCCTTCATCAATCAAATAATTCTCTTTGACTGTTTGAGTGTAAATTCATTATCAATAGAATATCGAGTTCACCGACTTGGTATTTGATAAACGTTCAAACGATACGTGAAACGATTCATCTACAAACTCCCTCGCACAATGACACGGACGTAAACGGAGATGAGCGATCAAATGATTATACTATATCATCGAATGAAGGGGCCTGGTCAGTCGCGCCGCGTTCTGCGCACAACCGCCTTATTTTTTATATAGTTCCTTCCCTCAATTTTATCCCAGTGCTTTATCCTTTAAAATATGGATATCAAAAACAAAATGAATTTCACACGCGACCGTAGTAATCTGTGACGAATGAACTTTATGGTGACGTTTGAAAATAAATACGGGATTGTCGAGTGAGAATAAGTCTTGTTAAAAGTGAAAGATTCTAGTGAGAGAAACTTTGGAATTGGATGTGCGTGGTATTTATTAACCTTGCTTTGTAATTAACTAACTTTTACTCGCGGCATTGCTCGTGTTAATGTTGATTTGACATACACCTCGGGAACAGTACTATTTTTCTTGATGTAAGTTGACATATGTACTTCTCAAAAAAAAAAAAACTGTGAGTGTAAAAAACAAATGAACTCTTATTCGCTTATACAATATTAGTGAAGATATTGGATATCATTACATAGTATAAAACAAAGTCCCCTACCGCGTCAGTCTGTTTGTCTGTTCGCGATAAACTCAAAAACTACCGAACGGATTCTCATGCGGTTTTCACCGGTGGATAGAGTGATTGATGAGGAACGTTTCAGTATATAATTTGTCAAGGATTTTATCATAATCAGGGCGGGACAACGTCTGCCGGGCCCGCTAGTTAGGATATAATTTCACACAAATTCATATAATTTCAAATGTTGCGTTCTGTTATAGTAACTGAACACCTGAGAAGTATATAAATATCTAACCGAGAATTATGTTTGTGATACAAAAGCTCGTTATATGCGTCAATCGAACCTGCGACTTTTCGACGCAATATTACGTATTCAAGCACTACTAGTGCACTACTACATCTGTAAACTGCTACCTATATTTATTAATACATTTGATCGTAAATAAATTAATGTTCATATTACTCGCTGATAATGTTACTATAAGTGAAAAAACAAAATACAAACAGAAAATCATTTTTTTTTCTCGAACTGACTACGCTATTGACCTAGCAAGGTCTTAACAGCTTCACCGGACTACCAAGGCGAGCGCTTAGGGCACTCAGCCGATTAAACAGAAAATCAAATATTTCCTCTTTATATATATACTAGCGGGCTGGGCGGACGTTGTCCTGCCTTGATAATAAAAAAATCTAAAATTCAACCGCAGCGCCACCTAGCGGGATGCACTCGAACACGCACAAAAAATTTCATCAAAATCGGTCCAGCCGTATAGAAGGAGTTCAGTGATATACACACGTACCGAAGAAATTTATATATAGAGTATATATATATAATATATATATATATATAAATATATATGTATATATATATAAATATAAATTTTAGCACTTATTAATTGTCATTAGGTACACACGTAAACATAGGTAGTTACCTATATTACTTTACTTCGATATATGTACAAAATGGAGTATAAAAGTTATTACGGTTTCTCAAAGTAACATAACTAGCTATATTCAAACTTATAACTAAACAGTTACTAAAGAAGTTGAGAAAAATAAAAATGAAAAGGATTCAGTTAATTAAAAACAATACTAACTTATATAATAAAGCTGTTACTTGTTTTAAGTCTGTATATAATTTTCCTTTGTTTTGAAATATGACAAAAGTTTTAAAATTATAACAAACTGTGATAATTTCGCTTTTGTATTATAAATTTAGTATGTACTAGCGGGCCTGGCAGACGTTATCCCGCCCTGCTAATAAAAAATCCTGAACAAATTATATACCAAAAAGGTTCCTCGTGAATCACTTTATCCGCTGGTGAAAACCGCATAAATATCCGTACAGTACTTTTTGAGTTTATCGCGAACAGAGAGACAGACAAACGCGGTAGGGGACTTTGTTTTATACTATGTAATGACTACAAAAAGTTTACTATATAAAACTGTTTAAAATATTTACTTAATGGTATATTTAGTAGCATTAAAAATGTTGTAGACAACACGAGTAGAGACGCGTCTAAATTGTTAAACATTCTATTTGAATGAAAGACACAATCACAATTCAAACATAAACAAGGAACGGACACTATCATACAAATTCTGAACGTAAATCATACTTCTTACAATTTACGTTGTATTCGGAATCGCAAACAGTTATTTCGATGCTGTAATCCAGTACTTATAAGGCGTAGTAATATTACACATTGATATATAACGATACTATCTAATATGTTCTTTTATTTACTCGTGTATGTATATAAAAATAATCACTCACTACGAATACCATGTAAATAAGAACACCCTCTGGTAATATTAGAACTAGGAATCCCTTATTTCTGGTTCTTTTTACATATATATATAACCAGCTCGAAGGACCAGATATTTACTTTTAGCAAAAGGAAGATGATAAAATCTAAAAAAATCCGTTTCAAAAAAATATGTAACATTATATAAAAAAAAATCACATTTTTCTAAAAATGATACTAATGTTTTTCTTTATTTTGAGATATCAAAACCTATTTAATCACAATTAGAGGTGGTAGAGCCACGCTGAAGCTATTACTGGTTTCAGTATGAATGGTTCGGCTCGCCCGGGGTACTACCACCCTCTCACAGAAAACTGACGTGAAATAACAAACAGTGCTTGTATTGTTGCGTTTCGTTCGGTCAGTGACAGAGCCGGAGGCCCACCTCCCCTCCCCCACTCCCATCCCCTCTCCTCGACCTCTCCCCCAAACACAGGCTGGCAACGCATTAGCGACTCCCCTGGTGTTGTTAGTGCCTATGGACGGCGGTGATCACTTAACATCAGGTGACCCGTGGGTTTGTTTGCGACGTATGATATAAAAAAAATGCCAACGAAGTTGATTCCTTTATACAAACTTCTTCTATCTTCCATATTTTTAACAACTTGTAATATTGTGGGGAGAAAGTTTGGGAGAATGGATGAATGTTTGTTATTCTTTCGCGTAAAAACTATCGATTTAATGAACTTTTATATAGTCTATATATCAGAATAACATATAAGCTATATTATTCTTAGTACAAATATTATGAAGAGCAAATGTCAATTTGTACGTTTGTTTGTTACGCTTTCACGCCTTAAGTACTCGACCGATCGTCATAAAACTTTGTGTATACGTTGTCAGGGGTACAGAAAGGTATATAGGGTACATTTTGTCCAGAAAAAATAACGTTCCCCAGTACTAGGTAAAATCTACATTCACGCGAGCGAAACCACGAGTAAGAGTTAGTGTTTTATAAAGGTGTATCAAGTACATTTGAAAAATCCTATGATATGAATACTATCTCAGTGTATGCTGCACAAATGGTTACAGATACAGTATATAAAGATATGAACTCAGACGAAGTCGCGTGTAGCTGCTAGTTAATTCATAAAGCTATTATATGTTTTTTCCTTTCAATTTTATTAACATTATGAATGATATAACTACTTATTATATACAATGGGATATATAATTGTTTTTAAATAGAAATTATAAAATAATCGGTGATACCATAAATTATTTTTTAATATTTAAATTACAAAAAATTGTTTTTCACTTCATGCAAGCGATACCATAGGTATTCGAGCCTGAGGGGATGGGTCGGGGAGCCCATCTCCTCATTGCACAGGTCAGGTTGACGAGAGGAGACGACTGGTTGTGTATCCAGTAGTCTCTCTATAGTAGGACGAAGTCTGGCGTTCACTCGCAGGGGCGGTTTTTCAGGGAGACAGCAGGTTCGATCTCTGGCCGCGCCCCTACCATGCGGCGGACGGTACACCGTGGGGTTTTAGTCCGTGCGAGTTGGACATAACCCACTCTCTCCCCCGAGAGGGTGGCGTATCCATAAAGGATTTCCCCACGTTATAAAAAAAAAAGGTTTGCTAGTATTTCTTAAAAATAAAAGTTATATATAGGTATATTTTGAAAAACTACACCTAAAGATGTTTTTGACAAGGTCTATTCTATTCAATTTTTGAAGAAATCATAGGTATATGAAAAAAACTTTTCTTTTTGTATTCATAACTTTTTTAGAAGTTAATAAAACAAATTATATTTAAAAATATTTTCAATGAGACAGAAAGGGAAAATAAAGTCAGTCAAATCGAAGTGCATGGGGTTTAAAAGTGGTCGATTTGGCATTGAATACCTCAAATATATTTAAATACTAGCTTCTGCCCGCGACTTTGTCCGCGTGGAATAGTTACTTTGGGCTAATGACAACATAAAGACAACATAACGACAACAAGAGGAAAAAACCCGATTTTGAAACATTATTCATTGGTGCTCCGCCCCTATTACTTTAAGCGTAATGATATATAGTCTATAGCCTCCCACGATAAATGAGCTATCTATAACCGAAAGAATTTTTTAAATCAGACCAGTGGTTCCTGAATTTAGCGCGTTCACCCAAACAATCAAACCCTCCAGCTTTATAATATTAGTATAGACTAGCGGGCCCGGCAGACGTTGTCACTCCCTGATTATAAAAAAAAAACCTGGACAAATTATATATCAAAACGTTCCTCGTGCATCACTTTATCCACTGGTGAAAACCGCATGAACATCCGTTCAGTAGTTTTTGAGTTTATTGCGAACAGACAGACAGACAGACGCGGTAGGGGACTTTGTTTTATACTATGTAATGATATAGATTTACACCGAATCATTTATGTACTAACGTACGACTATTGTTACTTCTTGTTTAATTCTGTTAACAATGTCTTTAAGCCGGGTCAGTACATATACTGCTACTGTTTTGTTACGTCACAAGTTTATCTTTAGATGGCTGTGTTCCCGTCTATTTGAGAATTCTAGACGAAAGCTTGTCTTGAAAGTTGTTCCATATTCAGTAGGTTTTAGAAATACACGGCAATGTGCAGCGTCTTTTAGGAACGCCGAGTAAATTTTCAGTATAAGAATGTCTTGTATTCGAAAGTAGAATATTATATAAGCCGACTCTGGTTATTTATGTTAGGGTCAATATTATTAGTAGAGTTTGTTTTTAGAGATCTTTGTAATTTTTTTTTTAACTTTATTTTTGGCAACCAATCTTAGATTATTACTGCCATTGTCGAGTAGTTAATAGTATTACAAGTTCTTCTTCCATTCCATTTTTGGCAACCAGTCTTCTAGTAGACTATTACTGCCATTGTCAAGTGAGTATCGATACTACAAGTTTCTTGATATAATTTCAATGAACTAACAAGATGGTGACCATCTTGTTAGAACTTTCCATGGAGTTTTTGTGGCATCTCAGATTTCATGGTCCGTGGTATTATTTTCCAATCACTTCACTTATGCACAATAAACATACTATATTACATAAAACACCACCAATTTTACACAATCAGAGTCAAGTAACACAAGATTATGAATAAAAAATAAAATCCACTACATGACAGACCAAGATCCCGCTAAAAACTCAATCTTTGTAATTAAGTATCTTGCCAATAATAAAATAATTTCGCATGGACATTATAGCATAACGCGAATCTCACTTGTGGATATTTTTTTTAAATTTATTTCGGGGATTTTATGACTATATCAGTCTCAAGTAAACCTAACTTAGTTTACAGGCTGAATAATATAGGATACTTGGTTTGAGATCTTTGTAATTAAGTATCTTATGCTATACGCAAGTAAGTTTACATAGATATTATAGCATAATGCAGAGCCTATTTGGCATTTTCTGAAGTGAAAACTGCTTCAGGCGCGTTAAACGGTATTTTTGGCAGGAGATAAATTATGACTATATCAAGCCTATAGTAACTTTAAAACTAAAATGAATGGGAGTGTCACTAATGACGACGCAACAACTTTAACAGGCTCGTGCTTCAACACTATTAGGTTTGGATAGTAACCCATGAAACATTCCAATGTCTTGTAAATTCAAATTGATAGTCGATATCAGTAACCGTCTACCCGCTTGGAGACGAATACATTTCGTTAATACATGATCTATATTCTCTATTACCCCACATATTTCAGTTTGGTGTAGGATACTTTTATATTAAATATTATTTTTTGTTAAATGGAATGTGTCCGTCTTACCTTATATTTGTGGTATATAAAAAGGCGTTGCAAAATAAAATAAAAACGCATATTTCAATCCTCATATAGGAAATGCAATTAACATGGCTGTTTATTACTGTCAAACGTCTTAATTGCTACGAATTAATATTTTAGACTAAACAACTTATGGATTATATTTTTTGATTATTAGACGTAAGGCTCGTGACGTATGAGATATAGGTAGATAGAAACGAAAATAACTGAATTATTAAATTAACCAAATTAAATATAAAATATTGATATACGCGCTACCTAATAATCGACTTCAAATATATTATTAGGTAGCGCGAATATTAATATTTTATATTTAATTTGGTTAATTTAATAATTCAGTTATTTTTCGCTTTTTAGTGCCTTATTAGTTTTTCACATCGAAGGCGGTTTATTTCCTCATTTTTAGTGTCTATAAATATATCTGGTTTGTAATGGGTATAATAAATCAATGCCAATTACATGAAAATACGTAGAGACGAAGTGGGTGAAAATTAAATAAACGGCATTTCACCCCCTTAGGGGTTGAATATTTTCTTCAAATTTATATGGGACCACTTCTGAATATAACCAATTCAAATAAAAAAAGAATCATTAAAATCGGTTCATAATTGACGGAGATATCGATTAACAGACATAAAAAAAATACATACAACCGAACGTAGTAACCTCTTCCTTTTTCGAAGTCGGTTAAAAACTAACTACTTCCAAAAGTTTTTATTGAAAACACTAAAGATCGTCAATAACTTCTTATCAAACAAAGGAGAAAAATGGTACTTAACTCTTTTGTCTTCAGTTATTTATATATAGAACAACATAGACGAATAAACGTGTCAGATTGAATCGCGATTACTCTATAATTATGTGGCAAGAAGTCAACTTAATTTAAAGCATGCTAGCTGTGCCTTGCACTTTATTTTTGACTATTCTCCCACTACCCCGCGTATGATGATATGACTTACATTGCTTATACTTTGCATGATAACTGCTCCATACCTAACAGTCGTAGTTGATTTAGGTAAACTTTAATGTTCTTCAATGAATAAGCTATCCAATATAAATAGATTTTCCCAAATCTAATTGGTAACTTCAGAGAATAGCACATTCAAACAAATAGAAACGCAAGCAATATTCTTTGTTTTGTGTTATTACTAAAGATTTGTATACTGAGCTACTTATTTATTTACACATTATGCGTTAAATACGCAATGGCGGACTTAATGCCTAAGGCATTCTCTGCCAGTCAACCATTAGGTGATGCAGAGATAAATGTTGGTAGGTGTAAAAGGTGAGGTTTTTATGAAATTATGTTTAACCTAATTAATATCACAATATATAAATAAAATATCAACACCAATATACTACATATATACTTATTTATTTTCCCAGTCACCAGTGCACCACATGATGATATATACCAAGCTTTCTCTCGCTAGTTTCATAGACTTTCAAATTATACTTTACTGCCTGTCATTTCAAATTGGCATTTTCGGGTGTAAGGGGTGTCGAATAATATCATAAGACTTGAGACACTCAGGCCAACCTTACCTGCACGTGGTGCACCCTGCTGAATTACGAACGAGGCAATGGCGAAAGCGGGGTGGTAGGGTTTTACAACCACCATGTATATGGTGAAAAAGCCCGTCACAGTGATTCGCTTCTGCGGGTCGCGTTTCGGGATCAGCCTGTGCATATCCAGCTTTTCGCAGGCCGGCATGACAGCGGCGACCGGCGATGGACAGTGTGTCACTCGGTGGTCGCTATTGTTTTTGGGTTGTACTGTGCTTACCATCAGATATAGTGTAGTCATTTTTCCGTGCTACAATTGAAAAAAAAGTGTAATGTAATTATCTTTTCGAGGTCGTACAAAACAAAAGAATGCATAACGGTAAAGTAACGAAAAATTATAGAGTAAATAATAAGTTTTGTATCAAACAAAAATACATAAATCTAAACTGAAACAAAGAAAAGATACATAAACATTTATTACTAAGAAATAAACCTTGATTTTACTCGACAATAAAACACATTTATATTATCATTTTAATATATTTATTCGAGTCGTGCGTGGGATTCACAACAGGATCAAACGTAAGAATCGTAATCACAAAATATTATTCGATATACTTTGATAGTAAATACACCGTATTATTAAATGAAATATATTTTGACTTCTTAGAATTGGGGTAACGTTTCTTAACTTGAAATAATAATTACATTCATGCTGAAAATATCATTCGAGTTTGAAAGTTTTAATCAGCATTTTACTATTGGCATATTTTATTATTTCAACTATATTTCTTATCTGTGAAGATATTTTTTTACTTGCTATTAAAAAGAAGGTTTATATATATTTTATTTTTTTCGAACTGACTACGCTATTAACCTAGCAAGGTCTTAACAGCTTCACTAGTAAATATTGTATTTTAAACCGTTACTAACCGTTACTATACTATATCTTAATATATATATTTCTTGTGTACGTGTGTATGTGACTGAACTCCTCCTAAACGACTGGACCGATTTTGATGAAATTTTTTGTGTGTGTTCGTGGAGATTCGAGAATGGTTTAGATTGACAATTGGACTCGGTAGGTGGCGCTGCAGTTGACTTTTAGGATTTTTTTTATTATCAAGGCAGGACAACGTCCGCCCGGTCCGCTAGTAGATACATAAATTAATATCTATAATTCTCTAAGTTTTGGTAAGTTATATACATAACTATTATAATAAGTAATATTAATATACACATTTGGATCGAGATATATCACAGTTTACTTTTAAGTCCTATAGCCTCAGTAATTATTAATTTTCGTTTAAAATAATTACTTAATATATAATCACTGTTAAATCCTTATAAAAGAATGAAAGGGAAATACCTTTGAAATACATTTTTATCTGATTGTCTTAAAATATAATTATATAAATATATTTAATATACAGTGGGCAACATTTTAATGAATCCTGTCGACTTTTAATAAGTATGACAAATGCTCGTACTAAAGTTACCTAGAAATTACGCATTATGATTGATTACTTCCAATATTTAACCAGACCTTGACATACAAAGCTAAAGGTTGTTTAGTAAGCTACCTTATTTCAGTTACATGTATGTATGTTAAACAATAATTTCGTTTAGTACATTGATAAGTTTTTAATTCTCTTATGCAGTGTTTTTGTTTATGGAGTAACTTAAGAGAAAAAAATAATGTGTGTGTGCTTATGACCTTACGATAGAATTGAAAACCTATAAACAAATACATGCACAAGGTAAGAGAGTCGTAGTAATTTCAAAGTCCGTTAAATGTCTTAAGATTAGTAATTACAAGATTTACAAAATTATCGAACGATTCTACTGCAGACTCTTTTTTTTTTCGAACTGACTACGCTATTGACCTAGCAAGGTCTTAACAGCTTCACCGGACTACTAAGGCGAGCGCTTAAGACACTCAGCCGATTTTATTTTGACAACTAGCTCAAGGGTGCGCGGCACACCTCGGCTTGGGCTGTTGCCTGATACATGCAATTCGCGACCTATCTGAGCTAACCTAAGATAAGCTATTCATATTATTCATACATACATGAGTTGTTGAAACATATATATGTACCAAGTATACATACCTCAACAACTCTTATATATATTTCGTATCGGATAATTTTCTAAACTATTTCAGTTTGATAAGGGAAAATATAAAACCCTTCCACTTGCATGTGTAAGCGTGTATGCGTGCACGTGTGTGGAGGTGATATGTGTAATGTTGTCGCAGTGATGTAAGATTTTGTGTCACTGTATCGCGCGAGCAGCGTACTCAAGGGCTCCACGGCGACGGAACGGACCTGGGCTTGAGCCACTGCCGAGGGTACTGCAGACTCCTTCTCCATCAAGCCCAAAAGATCGAATGAACATGTACGAAGATTATCACAAAGCATTATGTGTTCTAGTCTCTTCGTGTTTTTTTTACATTAGGTTCCACGTGGGCGAAGAGAGTCGCGGGTACTGCTAGTTTTTAAATATATTTAGTTAAAGTAGAGTAAATATATAACACTAAAACATTATCATCTTCGAGTCAAAGGTCAAATCAATATTTTGTTTCCACGCTCGAACATTACATAAATGCTCTTCGATTCTTTCGGTTCGGAACTTTGGTTCGTGTCGCATTGACACAACTAACTAAATTTATGAGGATTGAATAGAGTAAAAGTATAAAGATTTTTGGACGGATAATTTCAAGTAGGTGGTGTAAGTTTTGCTTTGGTAGACTCGAAAAAATAAATAATAAACTTACATTCTATATAAATCATTAATTCTAAATGTACCAAAGTTTATCAATTCTTCTTGGGCATTACTTTTTAGAATTGATAAACATCATACCTCATTTTATTTTTCTTGTAATGAGTATAACTGACGGACATAACGTCCAATACTTTATCATAAAGTGTATCCTAGTAACTCTATTATAAAACCTTACGTAATTTCTCTACCGAGACATGTCGG
Organism: Antheraea yamamai; assembly: GCA_036509395.1. Classification (NCBI taxonomy): domain Eukaryota; kingdom Metazoa; phylum Arthropoda; class Insecta; order Lepidoptera; family Saturniidae; genus Antheraea; species Antheraea yamamai. Next base: position 6,536,652 of record AP028433.1, read on the forward strand.
CGACGACGGAATATCACATCTATTCGTATCTATTCTTGTAAACCTATATCGCTTCCATTAATGCCTTTATTCGTCCCTGCCAGTATCGAATGCTTCCCTTTATTCTACGTTCTGTAGACTTTATCTTTACATTGTTTGAAGGCGCTAATCTCTAGCACTATTATTACACAGATTAAAGGAAAACTATACATTACATAGTTTATTTATTAAGGTTTGTGATGGGCATGCTTTTTATAATTACGTAGATCTATTGCCATACAAAAAATATTCTAAAATGTAAACCAAACAAGATAAAACCAGGGTTCATAGCTACTCCTAACCAATATTATAAGGGTGGAAGTATGTTTGTTTGCTTTGACTACACAACCGATAATCATGAAATTTTACATACATGTCGTCTGGGGTCCATAAAAGGACATACCTTTCATCCAGCAATTTAACATAATTTAAAAGTTCTGCAAAATAGGAAGGACAAAAATGCTTGGTAGAAGCACTTAAAGAGTATATTACTTTAGTGTTGTTAATGTAAAAGCTTGTGACCTTAATATTTGCTCAGACAGTAATGTAAAGTGTTAAGATAAATAGAAATAAAGTCCGTACCCACTTTGTGCAGTCCTAAGTAAACGTTGTACGTGTCTAATACACTACGATATTCATGAGGTGAGGACTAAAGTAAAAGTTATTTCACCCTTGAAAGTCTTGCTAATTTATTTTATTTAATCAAGAATGTATGTCGAGTCGTAACGCACAGGAAGTTCAAAATGTATTAATACGTTGTTGTTATAATTTAATAAATTACATACACTACTTGCAATTAAATTATTGATTACTATTGGTGTATCCCGGCAACTGCATTTAAAGGAATCAATCCACAGCATAGCCTAGCGTACCGTTTTTTATTTGAGAATGACAAAGAGGCTAGCCTGCATTTAATAATAAGCTTCAGCTAATCGAAAAACAATGGCAAAAACAAAGACATTTATATTTATAATTCCACTATCTTTTTTCCGCTGCTTCGCTTGCGTTAATGTGGATTTAATCTATCCCTCCGGAATAATAATACTGTTTTATGAATGAAATATGTACCCTATCTTCTTTTCTGTACTCCTGTCAACACATTTACATGATGATCGGTTAAGTTGATGAGTCGTGTAAGTGTAACAAATGATACCAAGTAACTGCTGTCACGACAGCTTGCAAGCCTCATAAAAGCTGGATACACCACCATGATAGATTTATCGCCATGGTAACTATTTAGTCGGGTATAGACATCCATACCATCTCACTTGACTATTTAATTTGCACTAGTGAAACACAATTTCTAAACGTGGCACTATAAAATTTTAATTTGGATTTAAGAGAAATTAAGACTTTAATTTGAAATATGGTGGTTAATAGCTATGATGATCTAGTTAAATACAGTTTTCATTTTCGACCATCCTCTATACAAGATTTGATTACATTGGCACTCAACACTAATGGCGACGTGATCGAACTGTAACTTACAAATTAATGAAGAGACAAAGAGTCTGTGTATATCTGTTCATTACTAGCTGATGTACAATACATTATATCCATATATTAAATACCCGTATACATATATAGATGAGATATATAAAATATCACTATATAAAATTAATCACTGTTCAAATAACAAGTTACTTTGAACTACCTCTTGAATGCGGTTGACCCGTCTGACCTTTGTCGAGTAATCGAATCGGGCCATTTTAAATGTCTCCGCGGAAAGAAGAGTTTCTTTCATTATGTGATCTCTATTTGTAAAGTCGGAGTTTTCTCTCTGTTTATTTGTTTTGGTTATTGTCTTTACTGGTATAAAGCTTAGTTAAGTGTTGACGTAATTTAACATACGTGTCGTTACATTTCATAATAAGCTAAATCCGGTTTTACCGGTTCCTAATATTTTACGTCGTTTTTCAAGATTTTGTGAAGATCAAAAAAAAAACTAAACGGCAAAATTTTAACTCCGTTCTCGGTGCATAAAACTGGAAATCTTAAAAAAATTAAACATATTTTATGTAAACGATTAAAATTGGATTTAACTCGTTTTGAAATGTAACGACTCATCGTGGTAAGTTTACAAAAGCATTTAAGTATCAACTATTTGTTATACTATTTTATTGAAGTTATATTTCTTTTGGCGCGTTAGGGAAAAATGATGAGAGTAAATTTTTACGATGCGCGCGCACACCGTCACGAAACCCTGAAGTTAGCTATAGTCAACATTTTGTTTCTTTGTATTTGTTGTATGTATTTATTTGTATTAAAACTTTCAATGTATTAAATACCTTTTTTCTATCGTTAGTGACGTTTTTTCTACAAACGTAGAATAAGAGGAAAGATAAAATTTTTGAAAAGATTTTTATCTTGTTACGCCAAAGAAGTATAACTTCTAACGCGTGTACATAAGTACACACACACTTTTTTATTTATTTAAGATCCACAAAACTGAGTTCGATGAACAAAAATTGACATAAACCCTGCTATAAAATAAGAGAAAGTCACAGAACTAAAACAAAGAAAAAATTAAATTAAATTAAACTTAAAAAAAAAAATATTTCCTATTTAAGGTCAAAGAAACACAAAAGAATATATCAAATTTGAAACGTAAACTATTATAAAAAGAAAGGATGCGATACAAACGGCAATGTTGGCCTATGTTGTTAGTTCTTGCAAGACCTACAATACTTGACTTCACAAATACTGAAATCTGGTTGTTTGTTAAGCTTCTAACTATATAAATAAATATCAAATGTCAAATGTATCTAAACGCATTACTTTACAACTGCATCTAACTAATAATTTTTTTGTCGTGTTTGCCATGGTTAGAACAATGTTTGTATGAAAGAAACTGTAGGAAGAATCGTATGGAAAAGTGAAAAATTTGGGTGACAAACTTATCATATAAAAAATGGGTGAAACCGAAGACAATAGGGAAATCTTCAAAAATATTCATATAATGAATTATATTTTGACTATACATAGATTGACACGTTAAGTTGTTACACATTGTTACTTATCTCACATTATGTTCGTTAGTACACGCGTTACTATAAAGTTAATGAAAAATAAGCATTAAAGTGGTAGTGATAAAAGTTATAAAAGAAAATGCAATATATAAAAAAATAATGGGTCACAAAATTGGGTACCACTGATTCATAATTGACAGTAGAAAATCACAAATATGTTAATAACGTTTAAGAATTCTAACAATTTCAAAATAAAATCATGCTGTATATATAGATAAATGTTGTCTTACTTTTCAATGACGACAAATCAAAAATATTACGGTTAGTCAAACAACTGTATTAATATGTGATACAGAAAGTGAGGTATAGTTTATAAAAACTGACCACATTTGAACCATGCATATGCTATATAATTATTTTCATACAGTTTTAAGAAGTTTTCTAAGTCCAAGGTTAAAATGATTTCGTGAGAAAGATATATTAACATGGTATGTACTTGACAGGGTGGATCGCGAAGGATTCCCGTCAACATGACCTAGTGCCCCATGATAGTGGCGCTCCCTTTGGCTTTACACGAAACACGCCGGCCGATTCGACGCGCTCTCTCACCTATAAGTAAGTATATTTTAGCTTTATAGTGTATGTATACGTGTATATATAGATATACATATATATTAATGTGAATATGTTTTCTAATTGTATGTATATTTGTGTTAAATTAGTCTTCATTGGAATATGTTATGAAGTCCTTGAATAAAAAGGGTAAGGGATTAATAATATGTAACTATCTTTATATTAATTATTGAATTCATTATCTAAATTGATCTAATATAGTGTAATGTAACTATTATATTTATATATTTAATTAATCTTTTTTTAACTTAGTACCTAGGAATGGATTAATATATAATTCGTTTTTTATTTTTAGGACCTCTGTTCGATAAGTAAATAATAAAATAACTTTTTTACTCACCACTATTCAATTGAACAACTTTTAATTAAAAGAAGTTTCACTGAGTTTGCAGACGATATTTTTTATATTTTTCTTTGTTAAAATTCTACATGTTTTCGTTTATATATCTTAAACGTAACTAGGAATAAATTGTTAAGAATCTGGATTAAATTTAAAAAAAAAAGTGCGTGGAGTCCCCCCGCGCGGAAGAAGTGAAACTTCGTAATGTGAAAATGAAAATAGGAAGGGGTAGAAATTGATTTTTAGTGAAATCATATTGTTTCATTAAGACAAACATTATTAACATTGCTTACAATTTTTTTTTTTTTTTTTTTTTTCGAACTGACTACGCTATTGACCTAGCAAGGTCTTAACAGCTTCACCGGACTACTAAGGCGAGCGCTTAAGGCACTCAGCCGATTTTTGTTTGGGCAACCAGCTCAAGGTTGCACGGCACACCTCGGCTTGGCTGTTGCCTGTTCGATGCAATACGCGACCTAACTGAGCTAACCTAAGTTAAGCTACACTATTAATACATATATGAGTTGTTGAAGCATATATGTGTACCAAGCATACATATCTCAACAACTCTTACGTGTATTCTGTATCGGAAAATTTCTGAACTATTTCAGTTCGAAAAGGGAAAAAAAAAAAAGTAAACCCTTCCACTTTTTTGTGTAAGCGTGTATGCGTGCACGTGTGTGGAGGTGATATGTGTAGTGTTGTTGCAGTGATGTAAATTTGTGTCACTGTATCGCGCGAGCAGCGCACTCAAGGGCTCCACGCCGAGGGAACGGACCTAGGCTTGAGCCGCTGCCGAGGGGGGCCTAGTCTGGTGTGCGGGAGCGAAGTTTACACTCAGACCACGGCGGCGTGATCTGAGGTTACGCGGGCGTGGGCGTGAACACGCTCTATTTGGAGAGACAGGCTGGTACTGATCGTTCGCTGCCGTTATTTCATCGGGAGGATCGGTAAAAATATGTCGCGGACGTCTTTTATAACGCGCGGCGTTGGGTACGGTTTCGTATGTCGCGGCGGATACCACTAACGGACTGGGATGATTCACGGCTTTTTCGAAATAACTACTAGTGAGTGATTTTATGTACGCCCAGATAGAAGGTATCTCTAGGTCCCTATGGAGATCGACTCTCCGGACGTACCATGGGGCACCGGTCACTTTAGTTCACGCGGTTTTGTAGAATTTGTAATTTATATAGAGTAGGTTTCGGTGCATGTGCAAAAACGGGACAACTATATGTCATGACCGGTCGGATACATGTTTTATACAAGGTGAGCTTGTGTCTGAGGGACATCTTACTCTTATGACAGAGCAACGGGTGGAGGCGACCCAAGACCATAGCGGCTTTGTTTCGCACTCTATCTATGTGTGACGCGAAATTTAAGTGTTTATCTAATGTAACACCGAGATACTTGACCTCGTCGGTCCAAGGTATGTCGGTGTCATATAGCCTGACGGGCTGCAATTTGTTAACGCGTTGTTTCGGATCGAAGAGTATCGCGGCACTCTTATCGGGATTTACCTCTATTCTCCATCGAAGAAACCAATCACCGAGTGTGCTAACGGTTTCTTCGATGAGATTCCTAAGTTTATCCAGCCGCCAGCTAGAAGCGTAGATGACTGTGTCATCAGCATAACAACCTACCTCTACTCCCGGGAGCCGAGGTAGGTCACTGATGAACAGATTGAAAAGGGAGGGCGCGAGTATGGAGCCTTGTGGCACGCCTGAGCGTATCGGATGTGATGACGACAGTTCGTCGTCTACTCTATAACGGAAAGTCCTATCAGTGAGAAAATCGCGAATGATATGAACTAACCTATCGGGTATACGAGACTGACATAATTTGTGTACGAGCCCTTCGTGCCAGACCTTATCGAAGGCCTTGGCGACGTCAAAGAAGACTGCTATTGTGCGTTTCGGGTTTTTCTTTTTCGGGTTCGGATCGCGATTCGGATCGGCACTAAAATTAGAAAGAATGTACTCCGTGAGGCGGTGTACTTGATTTGTACATGAATGTTCGGCGCGAAAACCGAACTGTTCGGGCGGTATTAATTTTAAATCTGTAAACGAAGCCTGGAGACGGTTCAGAAGGAGCCGCTCGTAAAGTTTACCTAACGTATTTAATAAACTGATAGGGCGATAGCTAGCAGGAAGCGTAGCTTTTTTACCGGGCTTGTGAATACCTATCACTACGGCTTTTTTCCAGACGGCTGGAAAATAGCCCTGGGACATGGCCACATTGAAGATGCAGACCAATAGAGCTATGATGCGGTCAGGAAGGAGCCTCAACACCTCGTTCCTGATCCCATCGGGACCTGGGGACTTCCTAAGCTTGAGACGCTTGATGGCGGCTGAAACTTCATCGAAAGTTATCGAGGTTAGGGTATCCGCGGGTGGAGACGCGAGTGCATGCTCTACCGCCGACTCGATCGATCCGATATGGACAGGGTCAGTGTTATCAGTGTTTGGCGAACACTGTTTCTCTAAACTCGCGGCTAGACATTCCGCTTTGTCTATACTGTCGAACGCGGGAGGCAACCCGGGGCCTCTATCGAGAGGAGGCATCGGAGTGGTGAGATCTGACTTTAGAGTGCGCGTGAGTCTCCAGTACGACAGATGAGACGGCCGGAGATCCTCCAGAAGCCTGTCCCACCTGTCGCCCCGAATCTCAGAGATACGAGTTTTAACTGTTTTACGTAACGAACGTAATCGATCGCGATTCTCTACAGACGGGTAGGCGTCGTGAGCTCGAGTCGCGGCGTTCTTTTCCGTGATCAACGCTCTCACGTCGTCAGGGAGTATAAAACGGCGATCGTTCGCCGCTTGCACCTCTTTCGAGGTCTCTCTGACGGCGGTCTGGAGATAGTCGACCAGGGAATCGATAGCCGAATCCGCGTCGGCTCTAGACACCAACACGTCTGGAATCCCGTCTAAACTGCTAGACGATGGATTTTCTTTAAAATATCGAGCTAATCTGACATAATCAGTCACCCTGACCGACGGAGGGGTGAAGTCTGAATTAAAACCTAACTGTAATACGACCGGGCGGTGGTCCGAATCAAGTTCGTGTACGACTTGTATGAGTCGCACCCGAAGCGTGATATTCTTTAACAGAGCTACGTCTAAAACTGACGGACGGCAGTTATCCTGATAATGGGTGGGCTCTGGGGGGGCTATGACGTCAAATGCGAGGACCCTACCTAGTTCGTCGAGCCTCTTCCCGTTAGGGGAGGTGCTCGGACTATTCCAGATAACGTTCCCGCAATTGAGGTCCCCCGCTATAATAACAGAGTCTCCTAGACTAAGCAACGCGCGCAAATCGGTTTGTAACAACTCTTTGTTCGGTGGGAGGTACGCGGACACTAGTACTATGGACGGATGACCGGTCATACCTATCGAACACACTGACACTTCCATATTGGTCAGAGCGGGCGGATCTATCGGCATGCAATATAACGAACGCCTATAGTAAATTAAGGTGCCGCCCCCGCGGGCGACACGGTCGTTTCTGACTATATTGTAGTTCGCGATTCTAGGGTTACGCATTTTAGGTTTTAAAAGCGTCTCCTGGACGAGGAGAACGTCTATCTGTCTATCGCGCAAAAAGGCAGCTACTAAATCGCGCTGTGTCCTAAGATTTCTCGCGTTAAAAAACGAAAGTGATAGACCGCGCGGTTTTATTCTATTTAATGCCGCGAATTTTATTTGAAAGTTAAATCAATCGCGGATCGAGAGAGGCGCTGCAACGTTTTAGCGATGCCTCTGTACTGAGCTAGCACGTCGAGCCGGCCCAACCCTGTCGCGGCCTTGATGGCCACGCGGAATGCTAAGACCTCTTCGAGGTCGTGCTCCCGGAGCAACTGGTAGACCCAGTCGATCTCGGAGAGGTCCGCAGAGTGAACGGGAGAGGCGCGCGCCGGCGGCGCCTGTGGTGGGAGAGCCTGAGGCCTGGGAGCCTCCGGCCGGGGTCGGGGGGCCCAGGGGGCCAGAGGGGCCCGCCCGGGTTGCGGCGCGCGCGGCACAGAAGGTGCCGCACGTGTGGTGGGCGCGGGCGCTACCGGGGCGCGAGAGGCGCCCGGTAGGCCAGGGAAGGCCTCCACGGACATGAGAGGCGGAGGCGGAGGGCGGGCGGCGGCCACAGGTGCCCTAGACACCTGTCTCGCCTGGCGGGGACGCTGTGTGCGCGGCGCGCGGGGACAACCGCGATAGTTCGCGGGGTGACCCGCGCTTCCGCACAATACGCAGCTGGGAGGTTCCGGAGTGTCGGGCGTGCGCCCGCACTCCTTCGTGGCATGATCGCCCAGGCACTTGACGCACCTAGGGCGGAGATGACAATTGCGCGCCGAGTGACCGTAACTTTGACAGTTATGGCACTGTGATGGGGTGTGGTTCTTGCGTGGAGGCTCCACGGTGATGCCGGTGAGCTTACACACGGAGGTGATGTTAAAGACGGCTTTGCCCTCTTGAGAACGATCTAGGGTAACTAAAACCATGTTGTATGGTTTCCTAGTGCGCGGATGGTACATCCGATGTACCTCGTGGACGGGGAGCTTGTCCTCCTTAAGGGAGGCCATGATATCTTGCGTAGAGATCTCCGTCGGGACGCGACGGAGGACTACGCGGAGGAGACGTTCCTCCTCGAGGGCAAAAGTGAAAAAAGCTAACTTCTGTTCCCGAAGGAATTTCGTTAGCGCTCGGTGGTCGGAGGTGCTAGTCACCTTGACCTGGATACCCGCCGGAGTGTTGAGGGCGGATGTATAATGGATACCTAATCTATTAAGGGATGTTGAAATAGAAATCCATTTGGATTTATCCTGTATAGTAACAGGAGGCGGTGGGCGTGGCTTTTTAGCCGCTACAGAACCCACACTGTCTTGTGTGAGCGAGACGGGAGAGGAGTTGGGCTTGCTCACTCGCGGTCTTAAGTTTGACGGTATAGCCGGCACCCGAACGCCATCTATGTTGGCGCATTTCTCGACCGGGCGTGCGGAACCCTGATCCGAGTCGGACGAACGCGAACCGCGACGTTTTTGATACGAGACGGTTCTAAAACCGTCGTCGTCCGAGTGCGCTGAAGGCGCGGAGAGCGCTGAGGGCGCGGAGAGCGCTGAGGGCGCGGAGGGCGCGGAGGTCGCGGAGGTCGCGGGCGGCTCGGCGGACGCCGCCACGTCGAGCTCCATATCGGAGCCGTCCTCCGAGCTGGAGCTCGCTATGGGGATTTCCGAAATCCCCCTATCGACATCGTTAAGCGGCGATTGCGGCGAGAGGGCCGCGAAAGAGTTCGCGGTTGAGACGCGCGAGATACATTTTTCATTCATTAGTCCCTCAAAGTTGACGTACGCGGTCGCGACGTCAAAATTGAGTCCCTGTCCTAATAGAAAGTCCCGGAACCTAGCCGCATCTAACTGAGCCATTCCGGTGGCTTGAGGGGGGGAGGGGGGCCGCGGAACAACCTCCCTGCCTGAGGGGCAGGGGGGCACGCCTTAACGGAATTTACGGGACTATCCCGAGTCCGGACCAAGAGAGCTGTGGGCGAAGTGCAATGCCTCACAGAAGAACCTACGAAGCCTAGGGGGAGACCCTAACACTTCTTTCTTGAACACCTCACGGAGACTCGGCGCGTACCGAAAAGTACGGTTCAAGCACTGAAAAGTGCGGTTTACACGACGCACTGAAAAGTGCGCTCTTTGTCAAAAATGACAAAGACCGACCTTATGTGAGAGGTCGCCTAAACGATTGACAGATTGACACTCTGCGATTGACACCTGTTCTGGATACACAGAAATACAATACAATACAACAGCAAAGAAGCAAGAATAATTTTAAAAAAAAAAACTTACTCCGGCTTGCTCTGCCTTCGGACCTGTAACAGTACACGAAAAACACAAAGAAAGAAATTACAGTAATGCGTAAGCAAAAATGAAATTCTTACTCCGCGCGTCGAAATAAGTTTCAATTGTGGAGACAGTGTGTACGTGCGTACGCTACCGTGACCAAATCGGACCAGCCTTGCTTACAATTGACAATTGATCGCATCTTTATGATTATTTTTCTCGCTCTGTCTCTTTCTATTCCCCCTCCCCAGGAGCGTTGAACGTTTAACGCAACAGTGCTTTCATGCCCCCTCCATGGTAGCGTTAAACGTTTAACGCAACCTTGTTGGAAGTCGCATTAGAAGTTTCACTTCAAAATAAAATATAAAGCCGTTATTAATTGAACTAGTTCAGTTATTAAAAAAATATTTTCAGACATTTTCAAGTAGATAAGATATAAAGTATAAATTCTGTTTAATTATAACTTTTAACATGAATATTAATAAGGGTTCAGTGAATAATCGATAGATTTTAGAGGACGGATATACGGAACAAAGAGTAGAGTTATAGCAGACGTCGCGTCCGACCAGCTATTAGATATTCATCCCGAGACTTATATAACAAATTCGCTACCTATATTATAACATTACATATATGTTTTTGTTCATGTAATTATATCATTTATTTTATTGGAGCGATTTCACTGAAACGAATGATTCGTGTTTGTCAAAGCAATACTGTATTAATTAGTTTTTAATATATAGTTTACTCACCAGTAATTTCACTATTAGTTTCTTACAACAAAATATGATGAAGGCAGTAGTTACGATTCATATCAAACAACTTATTAATACAAACATATAGCACTTTTTTCGGTCTATGTCACAAATGAAGTCTCTTATCTCGTAGTATACAGAGCGACCGAATTGATACATTTTCCAGCCTAAGGTTCAGTTTATATCGTTTATCATATTTTTCCACTGTAATAAAAACTAAAATAGTAAGTCAATTGTTATAAAAAATAATGACTTCTTTGATAAATGCCTATTTGAGGAATTGACCTTTGCGTAATAAGGAGTAATTTTGATGTAATAAATGCAGTTTAAATTTCTTGTAGAAAATAACCCGTGGATATACAATTTTTTTGCAAACTGACTTCGTTATTGGTCTGACGGGCATTCACAGCTTCACCGGTCTTTATTATAGGCATATATGAATAAAGAGACTCAACGTACGTCACTTATTATGGCATAAATACGAGGATTACCTGTACAAATATTTTATAATAAAATATCTAAAGGGATTTACTTCGGATAAGGGATTTAAACTAGCCGATACCCGAGACTTAGAACTTAGAACATATTTTATGTAGAGGGAAAAAACATAAGCTCCACACCACTGGCCTATTTATACTTTTTCTCTATATGAAATCAACGTTGAACGTGCAGTGTTTATAAAATTCGTAGTTTCTCAAAACTTTAATAATTTCTTATTAAATGAAGATATTGTGATCATTTTTCTAAATAAAGACCAAGTATCTGATAAATAAAACTAAAATAATTTGATTTAAATCTATCCAGATTGTTTGAGTAACGCACCCACAAATGCAGATCTCTGCCATTTAGAATAAGTAAATTCAATATTATATTCTTTCATGTACTTTGAAATCTTTATCTTACAAAATGCATAGGACATTACTGATTATCGTTCTCTAGAATACTATTAAGGGATTTCTAATAAATTCATCATCCTGATTTGACTTGAAATTACGTTGCCCTAACGAACCTATAGATACTTGGCGTCAGGTTTTTAACTTAATTGTGGTTATGGGCGTGAACCCCGGCATGGGCCAACGAATCTTTCGGAATTCCCGTACGTTTATTAATTTAAATTTGTGACACTATCAGTTGACGGTGAATGAAAACATCGTGAGGAAACCGGAATCTGAGAATTATAGCTATAGTAACACCGTATGTGGGAAAATATAGAACTATATATTACCCGGAATTTTGCGTTAGCGATGTCATTATGTCCATAATTTCCTTAGGAAAGAAGCTCGTGTCACTGCAATGGGCATCTAACAGGCTCATATGATGACAAATGCTCAGGCTTGCAGTATCTGTACACGCTATCATTAAGCCACCATTCCTACAAATCGGCTGAGTGCCTTAAGCGCTCACCTTATTAGTCTGGTGAAGCTGTTAAGGCCTCTCTAGGCGAATAGCGTAGTCAGTTCGATAAAAAAACTCAATATTCCTTTGAAATTGTTAAATTACTTAATACGTTGTTTGTATTTGACAATCGCCCATACTTTTCTATGATATGAGCTAGTAGTAGTTCAAGCGATATTTATTAGTCATTGCATTAAATTGTGACGCCTTGCCTCTTATTATGTGTCCATGTTTGGCACACGGCAACACGACAACCACTGCTTTGCGATAAATATCGTCGTGGTGCTTGTATTGTCGATGTAGAACTGTGTAAATAGTTATTATTTTCCGAAATATAATCACACATACGCTAAATATATGTGGAGCCAATAATAAATAATACAAAACTAACTTTAGCATCGGGGAGACGTAAATTAGTATTCCCGATACGTGTTCCCACTGTTAGAATATTCTACTCGCCGCTTGTTCATTTCTGGAATTCTGAGTACTGTTTATACATGTATTCTTCTTGTGGCTTGTAAAAGATTCAGGCTCGATTGAAGGAATATCTACTTGTACTATTTGTTTCAGAAAAATTAGGTAATTTTTCATTTTTCATATAACATAAATTTGTTGCGGTTACATATTACACACAAATTTTCATGAAAATATATGACATTTTCGACAAATCATATTAAAGAAAAATTGAATTTATTTCCACAATATTTTTTCTAAATAAAGACCTTTAATTTTAACATAATTATAATATAATTTTGATTGTAGTATTTTGTTGAAATATGAAAACACATAAACTATTTATAATACCTATTTATTATGACTATTATCGTAGAGTTGATATCACAATGAAATACAAGCTTTCGCGGGTTTTTTCATATTATACAAAAAAAAAATTAAAAATATAACATTAATTAAAATCGGGCTAAGTTTGTATAAAATAGTATTATTTATATCTTCCAGCTACTACTCTTTTATTTAATTTCTTGAATATCATCTTATAAAAAATATACCATCAAAAACAAAACTTGTAAAAAAAACCAAGTCTCGCAACTCAATTCTTCTACCGTAAAAAATTGTAAGATCCATGTAATACCCAGTCGGTTTGATTGAATTGAATTTGAAGCTTCTATGTCTACTAGAAGTGCCTTAGAGTTTTGATGATCGTTCAGTCAGTGAGTGACAAAATTAAGAGATTTTTACTAGTAATTTTTTTAAACTACTGGTTCAAATTGAATGAAATTTGAAATATACCGTGTTTATACAATGCCTGCTTGGTTACTAAAAAATCGGGCTTCTAGTTTTATCCACAACGAAGTTATAGAGGGTCGAAAATGGCCTGAATTGCTTCGAGAAAAGGATAGTACGGCCGTGCTGCATTTTCTTCCGTGCCCCCAGATTCCGTGTATTAGATTGTTCATAAACTATATACTATACGAAGTCCCGTAGTATAAATACTTAACTATAAATTTACTCTATTTTCTATACTACTAGACCCAGATAGACACACATACTTACATATACACACAAATACATAGTTGCCTTACATTTAACTCGTAACGCGTAACGAAAATTATTTTCTATCGTGCCATAAGAAGTTGCACTTCAATTAAAATTTTAATATATATGACTTTATTCGTTTCATTTTTAGGTTTATTATCTCAGTAATCTCTAGTAGAATATTTCAAGTCTTTAATATTATACTGTAGAATTATGACCTTGACCACGTTTCGGAGAAAATCAGATGTGAAACATTTTCAACCTCGTCATGTCTAAAGAATAACGAACAGTGTATTGTTTAGGCACAAGTATGCCTAAGGTGAAGTGGGTCGGTACCGTCTGTATCGGAAGCGACAATCATTGGGTACAGTGCTCAAGTGGAAACTCTCTGTATTTTTGGCTAAACGAAAAATATAAGGACGAGACGTATACACTTGAAGTAATTTCAACTTTTCCTACCTGTAGAATACGCGACCAACAAAAAATTCATAGCATCCTAACTATAATAAATGCTACAGTTAGTTTGTCTGTTTTATACTATGTAATGATTTGTGACTAATTAATAGTACTACTGGCTAGTTTTAGTGTTTATAGACGATTTTTTGAAATACTTTTTCTTGTTTTCGCATATATGACACAAATGTAACTAGGGAGACTTGAATTCATTTTAGTGATGGTGAAAAAGAATTAAAAATCTAAAATAATAGGTATTTACCTATGAAATTGCCGTTCTGCAGTACTGGCCATTTCAAATCAAAATAATTTTTGTTTGGCTAAGAATTCTAATTTCAAATTAATTTTATTTTAAAAACATGGAATTCTTTTTCCAAAAGTAGTTATTTGTTTATTGATTGGTGTTACATTTTCATCGCATTTCAATCTTTTTTGTCATCATGGATACGTTAAAAATTCGAGTAATTATGGAATATGAGTACCGTCGTGGCAGCAACGCGGCACAAGCGGCACGCAACATCAACGACGTTTACGGAGCTAACACTACAAACCAACGCACCACCTGTTATTGGTTTGCTCGCTTCCGTTCTGGGAATTTCGACCTGAAAAATGAATCTCGCGGTCGTCCGAAGACTTTGGTCGACAATGACGAATTAAAGGCGATTGTGGAAGCTGATGATACACGGCTGATTTAGCAGCAGCTTTCGACGTTAGCGTCAAAACAATATTGGTCCATATGCCTCAAATTGGCAAGGTAAAAAAGCTTGACAAATGGGTGCCCCACGAACTCGATCGCCAGCGCGAAGTACGTGTCGAGACGTACCTTGCACTGCACAACAGACACACAAATGAAGGAATTTTGAACTGCATTCTTACCTGCAATGAAAAATGGATTCTGTTTGATAACCGCAAGCGCTCAGCAAGTTGGTTGGATCCTGGTTCAGCACCTAAACAATGCCCTAAACGAAAACTTACCTCTAGAAAAGTGATGGTCACTGTTTGGTGGTCTAGCGCCGGTGTGATTCATCACAGTTTCTTACCAAACAGGGTGAGCATTACTACAGATGTGTACTGTGAAAAACTGAACACAATGATGGAGAAGCTGGCACATCTCCAACCAGCATTGTTCAATCGCTCGTCTCCGCTGCTCCCGCACGACAACGCGCGACCTCATACTGCACAGCAGACGGTCTACAAGTTGCAAGAACTGGGGTTGGAAGTTCTCCGTCCGGACCT
The DNA here is from genome assembly GCA_036509395.1 of Antheraea yamamai. NCBI lineage: Eukaryota > Metazoa > Arthropoda > Insecta > Lepidoptera > Saturniidae > Antheraea > Antheraea yamamai. The sequence goes on from AP028433.1 coordinate 6,551,778, forward strand.
ACTCATCAGACCTTGCGCCTACAGACTACTACTTTTTCCAGAATTTGGATAACTCCTTGGCGGGAAAAAAATTCACTACCCGAGAGGCAGTACAAAATGCCTTTGAAGAATTTGTTGCCTCCCGTCCAGCTGATTTCTTTAAGAAGGGCATCAATAAACTGCCACTGCGTTGGCAAAGATGCATCGATTGCATGGGTGATTACTTCGATTACTACAAATAAAAAATACAGGAAAAAAATTCGTTTACATTTTTTCATACAAAACGGCAATTTCATAGGTAAAGACCTAATATAAATTCGTGCTTATTTGAATAGTTACAAAATACTTATGTTCGACCTTTTTAAATAAGTATTAAGCGTAAAATTTGTGTAATTATAACTTTTAATAGGTATATTATTAGGGCTTAGTGAATAATTGATACATTTGTAAGAGGACGGACGTCGCGTCGGCCCAGTTAGGGATATTCGGCCTGAGACATAATTAAAAATCATTAGATATTTATATTGAAATTATAGCATATTGGTCATATGTTATATGTCTAATATGTGTATAGAATATAGTTAGAACAAATCTTCTCATTATAGTACGACTATATACTGAAATGATATGACAACTGAGTGAATTCAACTCTGTGAATATTTTCGGAGACCGCCTTACAGTTATTTTGTCTCACTTACTTCTGTATAAGGAGATTTTTGAAGACAATTTTTTCACTTTTGCTATATGAATTTAATTTTTTTTAAAGAGAGATTCATGTGAGATTGTCTTCTCTTGGAAAACTTTCTTTCTGTGTAACAAGGTATACAGTAATACCCCGAATTACGCTACCCCGTTTTACGCGAATTTGAGGATACGCGGTTTTTCTTTCTGATGTGCTCGCACATTAGCTTTCAAAATCCGCCCTGTTAGTGTTCCATTTACGACAGGTGCAAACGTGTTCCGCGTAGAATTATTTTACGTAACGGAGTGCATTTTATTGATGACCTTTATGAATTATGTCATCCAAAAGAACAAAAGGTGGCTCATTTCAATCTGATAAGAAAAGAAAATCACTGTCATGGGAGGCAAACGAACAGGTCGGTCTGATGTTAAGTGATCACCGCCGTCCATAGACACTAGCAACACCAGGGGAGTTGCAAGTGCGTTGCCAGCCTGTGTTTGGGAGGACGGAGAGGGAGGGGGAAAAGAGAGAGAAGAGGAGGTGGGCCTCCGGCGCTCTCACTGACCAAACGAAACGCGACATTGCAAGCACTGTTACTTCACGTCGGTTTTCTATGAGGTAGTACTCCGGGCGAGCCGACCCATTCATGCATGCATCAGTAATAGCTTCAGCGTGGCTCTACCACCTATCACTGTCTTTGGAGCGCAACCTGAATATTGTATAAGAGTATGAAGAAAAAATAAAAAACTGTTAAATGACAAAGAAATTACCCTACCTGAATTAATTATCTAACATTTTGTTAACCATGTTTCTTCTAAATTATTGCTTTCTTTAAATTCTGATCCCGATTCAAAATACTTTGTATGTATTTATATGTAAAATTGAACCCAGACTTACGCGAATTCGACTTACGCGGTTATCGCTCGATTCCACCTATCGCGTCAGTCTGGGACATTTGTATATACTAATTTTCTGTTTTAAGTGTGTATAAAAATATATTTCGCAATGTTATGACAGGTTATCTACGATGGTGGTACGTTGGTTGGTGATATGGTGCGTGGTGCTTTGCGCTCGACCGGCGCATCCGCAAGGCGCTCAACAATGCCCTCCACCAAACACTATCACGCCGTGCAGTTGCACAGTCAAGAAAAATGGTCTAGATATACTCTGCGAGTTTACTGAGCAGCAACATATTCAAAAGGTAATATTTGTTTTATATCATACTAACTGCAAACCGCGGTTTTACTCGCGTTTAATTTTTAAGATGTATTATTGCCAATGTGGGTCACGGCAGCGCTAGCCAGTGGCTTAACCACACTCTAAAACCCGATAGAATAACGACAAATGTCTTGTTCTCCAAAACTTTCATTACACAGATACTAGTGTTATGGAATGGCTTACCTGGTACGGTATTTCCCTAGAATTACGACAAGGGCAAGAAGGGATTGAAACACGCTCTTCAAGGCCTCTCTTCAACGTAACAGTGACACTCCTGGTATTTTAGTTGTCCATAGACGACGGTAACCATTTACCATCACATGGACCGTCTGCTTGTTTGCTGCCCATTAGCATAAAAAAATAAATGAGTTTCCTATCCCATATAAAGCGACATAGGCATTCACAGTTTCTGACATGTCTGCATTTTTTATTACTTTATTAAAGTTTAGCGTACTCTGTGACCTACAATTTATATAGTCATTACTCTTCTCGTAAATTAAATAGTCTATAACCGTTTTCAATGAATAAGATATAAAATGTAAAAAGTGTTTTTTTAAACCTGAATAGTTCCTGAACCTGTCGGAGTCTATGAAGGGACAAAAAAGTATGCTGTCAACAACAGACAAACATTATACACAGGTCAACAAAAAAAATATTGTTTTTTGGGTTTCTGTTCTCTTGCTTAAATTCTGATTCTAGGCATTGAAAAACACTTAAATATTCATATTTAGCTCATAAAGTTTGCTTTGGTCTGATTTACGACGATAAGTATGATTTAATTTATTTCATAAACAAAAGATTACTACTACATCTGAACGAATTTAAAGACAACATGGGGGCCTACTCCGAGGAACAAGGAGGACGTTTTCACCAAGATGTGATGGACTTTGAACGGCGATATCAAGGGCAGTACAACGAGAATGTGATGGGAGATTACATTTGGGGTTTAATACGAGAGAGCTCATATAAGCATAAAAGAAATACGAAAAATATTCACTTTTTGACATTAGTTTCTTGTTATTTTACATCTATATGTTATTGTTTATCACAAATCTTGAATAAAAAAGACTCTTGTACCTAAAAAAATGTTTTCTAATTATAACTTACAGTGGAAGTGTAGAAAAAATATAAAAATCAATAATTTTTGCCGAAAAATTGAAAAATTGTTCTAGTTTCTACAAAAGCAAACTTTAATCGGAAAAAAAAATTTTTCCTTATTTTTGCCGTAGGAGAAACCAAAATTTAACATGTAGAAGTTAAACCCAAAAATCGTGTTGACCGGTGTTATCATAGAAGAAGATATAACATAAATAAAACCAGTACAAGATATTACTTTTGTCGTATATCTCGGTACTAAAGATTATAGAAAACCTTTACTTAAAATTGAAAGTACTAAAGAGTTATTACGGTAGTTATTTTAATAAGTGTGTATGTGCGTAAAAATATTATGTGAAAAAAATTTTGGTATCAAAGATTTTTTAGATCATTTATAGGTTTCGGTATTCCACCATAATTGGTATTAAATGACAGTTTAGTTTATGATGGTAAGACATTAAGTCATCAATGGCGTTAAAAAGTTGCAACTTCTCAACTTCAAATGTAACAAGAGCGAAGTTGCGAGCATAAGCTGATATGGTAATAATTTAAAAGCATGAATGTAACAAGCGTAATTATTGTAAAATTAATAATCCGTATATGTAAGAAATTATCACGCTAGATACGTTTCAGGCTATGAACACACTGCGCTCGAAACCGATGATAATATTCTATCTGAAACTCCGGCACAATAACTTGGCGAAGTTACCTTCTTATATATTCCTCGGACTTGATATCCGTCATCTCACTGTGCACAATAGCAGTTTGGCGGTCATCGAGGATTCATCGCTGAGTTCAATTGGTACGTAAAAAAAAGACATGATAATAATATTTTATTATTCACAATTTTATAACCGTTTAGAAATTATTATTCAGAAAAGTAAAATTTGATATAAAACTTTTTAAATAATATGTTACAAATTATGGCTTTTAATTACAAACGAGTTCACATTATATTTTTCTGTCAAGGTCCAGGATAATTCATCTAGATTTTGTAATTTGTTTTTTTACACTATTTGTTTCGTTGTGTAGAGATATCTTTTATTTACATATACTTTGGTTGTATTAATTTTTATTTCACATGTTATTTATGTATAGAGTATGTTTTATAGAAACATATAATAATGGGAGTGAAGTATATCGATGGTTAAGATCCAATACAATTTATCTCAATTTTAGTCGTTTCGACTATCTAATAACGATGGGATTAAATATTCAATTTCGCTGATCCCTTAACTCGTTTGTATCAAAATTCTAAATATTTCGAAAGTTATATGCTACGAACATCCCAGCGTTCGTACATTTTTCTGCCAAATCTAATTTTGTTTCTTTATCGTGATTCTCAACCGACGATAAGTTAATTAAAAATCGTTTATTAGTTACGGGATATATACTACGTTTTACATCATTTCATGAAACACATTATTGATCATACGATATTCTGTTTCATACACCTAATTATATTTATTATTTCCGTAATGATCTAATTATTGTTAACAGGCAACAAGCTGACGCAACTCGACGTCTCCCAAAACAGCTTAGCGACGATCCCTACGTCTTCGTTCACGCATCTAAACCATCTTCTCATTCTCAACATGAACCATAACAAGGTAAATTGTGTTACGGCACATCCTCGATGTTAATAAGTACGTTTGCCTTCTGTTTAATATAATACTACGTTCTCTGTTATTATTATATTTTGTATACGTTATATCCGTAACAGATTTAAAAAAAGTACTGTTAACAAAGTAACACAAAAACCAGTCTTCAATATTACTATTTTTTATTCACTAGCGCCATATTTATTTGTAAATATTATATAACTTAGTATTCTCACAATTAAGACGAATATTACAACTCCACATATGTAACACGATAAATTAATTAATATTATAGTTTAGCCGCAAAAGATAGAAAAACTATTAAAAACATATAACAAAATTATTAAAAAATCAAATTTGAAAGATCCGTAGAAATTTAAATTATAAAGATAGAAATTTGACTTAATGAATTTTTTGCTGATAATTTATCGCTTAATGAGACATATCCATTCATTTTTACAGAATAAGATTTCTTCACAGTTTGCAGGTGACAAAAATGTTAAAAAAAAAAATCCCTATATTATTTATATGGGAAAATTTTAAGTTCGTTGGAGGACCTCTTAAAATTGAAATGAAGAGCTGTCCTTTGGGCATAATTTTTGTTTGGATATATCCTATGATATTTTGGGGTGAGAGCAAGAAAAAAAAATCGATTTGTTTTGGCACACCCTAAAGCTACGCTCCCTTTATAGAGTCGGTTAGAAATGTCATAATGTAGTTTACAAATTACTAGAAAAACACTTAAAGAATTATTTTAGTACCTTGACAACATGTCAACTTAAAAAGTATTTAAAGGATTTTAATAGATTTTGAATAGATCAAATCTACATTTAATATAGGTAATTTTTATTCATTCCATTAGTCCATCTGTAAAAATATAATACTAAAACAATATTATTTCAACTCTGTTTAAGAAATAATTAAATAAATAGAAGTTTTTAACGTACGGAATATAAATTAGTAATTTATTGTGTTTTGTACTTTTGTGATAATAGTATCTAGTGGGTATAATTATGATACGAGTAATGTTTGTTATTCAAGTGTAATTATTTTATTTGAAGCCGTGTTTATGTGGCAATAAATTTACCTGAACATTCTACTCATATTATTACTAGTACTTTTACAATATATTTCTCCAAGTTCACGCCTGGGCTCTTTCTCGGTAAATGATAAAGCGGTATCTAAGCTTCAATACTTATTGTTAAATGTACATAATCACGCCACTGTAAACTTTTAGTACTTCGTTTTTAATCAGAGCGTAGTTGAGACAAATGATTGGCGCTTAATAACTCATTGGCGAACAAAGGGCTCTCGTTATTCAGTACAATAGCAGTAATCAAGCTTTATACAATGGTAATAAAATAGTCATACTGGAAAATTTCTGCTTATTCCAAGCGTCTACTTTAAGAAATGATCTTAGATATTAAAGGAATATATTAGGTGATTCACATTATTCCATTTGTTATTAGAAAAATAACTATATATTTTACTAGTTCTATACTGACGCGTTTTCAAGTCTTTCTGTTTGTTTGTCTGTGCGGTAGAAATCTTGTTATCGACTTTAAACTATCTTCCTAATCAGCAAGAATTTTGGAACTTTAAATATAGCTCAGAGTTGGACATGAACACAATATTAATTTATCTGTCTGTTTTTATTTGTTCTGTATATTTTCAAGTCTTTCTGTTTGTTTGACTGTGCGGTAGAAATCTTGTTATCGACTTTAAACTATCTTCCAAATCAGCAAGAATTTTGGAACTTTAAATATAGCTCAGAGTTGGACATGAACACAATATTAATTTATCTGTCTGTTTTTATTTGTTCTGTATAAGCTATGAAACCTAAAATAACGCTAGAATTTGTTGCATATCACTGTCACGATATTCTTTTCTATTTCGGCAATATACTTAACGAATATTACTACAGAAATTGTCAAGTGATTTTTTTCTCGAACTGACTACGCTATTGACCTAGCAAGGTCTTAACAGCTTCACCGGACTACGCGCTTAAGGCACAATTTTAAAAGAATATTCAAAAAAACAGTAAACAATTATGTAAATATTTTTTTTAATTTACCAATGTTTTTTATGAACTAAAAAGTATATAGTAATTTCTTTTAAACTCGTACCTAAACCCCATACGTATTCCTAAAACCTATACATATTTACTTTAATGTTTGTGATTGAAAAATGTTTATGATTACAAAAGTACATAATTATAGGATTTAAAATGAAAACCGTAATGCTTACGATTGCATAGTAAGGAGTAATTATAAAGATTAGCTATAGCTTAGAAAACAGACATAATATTTCATTTATCATTTGTAGCCCATTAATATTTTTAGTGTCTTAGGTAAACTATTCGTATAAAAAATATCTACAAATAAATAATTAAATAAACGTTAAAAATAATCATTTTCGCCAATATTATTACAATATGTTCCTGATACCTGATTAATGAAAAATTCGTTTTAGTATATTTAGCAATGTACATCGCCTTTTTTAAATAAGTCCGGTGAAGCTGTAAAGACCTTGCCAGGTCAATAGCATAGACAGTTCGAGAAAAAACCTTATTTGGAATACTAAATATGTATCAGTTACTTATACGGACGTGGAAAGTAGATTGCAGATGACCACTACTCATCATTCGGTGTTCACCGTTCTTCAATAATAATTTACTTAGCATCATATACACTGATATACTTAAGTGCAAAGTAAAATTTATAAAATTTTTAAAATCCATTTTTTGGCCCTCGATTTATGACTTAGCCTATTATTCATTTCGTTCATTCCGGCCCATCTCTATTATCTTCGTATGAGAACGTGACGCTGGATTCGTAACATTTTAGGTACCTAATTTCCATTCACTCTTAAAACAGGATTATATCTATAAATAAGATAAAACCCTGTGAAGAACGAATACTGAAATCTTGTTAACTAAATAACTGTTTATTTTTCTACCTTGGGTTTAGCTTTCATTTTTAGGGATGTTTCATAAAGATCTTTTATATGTGGAATAAAGTAATTCTAAAAACGCTTTTGCTTAAAGGTAACGGCGGTACACAATCGAGCTTTTATCGGACTAGACACATTGGAGATCTTAACCCTGTACGAGAATAGGATATCTGTCGTTGACGGTGAGGCTTTTAAAGGGTTGGAGAAGTAAGTATGAGTTTATACACTTTACAACTATATTATAGCGTAATATCTACTATCGTATCTATGGTATTATCGTATTATACTCAAATTAGAGCAATATATTACATAGCTGTTCAGAATTGTGGTTACATCAAAGGACACAATAATTTCGTAATGTACTGTTTACCGCACTTAATGTTGCTTCACTTGAGTTAATAATTGAGTTAATAACTTGAGTTAATGAGTTAATGATAATATAATTAATAAAATATACTTCGAAATTTATTTGGTAACAACCAAATTAATGACTGTAGTATCACCTTAATGGCTACGACTTTATGTTAACTGTTCGGGGTTTATTGTTCGTAGGCAAGTACTGGAAAGTTTGAGGTATAAATTTGTACCGTATAGTAAAGTTATTTAGTGAATACGTTTATTGTACGTAATAATTTGAACCATATACTTTGTTGAAATATTAACAAATTATATGGAATTTTTTTTTTCACTCTTAAGCAATCAAATTTTATTATGTGAAGTATGTATTACAGTCAATATTAAATGGACAATTTAAAACGATGCCAAAAATTAGAAATGCTTTCTGATTATTGTAATTTATTAAATAATATACATTGCTTTGTTTTGAAACAGAACTCAGTAAATACATAGTTTACGTATATGTTGTGTCTGATTTTCCCGTATAACCGTTGAGTGTTACTTTTACCAACATCTATATCTTATCTTCTTCTATACATATAATAACAATGTAAATCAAACATGTCTGTACTTTTTCGATTTTCTTGAAAAAAAATTGTTGCACGTGTCTAGCAATAAGTAATAGAATATATTTCAATAATTTTTAGAAATGACTGTCTGTCTGTCTATCTGTCTGTTTGTATGAACACGCATCACTGCTAAAGTACCGGGTTCACAATAAAACCATAAAATATGTCTTCGGGAGTAACTTAGTCTTTGTTTCATTAAAATCGGTCTACTCTATCAAAAGTTATTGCAATTTGAATGACAGCTCGAAAAAAGTACGAGAGAAAGTAAATGAATAAATGGAATTAGTATATTCAGATGATTTTGTTAGTTACTTTTTTTTACATTAGGTTCCACGCAGACGGAGTCGTGGGCACAGCTAGTAGTTAAATAAAACTGAAAGGTATCTTGTTCGTAAGGCTAATCTCTGAAACGACGTAATTCGTTGTCACTAAACCTTTCACTTGCAAATAAAGAATATTGCAGTATTTGAATAAAAAGTCCTTAAACCATTATAAAAATTCAATAGAATTAATGACAACACCACAATTGATAATCCGGCGAGAGATTTCTTTTTTAAGTTATTCAAGGCAACAAACAATTGTACTCAGAAATACATGTAAGCAATATTACATAAAAAAAACAACATAGTTCTTAGAGAACGGTCCGCTCCGCCGCTCACGGATTAAGTATACATTTTATTTTATTTTAGGGCAGTAAATAAAATCAAATAAACGAATGATAATTGACCAGTAAGATTAAACTGAACAATTGTTTTGCGACTTCGGTGGTCCATCCAGTTTTTCTCCTATAGCTTTACATGGTATATCCTTACCAACCCACTCTGATTTCCGGTATCTCGGTTCTCTGATCCAAAACTACGGTTGCATAGACAAGGATTTGAGGAATAGGATAAATGCAGGGTGGGTGAAAGGGCGAAAGGTGTCTCTGGTGCACCTTATGACCCACGGATGCCCTTGAAACTCAAGAGGAAGGTGTATAAAACTCTTATAAGACCAGTCATGCTGTAGGCATCTGAGTGCTGGGCGATGAAAGAGGCGGATGAGAAAAAACTACATGTGACAAAGATGCGAATGTTAAGGTGGATGATGGTGTAACTAGAATGGATAAGATTAGGAATGAATATATCAGAGGAAGTTTGAAAATAGCACCAGTGACAGAGAAGTTGAGGAGTAATAGTATAACATGGTATGTAACTAGAAAAGCTTTGAGTATGATGGTCGATGGCCATAAGAGTAGAGGAAGACCGAAAAAGGTATGGATGTATTGTATGAAAAATGATATGTGTGTAAAAGGTATAGATACTGAGATGACGTCTAATAGGCGAGAGTGGAAAAGCAAAACATGTTGTGCCGACCCTCCTTAGGTGGAATAAGGGTAAGAGGATGATGAGTTAACTAGTAAGATAAGACTATTTGATTAGTGAGTTTACTACAATAAAATTTACTATGGCACATGTTAAATAGTAACATTTGATCGAGAAACATTTTTCTAGTCGTAAGAGTCAGTAAGGAAAATTTGTTTAGAAGGACATCGTAAGAGGCCTTAGAATGAAAACAACGATAGTTCATAGACTTTCTTTGAATATTTTCTATATTTTAACAATGCCATAGTATTATTACGAATAATATTTGCGAATACAATCTCTGAATCTGCTGATCCTATTTTGAAAATTCTATTAGCAATAGGAATTATCGCTCTCTCTACTACTCTCCGAGAAACACGCCTTCACGGGGACCTTATAGAAACATATAAAATAGTTATTAATAAATACAACCTGTCGTAATTCCGTGAAAGAGGAAGAAAGAAGAGACAATAAGATCTACAAGACGAAATTGAAAATAAAATAGGTCGAACACGTTCACGCACAAAAATTGCACACAATCTTCTCAGCAATAGAGTGGTCCTAAATTGCGACCGATTGCTTGATGAAATAGTGTCTGCTAATTTAGTACATTTTTTAAAAACCGACTCCACAACCGGCTATGGATCAATAAACTAACTTTAATAAGAGAACATCTATAGTGATCAAAAATCCAAAAATGTCGACACTGCGTTTTATATACGTATCGGCAACTATGCTGCTCGTCTATTAACAAATAAATAAATAAAATGAATACCTCTGAACAGTATCCCTAAGTGATAAATGTAACTTTTAACAATACCCTTATAACAACTATTATGGGAAGTGGTGGAAACACATTACAATAGTGATAATATATTATTTTGAACTAATTCGAACACTTTAATATACCTACCTAAAAGACTTTTAAAATGTTCTAATATCTCGACAATTTTAGAAAGCTGAAAAGACTAAATCTCGGTGGTAACGACTTGACAGCGGTGCCTCAAAAAGCGCTAGCATTACTTGAGAATTTGAAAAAACTGGAAATGCAAGAGAATCGTATTGCTTCAATATCAGAGGGTGACTTTGCAGGTAAGAAACGAATTTTTTGTGTTTGAATTTATCCTTTTCCTTTTATATTAACACAATAATAATTATATGTGTTTTTAAAGGATTACGCAATCTTGATTCCCTTGGTTTGGCACATAACCAATTGCGTGAAGTTCCATCTCAGGTGTTTTCACACTTGACTTTCCTTAACTCGTTGGAACTAGAAGGGAATCAAATTCAGAGGATCGATGAAAAGGCATTTGCTGGACTGGAAGGTATATAATATCCTTGTGTTTATCACCCTAATTCAATAAAATGGGTCGGCCATAACGAAAAATTACTGTAGATATACATTTTCAATTGTATTTTTGTATAGTTTCAAATCTAATTAAAGTATTTTCACGCCAATTCTTATGGATTTCTTTAAAATTAATATCAGCTCAACTTATGATTTTTGGTTTTTAGAAAACTTACAGTATCTTCGTCTCGGTGATAACAGGCTTCATGAGATACCATCGGAGGCCCTTCGTCCACTTCACCGTCTTCGCCACTTAGACCTTCGCCTAAACAATATCACATACATTAGTGATGACGCCTTCACAGGCTACGGAGACTCCATTACTTTCTTGAATTTGCAGAAAAATATGTATGTATGTCTTTAAGATTTAATTTCGTTTGTTTTGTTGCGAATATTTCTATTTACTTAATAGATACGAAGGTTAAGTTACAGTTAAGTAAAATAATAACGATAGTTGCTAACAATTACATCGATTTTTGATATAAGTAACAAAATATACGAAAGCAGAAAAAAGTGCGGATCAAGAGTCTGCAAAAAAAAATTGAGGCAGTCATAAGGAGTGCTGACAGAAGTGAAAATTAAAAACAATGGAATTAAAAGTGTGTTCTCTTTTGAACTTTTTAATTAATTGTAGTTAAATTATATTTCATAATTTGTATATGGAAATTATCATCATTAGTCTCTCTTTTATATTTATTGGGACACCGAATAATAATTATATACTCTTTTATACAGTTTAATAATTCATCAAACATATAATGGGCTGCACAATCTCAATACAAAATATCAGTATTACATGTGCATAGGCCTCTATACTACGAGTCGCTAGTCTAACGCAAGCCGGGCAATACGGCCTGTCACGATTACCAGCATGTCATGACGAGAAATTAGGAATTTAACTCTTGTCAGAAATACCGCATAACGCGCCTAAAGAAGTTACTACTCCAAAAAAATTGATAGGAATAACATGTTCATTATTTATTGTATATCTAGTACAAAAATACCGCAACAAGACATATTATTGCTAAAGGTAAAATAAAATATTTTGTACCGGCCTTTAATCATCTACCTCCGTTTTCCATAAATTTTGCTTTAGGCCGTTTTATTTCACTTTTACGATTTATAAATATTTCAGTCTCGTTTCGTCGGAAAATGCGGAAGTGTAGGCCTTTGATTAATTCTCAGCCGAATGCGGTGTTCAACTCCCTCGGGATTATAAATATCTTGACTTGATTGACCAGAGACAAATTGCTTCCGCAATCTCTTTGCTACTTTGTGTAAGAGATCGTGTATACCATAAATTTCATATTCTTTTAACCGCCCTGCGGCACTCGCAAACTCAATTGTAGTCAGTTTTTTCTTTGTTTGGCGTATTATAACTTTCCTTTTATGTGCTGATTTAATAAGATTGTTGGAGATGGTTAATTTACTCTAACAGGTTTGCGTTTTATTTTGAAACTTTTAATTCAATTGTATATATTTTTCAATGACTCTAAAATACTATTAGAGAAAGGTAACGGTATTACTGCCATTTCCTTTTATAGACAAAAATACTTTCTGATCATCTCGCATAATAGGAACAGTAACTATAAATACTTAAGTTCCAGTTTATAAGGGTCATTGTAATTTAAATATGTTTCATTTCACCAGGATACACCAACTACCAACGATGGGTTTTGACAATTTGAATTCACTCGAAACCTTAAATCTGCAGAACAATAAGTTGCAGCATATTCCGGAGGAAATAATGGAGCCAATTTTGGATACATTAAGAGTCGTTGATATAATGGGTATGTATACCTTCATGTCTGGTAGTTACATGTAATTGCATTTTATGACCTTACAGTGTCCTTGCTTTGGTAGTAATAATTAAAGTGATTATTAAAGTCAATAAATCAATACTAAGCAAAAATAGATATGTGTACAGTAGAGTCTTTCTAATCCGGCACTTCAGTAGTTCGATACGTCCAAAAATCCGCCACTCTACGCTCACGCTTCTCTGACCACTCCCTACTTTCCTTTTGTGCTTCCCCATCGGTATTAATACAGTTTATCAGTACTGTGATGTATATGGAAGTTACTAGTATCATCTAGGTTCTAGACCTTCTTAAATATAAGTGCCCTATTTACAGATAATCCGCTTGTATGCGATTGTGAACTGGCTTGGTATGAAGCATGGTTGGCAGGGCTTAGGGACCGCGATGATGAGATGATGCAAAAGAAGCGTACCGTCTGCACCATGGTTAGCGAGCATAGGGAATACAGCGTCGCCAAAATGCCTCTGGAGAAGATGAATTGCAAAAGGAAGCCAGCTTACGGACGGCCCTCCAGTGCTCCTAATATCTGTCGCTCTACAAACTTCGCGACACTCACTATTGTAATCGCTTTCAGGTGTTTTTAGATTAATACCGTTATTTTAGTATTTTAAGGTCCAATTTTACTTTAATGTGAAGGAACATCTCGAGCCAACTGTGGCCGGGTGGCTCGATGATGATTCCTTCACAGCGTTCGTAATTTCCGTTTAAAAACTATTAATAACGTGATGAATTTGTGAAACTGAACTACGATACATATCAATTTTGGGCTAAAATTTAAAAAAAAATGTAGTATATTTATATATGGAGCGGTAGCTTGATAAGTAACGATGGTGGTTTTTAAAGAAAGTCGCATAAGTTATGTGATACAGTATTTTAAAGTAAGAAACCTCTAACGGTATGCCTTACTAATAGTAATAAATCAGGAAATAGGAATGGAAAGCCGTTGACATCATTACGGTTGTTTAGCTCACATACTGAAGACTTGTTCGGATATGCGAATCGTAGTTAAATAATCTTTTGAGAATAATCGATTTAAAACAAAAACATAAGTACACGTTCTACACAATATTATAACTGAATGTTGATTATTTTTTTTATTTTACCTTAACAATTTTAAGAAGTATTCTGATATTTTTTATCATTTACCCTCGCCTTACGATATAATGTACACTTATTAGTAAGCTTTTATGTATTTACGATGTTGACTATTGCAATATTGTTCTATATTCTATACATAATTAGAAAGTTGAAGTTTTCCATCTACACGTTAGTAAAGATATGATTATATTGAATGGTAACTGAATAGTTGAAAGTTTACGATGTTTCCAGGATTAACTAAACTTGACGTTTTAATCGCAGATATACAGTTAAATACAGCTTTTTATCCGATATTATATACTCTATTTTATCTTAAATATTCATAATTGTGAAGCCATAAATGTTCGACTTGGTGTAGATTAGGATACAATTAGATAAGTGTTAGAGCATTTTTGGCGATATACTTCTAATTATTTTACATTTTAGAATCTTTATTTTGTAATGTTCTTTATTTTATTGTAGCATGATTAGAATACATTGTTTATAACGTTGTTTTTTTAGTTCATATTTTTTTTATATAGTTTATATTTATTTATATTAATATATATATAATTACTAGGTAGTTGAATAATAAATGTGACTTTAAGCTGTTGCATGTTGGTTTTATTTTGCAGTAAAATTTCAAATAATATATTTCAATTCTATTTGCTCATTAACGGGAATGTTGAATAAGTTAATAGTTTTATCTTTGGCGAATTTCACAAATATAAACATAATATATTGGTATCATGTATTGACAAGTGATAAAATTGTAACCAAAACATATCCTTTAGCCTGAATTATTTAATATTAAGAGTAAATTATAATTAAATTATATATAAAAAAGTATTTAAAAATCAAGCTTGTTGTAGATTTGGGAGAATAATAATAATATAATATTAAAAAAAATAACGAATAATCTTAATTAAAAACCATGACGTGTGTTTTTAAAACTAATTATATTATAAAATGTTTAAATTGTGTAAGACGCGAGATTGAATATTAAACGGTTATTCAATGTACACAATTTTAAACATTTTAATAAATTTAATAGTCAAGTAATAACTAAAGTATATTCATGTATATTGTTCAAGTTTTCAAACATTATTTAGATGCCGTTCACTCATATTAGCACTATTATATTTTAATGCACTTTAACTATCTTATAGAACTCATTTACTGAGGGAATCGGAGTCAAGAGCACCTGATAGATTAAGAATTTCTCGAATAAACCGTTTCTAGGTGATATATTTAGTAAAATTTATATTTCTCAACAAATCTTTGTCGACGTTATAGGTAAATAATATTACTTACATACGTTTGATGTTTAAAAAAATTAATGTCATAATTACGACATGTGTATCTTATCTATAATAATTGAATGACGCAAGTTAAAATTATATTTTAAATGTTTAATTAAAAATTGAATTGGGAAGGTCTAACGCACAATATTGCCATTTAACATTAAGCGTTGCTTAAAACAGACGGCAAAATAATAATTCATTTCGAAGTAAAATTTGGTAATTTAAATTTATAGCTATGATGTTTCCGACAGAATATTTAATTTAAATTAACATGGATGTCGCTGGAACATATTATAATCAGCAATCTCATTTAATGCTTTCGTTTCAAATATATAATTTTAGTCGAGAAATAAACTCATTCATCATCTTACCTTTATCCCAAGTAGAACCGACACAACGTGCTTTCCTTTTCTACTCTCCCCTGTCAGATGTCATCTAAGTATTTAGAACTTTTATAGACATCATTTTTCACACAATCTGTTCATATCTTTTTCGGTCTTCCTCTAATCCTCTGTCCTCCCACCATTATACTTAAAAGTTTCTTAGTTACATGTTTTTTCATCTTTCCTCATGATACGCCTATACCATGTTAATGTACTCAATCAAATATACTGTATTCAGTTTAGAACTATCACCGGTTCGGAAAATAACCTAGTCATCGAGAAGAGCCGGCAAGAATCTCGACCGGGTACATCTTTTTAACATACTTATATATTGCCAATACATCGTACAATTGTTTTGCACAGAGAGGAGTCAATTCCAGACGTCACCATCGTTCACATATAGATCCACTCTATAATAGCCTTTTGACACAAAAACCCGCTTGACGTGGCTCTTAAATTTACAGTCCGGCAAATCGGTAACATGCTTCGGGACTTTAATGTAAAACCTAACACTATTACTTAAGAAACTATTACTGGTTTTGCTAAGTCTAAAATATGGGACGACCAGTTTGTTAAAGTTTCTAGTGTTTAGATAATGTCGGTCTTTTAAAAAATAAATTACTCATTAACTTTTCTGTCACTGGTGTTATTTTCAACCTTCCTCTGATATACTTATTTTTAAACATATCGATCCAAGTTACACCACACATCCATCTTAACATTCCCATTTCTGCCACGTGTAGTTTTCTCTCATTCGACTCTTTCGTAGCCGAGCACTCAGATGCATACTGCATGACTGGTCTTATAATAAACCCCTTATTTACAAAGTTATGGACCTTCCCAATTTTAAATTCAACAAAAATATTTCTCCATTAATTATTCGTGGACATATTTAACCGTATTTTCAAGTATTACATACATTTTTTGGTTAAAATATTGCGACAAAGTTAAAAAAATTATAGGCGTATAGTAATACATAGTATAATCATAATATGTAATAATAAATTTAAACGTAATTATGTCCAAGGGAACCAGAAAAACATATCTGGAAGGTGGAGTAAAGAAAGTGCAGCGCCACTGACCTTAAATTTGCATATCATACCGTTATAGTAATTTAAGACACTTTATTGTAGTTTCATAATATATCAATTATTCATTGTTATTCGATGTTGATGTATACTTACTGTTAAATATATATATTATAGTATGGATGGATATCGCTTGAAATATATTAAACTATGCATAAATATCTGCCTGTCTTTAAGAATCATGTTGATGTACTGTATTATAGTCGTATTACCCAATGATATTATAACTAAAAAGGTGTAGATGCATTACTTACATGATATTTTGACAAGACATGTGGCATGAAAACGCACACATACGTAAACTATCTTTGAAAAAAGGCGGAATTAATATGGCATATTCTCAATATCGGTGGTGAAAAAGAAATAGTTTTTTTTTATGTCACAGTAGACAAACGAACAGGTGAGTCAAGTTAAGTTAAGTGATCACCACCGTCCATAGACACTAACAATACCAGGGGAGTCATAAATGCGTTGCCAGCCTGTGTTTGGGGGGAAGGGGAGGGAGGGGGAGAAGAGGTGGGCCTCCGGCGCTATCACTGACCGAACGAAACGCAACAATGCAAGCACTATTACTTCAAATCGGTTTTCTATGAGAGGGTGGTAGAGTACCCTGGGCGAGCCGACCCATTCATGCTGAAACCAGTAATAGCTTCAGCGTGGCTCTACCACCTAAAAAGTTTGTATGTTGCTTAGACACGGGCGGATTAACAGTGCAGCCGATAAACAGAAGCTAACTAGCCAAGTTTAACAAGGCGTTGTCGAAGCGCTTGTGACGTATCTATAGTTATAATATCATTGGTATTACGGTATTTATCTTGTTTATAAATGTAGTACAATTTAAACAAGTATATAGTGTTTGAACTATTTAACCTGACTTCAATCGATTTACAGTCAAACCACGAAGAATGGCATTAAAATAAATATACACATGATAAGTTTATAGTCACATTTACTATTATTTTTAATTTATGTGTAATTAATGTAGGTAATTAAAATCTAATATCGAAATTTTGCTGTAAATGTGTATTTATTTAAATTCGGTAATAATAAAAATAAATATGACAAAATGTTGTTTCAATAATGCTGTACCCAGGGGAAATTAAAAGCGTCGTTTACTGAGTTACAAGTCTCCACGAATGTCAGTAAAGTAAATATTTACTATTGATGTTGGTTGCTGCCGCCCCACCTTGGTTGCAATCGAAATGCTTTTCACTTATGTGTATAGTGTATATATGTATTACTATACTTTGTTTTGTTTAATATTTCTGTATTGTTATTATTATGTAGTCTATATATCATTACATAGTATAAAACAAATTCCTCTGCGACGTCTGTCTGTCTGTCTGTTCGCGATGAACTCAAAAAGTACTCAACCGATTTTCATGCATTCACCAGTAGGTACAATGATTCATAAGGAAGGTTTTGGTAAATAATTTGTCAAGCTTTTTTATTACCAGGGCGGGACAATGTCTGCCGTGTTCGCTAGTTATTTATATTTTATAATATGTTTTATATTTATCTTACAGTGTACGTGCTGCTAATATTACATAAATAAAATAATAATAATAAATAATAAATAAATTATGTAATATTTTCTAGTTTTGTTCTGCCAGTATACCCTAAATCCACCCGATTCTACTCTGCGTGGAAGAAATTGCTATTAGCAATAAGGCCGCTCTTTGTAATAATCACATAATGTGAAAAGTTTTATAGTGTATATTTATAACGATGTACACTAAAGATTAAATAAATAAAAAATAAATAAAATGGATAACAATTACTTTTATGTTTCTTTGGTCACTCTTGTATATAATTTTATATGTAAATTCTACCTGAATTATGAAACTATCCTTTATGATTGTTATTAACCCTTCCTGTAACCACGCGTAGGTCTGTGAGACCGACGACATATGTTTGACTAGGCTTTATTAGGTTTCTCAGTAACTGTATGGCTTATGGCCTACTTCAAATGAGTATAGCGTGAACGTTCGTGCATACATTACATGTACCTATACACGACGCAGATCAGTGTGTCAGACCGCGCGGGTATAGGAAGGTTAAAAATCGAGGAGACATTCTCGTCGTCATAAAAGGGAGTTCCGAGAAAAAAGGGACGGAGATCTTTCAAAAAATTAAATTATTCTGTTTTCGTCGACTATGGATTTTTTTTTATTTGACCGCTAGCTTCATTCTTTGCTATATAACAGAGTTTTAAAGATTCGTGTATACTATGTGTAAAATGAAATAATATAGTCGATAAAACTTATTACAAATTGGAGACAATCTTTAATCTATTTTAAATCGCTCATATTTAAGTATAGTAGGGATATTTAAACAAAATGTTGTTGCTTGAATACAAATATTATTCTTGAGAGTTACAGCCAGTCAGGCCGGTTTAAGAAAAGCCCTATCACCGTTCTAAATTGCTAATTAAGTGCAGTAAAATATTTTAACTAAACATTTTAAGTCTGCAAAAAATATTGGCCTTGAAGTACACCGGATCGCAGTGTAGAACATAGCAATGTTGTCCGATTGAATTGCAGTCACCATACAACAGGCGTAAAACACGCCCGTAGATTTTTTTGATTGATATGTATAGAGGCTTTTATTGTCCCGAGTTTTTTTTTATATTATAGGAGGCAAATGAACAGGCTGGTCACCTGATGTTAAGTGATCACCGTCGTACATAGATACTAGCAACACCAGGGGAGATGCGAGTGCGTTGCCAGTCTGTGTTTGCAGCAGGGGGAAGGGGGGAGGGAAGAGGGGAGGGGAGGTGATCCTCCGGCGCTCTCACTGACCGAACGAAACGCAACAATGCAAGCACTGTTATTTCACGTCGGTTTTCTGTGAAAGGGTGGTACTACACCGAACAAGCCGACCCATTTCATGCTTAAACCAATAATAGCTTCAGCGTGGCTCTACCATCTACAGTATATCAGACCCATTGTTCCCTATTCTTTTTAGGTTCACATCAGCAGAGTTGCTGATGAGATGTCATTACCGGGTCATAAAACATTTTGGCTTCATTCGAACTTGATGCTATGATGACAAATATCTATGTTAGACTACTAAAACCGTCTTAAATACTTTAGGCGTTTCATAGTAGGTAACCAGCCGATTGATATACATTGATTAAGCGCTATTATATGCATGGTACATGGTAATAAACCCCTACGGCGGGTTTTTGGATTGCACTATTATTATCAACACGTACAATACCATCGTAATATTAAGCTAAAAAACAGAGTGTGTCGGAAAGGTATACGATAGTAGTGAAACTTTTGTATTAAAGGGAAACATTTTATTTGAAAATATACAACAAAAAGTGAACGTAACGCGACGTTCCCAGGCAGTCAGCATTCCAAACACTAATGGCACCCGACTTTATTTAATTTCGGTGAACGGACGAGAACCGGTGTTTTCAACACTTTACCCAACAAGTGTTTACCCCCATCAATTATCGTCAGACAAAAAGGTTGCTGATCAGTAATTCATAGCGCTCCCATAGTAGTTTGTCCTCAAAAACATTGGTAGATACCTTTAGACCAGTGGTACTCAACCTTTTTTTATTAAACGGGCCACAAACACTTTTCGTTCATGGTGTCGCGAGCCGCAAACTACAAATATTTTGGTATTAAATAAAAAAAAATTAATTTCAAATTAACAACGTAAGTAGTGAAAAATGGTTGTCCAATAGAACAAGCTTCATATAATCCTTATACCATAAGAAACACACTGCTGTCAGGTTATCTGGGATCTATTTAATTTACTCAGCGTGCTCATAGTTTTTCTGATGGGCACGAAATTTAAAATAATTGAAAATAAAGTATATCGTTTGGGCCACTACCCTACTCTAGACCTTTAGACAACTTAAATCTGTATAATGGTTAGATTGAATATTTGGAAATACCTTATCATCACGTTGTATTGTTTCACTGCAGGCTTTTGATTTATTGTGGAAATAGGGATGTTCACCTTTCGGCGTAGTTACTTATTGTGCGATGCGAAAAATCGAATATGTGTTTTCGAAACTTTTAGGTAAGCTCGAAGCTTCGTGGTGTATTTATTGCGTTGTGATTGTGGAAGCCTAGACTGATCCGGAGTGTATGATAATAAAACTCGCAGTGCGCAAAATAGACCTTATTTACTTTGACTCCATATGTGGTATTTGTAGTTATAAGATATCTTTCAATTATTTGAAAGTCTTATTCAATTTACAATAAATTTACACACAATATACGTTGCGTCCAGTCTGCAAAAGAATTACATATGAGATACTCGAGTTATAGAGCTACATGATAAATATTTTTCGGGCAACTGGCTAGCTACCACACAAGTTGTAAGTGTGTCATCTATACCTGATAGATGAATTCCAGCAGCTGCGCGTGAAGCAAGTCCTCGTGTTTCTTCACGAATTTAGTCTATTATTACAGATATTAAGCCACAATGCCACCTAATATCGAGTGACATTGTTCTCAAATGCTATGTTGTTATATAGAGCACTTCACTGTTGGATTTATTATCCCCAATTTGGTCAGAATACCTAAGATCACCGAAACGATTCGGTACTAAGTACGAAAGTTTGAGAATATATTCCATTAAACTTCGGTAAGTGGTTCGAAGTAATTCGAATAATTTACTTGTTCGTATACATTTCAAAAGGCTTTCTATATCAAAATCAAAATTTAGTATTAGTGTTGATATTTTAAATATTAATAATGTACAATCATTAAGGGAATCGATTTCCCATTAGTACAATGACACGCTTTCTGTATACACAGCATTATAACGAAGGGGCACGATGATATTATGATTTATTGTATTCGTTTATAAGTAGTGTTTTAAAAAAGTAATCAGAATTATTAGTTAGAATATAACAAATACTTTAAAAATGAATATATTTTTCATTTTTTTTGTATTATGGGGGGCAAACGAATAAGCGTGTCACCTGATGGAAAGTGATCACCGCCGTCCATAGACACTAGCAACACCAGGGGAGTCGCAAGTGCATTGCCGGTCTTTTAAAGAAGTTTTTTTTTTTTTTTTTCTTTTTTTTTTTATATCATAGGAGGCAAACGAACAGGTGGGTCACCTGATGTAAGTGATCACCACCGTCCATAGACACTTGCAACACCAGGGGAGTCGCAAGTGCGTTGCCAGCCTGTGTAGGGAGGGGTGGGAGGAAGGGAAGAGGAAAGTGGAAGGGGAGGGGAGGTGGGTCTCCGGCGCTCTCGCTGACCGAACGAAACGCAACAATGCAAGCACTGTTACTTCACGTCGGTTTTCTGTGAGAGGGTGGTACTACCCCGGGCGAACCGACCCATTTATGCTGAAACCAGTAATAGTTTCAGCGTGGCTCTACCACCTACAAGTGTACGCTCGTGTCTTGAAGGTTTATAACTTGTAATAGTTTGGAAACACCGCCGCTGGGAGTCGATTCCACAGGGTCAAAGTAAGAGGCAAAAATTGCCTTGAGAACTTCACCGTGGCAGACCTGCATCCATCGAGATGGTATGGATGAAATTTCAGTTTCATGCGGGTTGTACGATAGTAGAGAATTTGTGACTAACGTATCATTTAGATTAAATGAAAACCTATTTGTATTCATATCATGATCTTTATCTTTCATCAGAAGCAGCTCAGAAAGTGACGACGCTGTTGCTTTGCCATCGACGCGTACTTTCCAGGAACGAACTGAAAACGAAATAAAAAAATTGTAATTTTTGGAATTTTTTAAGTAAGATACATGAAGGTGTGTACATGCCAAGTTTCATGCACCTGCTTTTTGAAAGCATTATTAACAATACCTTAAACTATATACCACACATATATGTGTATGCATGTCGGCGAAACCTCTCATATCAATTCTGCTGCCGTAAGGAAAAGGCGAGCGCCTAACTAAATAGGAATCGGAGAAAAATATGTAGTTTGCAAATTCACAATATACATTGATTTAATACTGTAAAAGGAAATCAAAAAATTAAGAAAACAATTTTTTGATCGAATTATTATTACATATATAGCGTAGTTCACATCAACTTGTTTAAATTAATTTCACTTGTATAGTACAAACAGATTTATTAGAGTCACAGATCAGAAATTAAAGCTTCCATACTACAACCAAATAAACATTTTATGAACTAGTCTTTCAGACAATTCAGATTTAATGGTGATTAGGCGAAGTGTGTTACAGTTTGGCGATCTCATATAATGACTTAGGTCAAGTGTTTGTCTATTAATGTATTTCAAACATTAAAATCCATTTCTCTAGAGCCGTATATTATTAACGTATTGTTATTTGTACAGAAACTGAAATTACACTTTTCTCATGTTATTACGAGCGTGTTTGTAATTTATGCTTGGTATTTCTGAAGAAAATGCTAGTTTGACGAACACATATATAATCATGGAAAGACTATTAATTTGAAATTTCGCTCTGTCATAATTATTTTAATAAGAATCTATATAACGTTTTACGTTGGTTCATTAATTTCTCTAGTCTTCTATTTACTTTTGAAATATAATGGAGCGATGTGAGTGCAATACCGTGGATGCTATTATCGCTCTTGCTTAGATCTGCTAGTAATAATCTCATTAATAAGAGTTTAACCGTTTCAAAGATTAACGCGGATAAATAACAGACACGTCATTATTATCTATACATGAATATTAATTTCCGAAGTGAAAATATTCTCAAAATCTAAATATTATTGTACAATATTATATGCAGATGAATAAAACAAATGATGAATACACCTGTCTATAAATTTCGGATTACTAAGTGGAGACGCCAACAGCCTAATACCGGCGGATAATCGTCGTCACAATGACGATGGGAAAATAGCGAAGGGAAGGAAGCGGGAAGTCGTGCACTGACCTGGTGTTCTCCTGAACGTAATCCAGCATCCACGACCGCGTACAGCCGCCCAGAGTCACTCCAGCAGCACACTGCGTTCACCTTCACTAGAGTCACTAAGTCTGGTATATGTAACTGTCGTCTCCACCGTGCGGACGCGGATCGAATATATTATAGGATTTCACCTATAACGGCGCGATAATATCCCCTGATTTCTTCAATAGAATCAGGAGCGCGGGATGCGGAACAAAGCGAAAAAAAATATGTGTCACGTCAGCGCGATAGACGTTGCGAGAAGTAAGTTGCGGCGACCAATCATGCACGACAGGTAAAGGGTGGGATGTTAGGAGTTGTTGCGAGTTATAAACTAGATGGCGTTACCATTTCCAGCCGCCCTTAAAGGGTCACCTTTAACAAACTATCATAATAATAAGAGGGAATAAAGAAATATAAGCGGGAGATTAAATAGCGGTTTGCGAATGAGATATATACAACATACATAAAATATATAGAATAAGTAAACAATAAAGAGACACTATACGTAATGGTCAAATTAATTGCGCAAGCTATTGGGTAGGAAGAGGGCAAAGACGGACAACAGGACGTAGATATGTCGACCCCTTTGCAGTCTTTACCGTGGCGACACGTATAATGCCATCCTTCGCTGGATGTACTTTTTCCACAACAGCTAGCGGCCAAGATAATGGAGGCGAATTGTCGGTGACTATGACTACTACAGTTCCGACAGCGATGGGTGTTGATGGTGTATTCCACTTTTGCCTAACTTGCAGGCTATGTAAATACTCGATATTCCATCGCTTCCAGAAAGACTGAACTAATTTATCTAGCAAAGAATGCCTATGAAGTAGAGACACATTATCAGACTCTACTTCAGGCGCGGGTAATGAATATAAAGGCGCGGTATGTAAGAAGTGTGCAGGTGTGAGAGCACTGGGCTCCGCGGGATCTGAGCTAAGCTTGGTGAGAGGGCGAGAATTCAACAAACACTCTATTTGCACAAGAACCGTAATGAGTTCTTCGTATGACAGTAATTGTTGTCCTATCACTCTAAACAGGTGGGATTTGATTACCTTCACCATGCTTTCCCAGCATCCTCCGAAATGACCTGAGGCGGGACAGTTAAATTTCCAATTTATGCGGTTTCGAGTAAGTTCCTCTTCGAGCCGATGTCGATAATCTTTGTTGAGAAAACGATAGAGCTCCCTTAAATAAGTATTTGCACCTACAAAGTTGGTCCCGTTATCCGAGTACATATATTGAACGGGGCCACGACGCGATAGAAATCTCTTTAAAGCAGCCAAGAAACTAGGAGTGCTAAGATCTGTAGCTACCTCAATATGTGTAGCGCGGGTTGTTAAGCATGTGAAGACGCATATATAAGCTTTTTCGCCCTTAACACCTCTTCGCCGCACTGGAGTGTATGCAATTGGGCCGGCATAATCGCAACCCGTATGTGTGAAAGCTTTTATCACTGGTCGAGTGCGGCTGTCAGGTAAATCAGCCATAAGCGGGTAAGTTGCTCGCGGTTTCATTTTAAAACATCTATTACACATATGTATTCTCCGTCGAATAATACGACGTGCTGACATGATCCAGAATTTTTGTCGAAGCAGAGACATTAAAAGTTCAGGACCAGCGTGTAGGTTGACCCTGTGATAGTGGTCGACTAATAAGTTAACGATATGATCATGACTCGGTAAGACTGCAGGGTGTTTATTTGTATATTCCAGCACAGAATTACATAAACGACCACCAACTCTAATTGTTCCGTTTTGTAAGAACGGTCTTAGTTTGTTGAAGGCACGTGAACAAGGTTTCCCTTTCTCTAAATTAACGATTTCATCAGCAAAATATTTACGTTGTAATATTTGCAATAATTTATTTTCCGCTAATTCTAAGTCGCTTGGGATAACAATTAAGGATTCACGGCGCGGTAATAAACGTGCAAATCTGCAAACGTACACTACAATTCGTAGCAGCTTACTCCAAGAAGATATGCGAAGCGCGAGTTCATAAATTACAAAATCTTGTGGTGAAGCGGATATCGGATAAGCCAGTAATTTTTGTTCTGGTATATCGTCAGGTACGACAATATCTCCACTATTAATGGGCCACTGCGAGGGTTGTCTAGACAACCACGAAGGGCCGCGAAACCAAAGAGGATGTACAATTAATTTATGTGGAGTTAAACCACGGGACAAACAATCCGCGGGATTCTCAGCCCCGGATACGTGGTAGAAATTCTCTACTGGGATATTTTCTGCCACCTTAACGACGCGGTTGGCAACAAAGGTTTGCCAGCGGTGTGGAGAACTCTTGATCCAGTAAAGTGCGACTTTAGAATCAACAAAGGCGTAAATATTTAACAGCAAGGTGCTGTAATTATTTATGACAACACGCATTAATTTAGAAAGCAGAACTGCTGCGCAGAGTTCCAGCCTTGCAATAGTGTGTGGTGTAGTGGGCGCGACTTTAGATTTAGCGCAAATTATTTGCACTGTTATTCCATTTACAGAACTCACATGCAGGTATACTACCCCTCCATAGGCGCGCTCACTAGCATCCGAGAAGCCGACTAAAGAGGCGATACAATTGTCAACAATACCTAGATGTCTTGGGATGCGGAGTTCGTTCAGTGCTGGTAATTCAGCACAGAACTGGTACCAAAGCTTAGTAATATCTGGAGGTGGAATTTCATCCCAGTCTAATCTCAACTGCCAGAGATGTTTTATTAAAAGTTTTGCGTACAGAACAGTAGGAGCGATGAAACCCATGATATCCCACAGCCTTGCGATCGTGGATAATATAAAACGCTTAGTAAGCTTTTCTTCTAGCGGCGACAATTTAAAATAAAATTCATCTGTCTGTGTCGACCAATATAAGCCTAAGATCTTATGTTGCATATTTTTATCAAATTCTACTCCCGAGTGAAGTGTATGTGATTGGGGTATAGCGTCAAGAACGTCGCGTGAATTACTGTTCCACTTGACCAAGTCCCATTGGGCTCCCTTGAACAAGTCTATAAGCTCTCCACTAATCAACTTAGCTTGACTTGTATCAGCTATGGAAAATGCAATGTCATCCATATAGAGAGACGAAGAAACAATTTGACTCGCGCGTGGGTATTTGTGGCCGTCGTCAGTAATCAGTTGTTTTACTGTACGGAGCGCATGGTATGGACTCGATCTCAAGCCAAAACAGACGCGGTTAAACCGGTAAAGCAATAACGGGTCTCGGGGGCTGAACCGATAGTAAATCTGCTGATACCGTCGATCCTCTTCCCGCATGACAATCTGCAAAAACATTTGGCGGCAATCTGCAGTCATTGCGATTAAATATAGACGGAAATTTAACAGAATGTTCATAAGATCACCCTGTAGATTTGGACCACTGTGTAGAATATCATTTAGAGATACCTTGGTAGTGGTTTTACAACTACCATCAAGAACAGGGCGTAGCGGTTTATCTTGTCTGAGGACTCCGTGATGCGGGATTGTGTAACAAGGTAATACTGAGTCGTCAGTAGGCGCGGGAGACAAGTAACCTTTATTTAGAAAGTCCTTAATAGCATCATCATAAGCCATTCTCAAGCTTGGCGATGCTTCGAGTTTACGTTCCAAGCACATAAAGCGCTTGCGAGCTAATTCGTACGAATCACCTAATGAATAAATGTCTCCATGAAACGGTAGTGCAACAATATATCGGCCACTAATGCTATCTCTTTCAGTGGTCTTGCGATAAAATTCTTCACATTCAATATCTTCAGGACAATGAATCGGCGGGCCGGGAACTTCTTCAAGTTCCCAGAATTTTTTCATGAGTACTTCAATAGGCTCGACGACTGTGGTACAGCATGAAGTTAAACGTGACGGCTGCGCGTTTGTCGTGGGTACAGTACCCATGATTACGTAGCCGAGTACAGTTTCGACTGCGAGCGGTAACGACGGATCGCCCTTTATCACGCGCGGGAGTAATAAATGCGGAACTAAAGATGCGCCTAACAAAACATCAATTTTGTTAGGCGTTGCAAACATATCGTCTGCTAGCGGTAAATTATTTAGATATTGCAGTGAATCTTTATCAACAAGTGCGGTAGGTAAGCAATCCGTAATTGTATTTACTATTAAACAATTCACCTCATAGTTAACGTTGGGGTTATATCGAGAGAAGAGCTTGACATTTGCTGTGCGGTTTATAATATTTTCCGAGCCGGCAAACCCCTTAATAACCACGGGCCTAACTTCATCACAAAATATGCCTAACCATTTACAGCACTCTTTACTTATAAAATTACTTTGTGAAGCAGTATCAAGTAAGACTCGCAATACGCGTTTGTTATTATGATTATCATAAACAAAAACTTGAGCGGTAGCCAATAACACCGTACTATTCGTAGTACATTGCGCGGTAGGATAACGAGAACTGTGTTGTAATGTCGCACGCGAAGCGGCAATGGACGTTGAACACAACGCTACGTCCGCGGACGGCACATTAGCATGTAATATGGCCGGCTTCGATGCGCGTGAGTCATGTGACGCTCCGGGCGCCGATGGCTTGTTGCTTATGCCTGCCGTCTCGACAGTGGTGGGTAAGTGGTTCGATTCTCGGTTGTGCAAATTTTGATTAAAACAAAGCATGGAGTGATGATTTAATTTACATCGACGGCAACTTGTATTGGAACGGCACGATGAAACTGTGTGTTTAATGCTGGTACAATTGACACAAGCACCCAATTCTTTTACTGTTTTAAATCGATCCTTGGGCTGCATTCTATTAAAGTCAGGGCATTTATATAAATGAAAATGCGTGATGTTTGTACACAAACATTTATAAGAATTATCTTCGCGCGTATTTAAATATGTTTGATATTTTGGCGGAGAGGGATACTTATTGATAATGCGGGTACGTTCAGTAGCCTTTTTTGGACTAACTGAAGGCACGGGGTTTGACATAACTGTGGTTCGTTGCAGCATTTTAGAACGATTTTTAATTAATTGTACTAAACTGTCGAATGTAGGTATTTTTGAGGGGTCACTATTTGACATCTCGAAAGTGCGTACTGTATCCGTATCTAATTTTTTAAGAGCAATATGTAAGACAAATAAGTCACAAAGGTCGTTTAATTTTAAATTTTTAAGCGCCTGGACAGCATTAACGTATTGATCAATAAATAAATCAAAATTAGTAGCGGACGCGTTAGATATTGGTTTAAAATCCAACATTTGATTCATGTACGTTGACGCGTACATTCTCTTATCTTCGTAGCGATCTATCAACGTTTTAAAAATTAATACATAATTTTCTGAGCAAGGGGTAATGCCCGCACAGGCGGACTGAGCATTACCTGATAACTTGCCCAATAAATAGTATAATTTGTCTGCGTCTGTGAGCGATGGATTATCGTGTATAGTGGATTTAAAGCTTGCGTAGAACAACGGCCATGAGCGAAAATCACCATCAAACGACAACAATTCAATAGGCGGCAGAGAAGGTCTACTTTTTTGCGGTACGTTGTCGTTTTGTGTTTGTTTGCAACTTGTATATTCAGTGATTAGCCGTTTGACTCGACTATACAATTGCTCAAACGCTATCAAAGGTTTGTAATCTGGACCTGCCTTCGGCTTAACCGTTAATAACCGTTTGTTATATGAGTCTAGTACAGTTAAAAACTCGGTGCGAAGTGATTCAATATTACTACTAGTATCTAAAAACGTATTAATATCCCTGTCTTTATTCTTTATGTCGACTCCTATAATTTTTGCTGAGTCGTAAACATATTGAAGATATTCAAAAATGGCACTACGTTTCCCTTCGAGCATTGACAAGGAAACGTCGCCTTCTATTTCAACCATTGTTATATGTAACTAAATACAGGTGCAATATTTAATTTTATTGTAACAAATAGCTTGACCTTGAGTTTGTTTCAATGTGAGAAACGCGATGCAGCGGCTACGTGAGCGCGGGTGCGCGCTGCAAACGTTAAGGAATGCGGGTGAATTAAATAACAAAGTAACGAATAAAATGGGAAATATACTACAAATATTATGCGGGATGTAATTACTGCTCTGCGGATTTTAAAACTAAGCGGGTAGGGTTAAATAAACTAAATATGTAGGTTTTATAGCGATAAATACTTAAATACGCTTATTAATATGTTATTAATAAGGGTACTGGTAACAAATCCGGCTCGAAGGACCATAGAATATGGAGACGCCAACAGCCTAATACCGGCGGATAATCGTCGTCACAATGACGATGGGAAAATAGCGAAGGGAAGGAAGCGGGAAGTCGTGCACTGACCTGGTGTTCTCCTGAACGTAATCCAGCATCCACGACCGCGTACAGCCGCCCAGAGTCACTCCAGCAGCACACTGCGTTCACCTTCACTAGAGTCACTAAGTCTGGTATATGTAACTGTCGTCTCCACCGTGCGGACGCGGATCGAATATATTATAGGATTTCACCTATAACGGCGCGATAATATCCCCTGATTTCTTCAATAGAATCAGGAGCGCGGGATGCGGAACAAAGCGAAAAAAAATATGTGTCACGTCAGCGCGATAGACGTTGCGAGAAGTAAGTTGCGGCGACCAATCATGCACGACAGGTAAAGGGTGGGATGTTAGGAGTTGTTGCGAGTTATAAACTAGATGGCGTTACCACTAAGTTTATTTGCACTTTAGCCAAATCTAAATCTGACATAGACAATCATCGATACAAATAACTTTCCAAATGTAACTTAGCTAATTATTATGCTTTTTCTAAGCTAAATAGAAATAATAAAATGACTATTTAAGAGTGTAAACTTAACTACTTCAACCGAAGTAAGTCACGTAAAATATTATATTTACGTCAGCATAGTCGCAAGAACCAGCGAGTATATAAAATAAAATATAAGGGTATCCCTTTTGGCTATAGTGGGGTTGATGGAAAAAAAATACAATAGAACAACATGTTTTTCATCAGGAGCGGGGTCGGAGAGCGTGGCGGCAAATGCCGGGAAATATTGCAATCACGGCGATGCCGTTGTAATGTCGGGATTGTCGGGTTAACGTGTTGGAATTGCAGTCGTTTTTACAATTAATCCTCCAGGGTTTTCACGCGAATGCTTTTATGAGAACCATATGACAGAGTGCTTGTTTTTTACAGATTTATGTCGCGTTAGTTGTACCCGCGATTTTGTTCTCATGAAAAATTTTTTTTTTATGTTTTACGATTTTATAATAACTTCGTATTGTCTCTTGTGTAACAGTGGATTTTTCTTTATTCAAATGAAAACTTCTGTACGTGCATTGAACAGTGACCGAAACTGAACCGTCACGTTCGAGTCGGTGACGCTGAATCGTGTTTACTCGCCTCGACTCGACATCAAGCGCGCTCGTGTCGGTGATGTACTGAATCATGTATACTTGGATTCAGTCATTTTCAGCCACATTCACCGTCTTTCAAGGATGGCATCGTTCAAATAGTTTTTTATTATTATTCGATATTAATCAGTGTATATTTTCTTGTATGTATATTATGCGTATTTAAATATCACTATTACTTACATATAAACATTGATCAATCTATAGGATCTTTAATGTCCATATATTTATTTATAAGTTTTCACTTCTAGCGTGTGAGAATAAGCACACATACTCTTTTCATTCTTTATTATATGTTGGTATTACTACTTAACCCATACAATACTTTATTTAATTCAATTCATATCATTTAAACCTCTGGGCGACCTTAAAGTGATGCCTAGATATAGTTTAATACTGTAACCTCTATTGGGATGTAATTTATTCTATACATCTTCTATTATCTATACATATAATAAAAATGAAGTGTCTGTATGTAATATCAAAATAACATTTTTTAACTGATTGTGTGTGAAAGTATACACGCAACTGATAACAAAAATGCAATTTTTAAAAATTTTGTCGGTTTTTTTTTTTTCGAACTGACTACGCTATTGACTAAGCAAGGTCTTAACAGCTTCACCGGACTACTAAGGCGAGCGCTTAAGGCACTCAGCCGATTTTATTTTGACAACTAGCTCAAGGATGCGCGGCACACCTCGGCTTTGGCTGTTGCCTGATACATGCAATTCGCGACCTATCTGAGCTAACCTAAGCTAAGCTAACTATTCATACATATATGAGTTGTTGAAACATTTATGTGTACCAAGCATACATACCTCAACAAATCTTATATATATTTCGTATCGGATAATATTTTAAACTATTTCAGTTTAATAAGGGAAAAAAAATAAAACCCTTCCACTTGCATGTGTAAGCGTGTATGCGCGCACGTGCGTGGAGGTGATATGTGTAAAGTTGTCGCAGTGATGTAAGATTTTGTGTCACTGTATCGCGCGAGCAGTGTACTCAAGGGCTCCACGCCGAGGGAACGGACCTAGGCTTGAGCCGCTGCCGAGGGGGGCCTAGTCTGGTGTGCGGGAGCGAAATTTACCCCCAGACCACGGCGGCGTGATCTGTGGTTACGCGGGCGTGGGCGTGAGCACGCTCTGTTTGGAGAGACAGGCTGGTACTGATCGTTCACTGCCGTTATTTCATCGGGAGGGTCGGTAAAAATATGTCGCGGACGTCTTTTACAACGCACAGCGTTTGGTACGGGTTCGTATTTTGTGGCGGATACCACTAACGGACTGGGTATTTTTTGTCGGTCTGTCTTCTGTCTGTCTATTTAATGGCTAATCTCCGAAATTACAGCGGGTTACTTAGGCTACTCTAAATTAGACTAGCTATTAACCGCGGATTCGTCTGTAATGCTATCTCCAAAACGCTTGGACCGATTTTCATTGAACTTTCACCAGCTGATAGCGGACGTCATAACAAGTAATTTAGTCTATTTTAATATAGACTAGCTATTAACTGTGGCTTCACCCGCAGTACTATCTCCAAAACGGTTTGACCGATCTTCACGAAACTTTCACTGGCAGATAGTTGACCTTATAAAAAGTAATTCAAGCAATTTTACTTTATACTAGCTGTTAACTGTGGCTTCGCCCGCAGTGCTATCTCCAAAACGGTTAGACCGGTTTGCACGAGACTTTCACTGACAGATAGGTGATTTTACAAAAAAATAATTTAGGCAATTTTAGTTTATACTAGCTATTAACCGTGGCTTCGCCCGCTGTGCTATCTGCAAAACGGTTAGACCGGTATTCACAAAACTTTTACTGGCAGGTAGCTGACTTTACAAAAAGTAATTTAGGTAATTTTAGTTTATACTAGCTGATAACCGTGGCTTCACCCACAATGCTTTTTCCAAAATAGTAAAAACGATTTTCATGAGACTTTCACTGGTAGATAGCGAACCTTATAAAAAGTAATTGAGGTTATTCTATTTTAGCCTAGCTGTTACCCGCGAATTTGTCTGCATGAAATTTAGATTTCAACTCATTCTTTATTTCTAATTAGAGAAATAATTAGCAGCTTATTGTTTACATTTCGACATTATAATTATTAATAACTTTAATGATATAGAGGTCTTCCTAATAAGATCTTAGATTATAAACGCATTACGTAAAGAGTTTCATAATACAATTTCTTGCGGAATAGACAAGCGTTTATTTTTTTGTATAGTCACAAAATTTTAATTGTAATGGCAATGTATATTAAATGTAATGTAAATGTAAATCTTTATAATAATATTTTAACTTATTGTTTCATTAGTTCCTTATACAGTGTAAGTGAGCACTGAGGTAGTTATATTGTGGGTTAAGGTTCCAAATATGTTGCTGATGACAAACTTCAATTGGCACGCTGTTAGTATCTATATATCTAATGTACACGTTACATGTTACTGTAAGTGGCGTGCGTGTCGTACTTACAGTTGCTTTTAAAGAGCATTTCTATAATTGTACGTAGTCACACAATTTTATAATTCTTTAATACGAATAAAAAAACGCGTGCGGAGCTGCCGGTACAGCTAGTCTATACTAATATTAAAAAGCTGGAGATTGTGTTTGGTTGAACGCGAACTCCCAAGAACTACTGGTCCGATTTGAAAAATTCTTTTAGTGTTAGATAACTTAATAATCGAGGAAGGCTATTGGCATCATCACGCTAAGACCAATAGAAACGGAGTACCAATGAAGAATGTTTCAAAATTGAGTTTTTTTGCTTTCGCGACCTTTCGCTACGTGTTAGCTTTAGCCCAAAATAACTATTCCATGCGGACGAAGTAGCGAGAACAGCTAGTTATTTTATACATATAATCGTTTTTCGTTTTGAGTTTATCTATCTATTTATAAATGTATGGTTCTGTCTATACCTAGGTACTTTTTTGAAATGTTATTTTAACTACATACATACTTCATATATTTGATATCCAAAATTCACACAAACGATCTCTATATCTTATTTAACTGTGTACTGTGTGTGACAAATATTGAAGTATATCAAGAATAGAAAGTGTAATATAAAAACTGGCTGGCTAATAGATCGGGAGTGTAGTAACTTTATATCGAGTCGGGCGTCTACGATAAAGGTAGCCTAAGTGAAAACTAATGTTTTCATTAGGGCCTTTCAGTATTCCAGTCAGTTTATGTTAGCTTGACGTATACTTTTACCGAGGTAGGTTAAATACCTTTATAGATAAATTAGAATATTCCACTGACCAAACTTGACCTGAATCTTTAATGGTAGTTTGACATTTATTAATTTTGATTCCTCGTACAATCAATTAATGTCCATTTAAGTAATTTGTCAATCGATCAAATTACGCTCAGCTTAATAGGTATCTCAGAACATTGCATGAATATTTAGCGTTAAATTAAACGTAATTAAAAAACAATAAATACTAAATGTAAGTTTTGTATTCTGCCTTTAAGATCATCATCATCATTACCCTTATCCCACCTAAGTAGGGTCGGCACAACATATTTTCTTTTTCCACTCTCTCCTGTCAAATGTCATCTCAGTATTTCACACCTTTTACGCACATATCATTTTTCACACAGTTCATCCGTACTTTTTTTGGTCTTCCTCTACTCGTATATCCGTCCACAATCATACTCAACACTTATCTAGTTACATTGATTTTCATCTCTCCTCATGATATGCCCATACCGTGCTAACCTTTTACTCCTCAAGTTCTCTGTCACTGGTGCTATTTTCAAACTTCCTCTAATATACTCATTCTTAATCTTATCCATTCTAGTCACACCACACATCCACCTTAACATTCGCATCTCTGCCACATCCTGCCTTTAAGATAATAATTATAAAAAATACCATTTCACTTGAAATACAAAATCTTTCAAGCGTCTCTAGGGCGACTAACTTACTTAATTAATTTCAAGGGGGTCTAACACCCACATTTAAGGGGTCTACCATCTTGACCCCTCAAACCGCAGTCAAGGCCCTTTAGGAGGGGCAACACCTGGCGGAGGAACAAACTTAGTGCCGACTAGGCAGTCCCTGGTCCACTGGCCAAAAGGTGTAAGAAAGTATCATGGGGTTTTAGTCCGTGCGACTTGAGTATATCTATCCTCATCTGCCCGGCGGGATGGATATCCGTTGGGGATATTCCCATGAAAAAAAGGGCGAATGAAGTTAATGAAGTATGAAAGTGATGTAAAAAGAAAGTGAAAAAAAAGAAAGTGAAGTATGAAGTTATAGATTAGAAATTTCTATGTAGCGTCAGGCAAGTTGACATTTTTATGATTTCGCCGCATTTTGTAGATGATTATAAAATGTTTAAATTTATGTTACTGAATAATTATAAAAAATATGTAACTAAAAGTAACATATTCTCTTCTTTTCAAGAGTTCTATTTGCACACTGTGAAATGTGTTTTGCGAGCAAAGTAGCATACTGAAATGTTTTCTCAGCTATATCACATCTTAATAGCTCTAAAGCGTTGCGAGATGGAACGAAGGAAAATATGACATGAAAAAACTTCCACTCACATTTTATACAAAGTAGATATCATTTTAAAGAATCGTTCCTTCTTTTATAACATTCGCACAATTATTTCTCAGAGCGTTCATCTAACTCCCACGGGCAGAGGGGGTATGTGACTTTGATTTATGGCTTCGTTGGAGTCCGATAAGTTGGTGTAGAAATAATTTCATATAACGTGGATTTATTTCAATCAATGCTTTTCTTATGGCATTGAATAGCACAATGTATAACGAAAGTTAGAAGCTAAAAATTGTAATAGGTCTTTACCTATGAAATTGCCGTTCTGCAGTACTGGCCATTTCAAATCAAAATAATTTTTGTTTGGCTAAGAATTCTAATTTCAAATTAATTTTATTTTAAAAACATGGAATTCTTTTTCCAAAAGTAGTCATTTGTTTATTGATTAGTGTTACATTTTCATCGCATGTCAATCTTTTTTGTCATCATGGATACGTTAAAAATTCGAGTAATTATGGAATATGAGTACCGTCGTGGCAGCAACGCGGCACAAACGGCACGCAACATCAACGACGTTTACGGAGCAAACACTACAAACCAACGCACTACCTGTTATTGGTTTGCTCGCTTCCGTTCTGGGAATTTCGACCTGAAAAATGAACCTCGCGGTCGTCCGAAGACTTTGGTCGACAATGACGAATTAAAGGCGATTGTGGAAGCTGATGATACACAATCTACGGCTGAATTAGCAGCAGCTTTCGACGTTAGCGTCAAAATAATATTGGTCCATTCGCGTCAAATTGGCAAGGTAAAAAAGTTTGACAAATGGGTGCCCCACGAAGTCAAAGATCGCCAGCACGAAGTACCCGTCGAGACGTGACTTGTACTGCTCAACAGACACACAAATGTAGGAATTTTGAACCGCATTGTTACCTGCGATGTAAAATGGATTCTGTTTGATAACCGCAAGCGTTCAGCAGGTTAGTTGGATCCTGGTTCAGCACCTAAACAATGCCCTAAACGAAAACTTACCCCTAGAAAAGTGATGGTCACTGTTTGGTGGTCTAGCGCCGGCGTGATTCATCACAGCTTCTTACCAAACGGGGTGAGCATTACTGCAGATGTGTACTGTGAAGAACTGAACACAATGATGGAGAAGCTGGCACATCTCCAACCAGCATTGGTCAATCGCTCGTCTCCGCTGCTCCTGCACGACAACGCGCGACCTCATACTGCACAGCAGACGGTCTCCAAGTTGCAAGAACTGGGGTTGGAAGTTCTCCGTCAACCGCCCTACTTACCAGACCTTGCGCCTACAGACTACTACTTTTTCCAGAATTTGGATAACTCCTTGGCGGGAAAAAAAGTTCAATACCCGAGAAGCAGTACAAAATGCCTTTGAAGAATTTGTTGCCTCCCGTCCAGCTGATTTCTTTAAGAAGGGCATTAATAAACTGCCGCTGCGTTGGCAAAGATGCATTAATTGCATGGGTGATTACTTCGATTAATACAAATAAAAAATACATGAAAAAAATTCGTTTAAATTTTTTCATACAAAACGGCAATTTCATAGGTAAAGACCTAATATATATCTGAATACGTTAAATAGTTTATTAACTAGACTACTAATTGAGTATAGCTCTATTTACAAAACTGTGTCCAGTCTTTAGTTGAATTTAAACATATATTTTCTTAGTTATACTGAACAAAAAAAAAAACATCATGTAACAGTCTAAGATTAAATAATATGCTGTCTTAATAAATTAATTAAAACCATCAAGTGTGCATATGTTTTGCTGTTTTAGTTAGTGTGTGTGTTTTAATGACATTTTTTTATGTTTACATTTTACTAAAATACGCTACTAAATATCGCTGTAGCATATCAGCTTTTATACCATTCAACAGATCAAAAAATTGTCTATTACATTACGTCAAATAATAATAAACACGTGCAGAGCAGCGAGCAGAGCTAGTATTAGTATAATTTTTTTATGATCGACAAAACAGGTCAATTTTAGAAATGGGGCAGTCGAAATGTATCCTAAGGGAGCTATAAGGTTCACTGTAATCTGACCTCAGGGTATCCCTGTTTACCCTACTTCAAAACAAAGGAGTTCCCGGCATCTTAAGTTTTGATCTGTGATACCAAGTTTACAGAAGCAACTGCCCAATCAGATAAGCGCTGTCTTTCCCGTGTAACTGACAGCTAGCTTCGTAACTTGAACTAACTTCTTGTATACTTACATTTACACTATAAAATACAGGCATCTTTGGAGATTAATAACACAGCTGTCTCAATTCATTTATATACGTCGGTCTGTACGTAGTAAGAAAAATGTTGATTTTCGGACAAACTTATGGCTCTTTCTACACGAGTACCATCTGTGATGATTAATAAAACATATATCTTCAAACTATGAGATCCCATATGCCCTGCTATAGTTAACACCGTGAAAAGCTCTGCGAAGTATATTCACATAGTAGCAGATTTGAACGGTCCAATGTTTAAGAATCTATCGACGAAGTCTTTTGAATTTGGAATAACTAACTTTGCTTTAGTAAAAGAACACTCGTTAGCCAAAATAAATCTATAAACAATTCTTGACATTTTTCTACCCTCAATATAGCCCGTTATTTTTTTCTTAACGGGACTTTAACTAAGGTCCACAAAGCATCATGTACAAGACTTGTAGTAGAAATGGGAATATTTCACCTACTTTGTGGCATTATATCTTTGAGTATATAAATGACAGAAAAGTTAAATAATTATGGATAAAAGCCACTAGTTGGTACTTTTGTTTTGGTGTATCGGTATTGTTGACTGTTAATCGCTTAGTCGGCTTTATGGATTTAGTTATGAAAGTCAATATTGATACATTTGAAAAGGATTTTAGTTATAGTAAATGTTGTGTAAATTTTTGCTGGCTATTTATGAAATTTTTCTTCTTTTTTCTATAATATTCAAAGACTTTTTAAAATAATCTGTGGACTATAACTTGTCTATTTCTAGAAGTTACCGTGTTGTAACAAACCCTTAACATATAACACCATTTGGCCTTTATTTAAAAGGTTAACGCGACGTCTCTATTTAATAAAACTTTATTAGAGTTTTAAAAACTCTACTGAAACTTCAATAACATTTTTTAAAACACTATGTTAAGTTTGTGAGATCGCTTATAAAGATCTCACTTATAAAGAGCTACGACTTTAATGAGCACTACGGGGTCAACGATGTGCGTTTTCTTACTGTTGAGAAGCGGGGCAAGCGGTGTATTGCGCAAAAGTGGGAAAGTTAATTGATTACGATGTTTATAAATCAATTTTGTGAGCAAAGTATAATTCTATAAGTATAATTTCTCTGTAAACGAAGAACGAATAAATACATATTCTCAAGTAGGACGTCAAAATCTGTATTATTACAAAGATGTATGTGATTGAGTTACGTGTAGCAAATTGAATTGGCAATTGAAATTGAAAAGAAGTATAAGAGAAAAATATATTTTTCATCAAGAACCAACACGCCAGAGAACGTGATAACGTATATCCGACATTGTAATCTATTGTACCTACATACATTGTACCTAACAGATTCGAAACACTCTCGTATGCGAGAGTTGATTTCTTTTATAACTTAGAATGAATTAAGTAGCAGCATCGAATTGCAAACCCATTTTAATTTATTCCAAAACGTAGTTGTAGTGTTTACCATAATATGGGACCTTCAAAGCATTCGATATTATTTTTAAAAACTAACTAATACCCGTGACCTTGTCTCCGTGACAGTATATTTTACGTACAGAGGAAAAAAGATTATATGATTACTTCCCCTCTTCAGTGTATTCGCACCACACCGCTTTCCCCACCTCTCCATGACAAGAAAATGCACATCGCTGAACGCATACTGCTTATAAAAATCGTAGTTTCTTAAAAATGTAATATCTTTATGTTAAATGAATATATTATGATATTTGTTTAGATAAAGACTACGGGTCTTCAAAGTAAAATAAAGAAAGTTGTTGCTATTTGGTGGTTTTTATTCAACGCATTTTAAATGTATGTTACTTTTATATAAACCATTTAAATGCAGAATAACAGAAATGTTATTTTTTTTTAACTTTATCATTTATACAGTTTCGCACCTGATGTCATATGACAAAGTTGTCCGAGATAGTAAACACGCTTGCTCTGAAGTGCAGCTGGTGGAAAACACCCGTAGTTTCTTGGCGATAGTTTTTCAACTGAAGGGTAGTATACCACCACCACCATAGCACCATGCTATGGCTTTAACTCGATGTTTTACTTCACTGAAAGATCCGGCTTATTCACTCGCTAACCACTGAACCATCATCAACAGTCTTTCAATTAATGTGGCACGAAAAACTACCAACACTTACAATTGAAAAACAACGGCTAACCTACACATATAACTTAACAGCTGAATATACGCCGATAAATCCCCATGATCCCCATTAACAGCAACCCTTTTGGTAAGTGGTAGAGCCATGCTGAAGCTATTATTGGTTTCAGCATGAATGGGCCGGCCCGCCCGGTGTAGTACCACTCAACCCACAGAAACACCGAAGTGAAGTTACTGGCCTTGCATTGTTGCGTATCGTTCGGTCAGTGAGAGTGCCGAGAGTGACCTACCCTCTCCTCTTCCCTTCCTATCCGTCCCATCCGCCTCCACCCAAACACATTTGCGACTCCCCTGGTTTTGCTATTGTCTATGGACAGTGGTGATCACTTAGCGTCAGGTGACCCGCCTGTTCGTTTGCCTTCTATAATATTAAAAAAAACCTGAAAAAAAAGAGATTCTTCGTGATGTGTTTATATTGTGTGGCTAATACCAGAACGAATCATACTCAAATATACCACTATGGTGGGAGTTACGCCTGGTATGTGGTGGCTGCCATCTGATCCAATACGAAATCTCGTGTTCCACGACTATTCAAACAAAGTAACGTTCTTCAAGTTGCCGGTATAATAAATTATCCTAACTAAAGAAATGTGAATGTGAGTTTGTTTACCTGTTACGCTTTCACTTTTTCTTAAGCGATCATTATAGAATTTTGCATGTACACTGTCAGAGGTACGGAACGGGACATACTGTACCATACCACTGGAAAGAAAGTACTGTTCCCGTAAATATATATTAAAGCGAATGACGCAGGTAGCAAAAGCTAGTACCTAAGTAAATATTTCTATAACATAAAGGTTAAAACCAGTCCCTTAACAAGCAATGAGTTATTTTAGTATGTATCTCTGTAACGTAATAATTGTTCATTGAAACCCATCTCAAACTTAACTCATTATCTCTACTAATATTATCAAGCTGGAGGGTTTGTTTGGTTGAATACGTTAACCCCAGTTCCTGATCCGATTTGAAAATTCTTACAGTGTTAGATAGCCTATTTATCGGGGAAAGTCATAGGCTATATACCATAACGCTAAGACCAATAGGAACGCAGCACCTATGAAAAATGTTTCAAAATCGGGGTTTTTCTTTCTTTTGAAAGCTTCCTCTGCGTGTTAGCGTTAGCCCAAAGTAACTATACCACGCGGACGAAGTCGCAGGCAGAAGCTAGTTTATTGTAATAGCTAAAGTATTTAAAGTAGTATATAGTTAAATTTATAAATAACAAAAATTTATATATGGAACAAGGAAAATATACTCCGATCGTTCCGATCGTATTTTATTAAAACTTGATATCTTTTTAAAGAATCTCGCTTTTATAACATTCATACGATAATTCAAGCACCGTATAACTTCTTTAAGCCGAGAGAGCGAGGGGTTGCGACTTGCGACAAAGATTTATGCTGTCGCTAGGGGCGAATAAGTTTGCGTGATAATAATTCAAATGTAATTTCGAAATTGTTTTCAAAGCCTATATTTTGTTTATATTTATTGTTAATACCTGCTTCGAATCTGTAATTCCCTTTGTAATTTATTTACGTTGGTAATAATAAAGCTGCTTACAGTTAGTTATTCATGTATAGATTGGCTACGTGAATGAACCCGACGATTATGTCCCTTTGGATTGTGACCATCGCAAACTAAATGTAACTCCCACCATTGTCGCATGCTTACAATTTCGAAAATCAGCCAGTGTATATCAAAGCATATATATTGTAAAAAACTCGCCACAGTGATTTCTTTTTCCTCGAACTGACCAACGGCATTGGCATGATGAGCCTTTACAGCTTCATCGGATTAATTACAGAATCACAGTGATTGTCTGATTGTTTAGTCGATAGCGTGTTCGGACATAATGTCGATGTACATGGGTTCGAATCCTTGGAACTGAGTCGGAATTTCCAGTGAAGGAAAACATCGTGATCAGGCCATAGCATGGTGGTAGGGCTTTTACTCAGGCCGCCTGGCTAGCTACGACCCTCGGGTTGAAAATCTATCATCAAGCAGCAGTTGGTGTGTTCCGGCAGATGCATTTGAGAGCCAGTTTACTCTACGTGTGGCGTGTTTGCCATCTTAGATCACGTCGTCATTTCACAACAAAGGAAATTAAGATCAAACGCTAAACCTATACGGTGTTATTACAAAAAAGTTAAATACTTGGTTTAAAAAGGTTTCGAATTAAATGCACCGCGCTCGCCCGAGGCAAGTTTGCGTTATCCGTTTTCGCAAGTCTACCCAACGTAACCAAAGCGAGACAAAAAAGCAAGATGGCGAACATCCAGCGACCGCGGTGCATTTAATTCGAAACCTTATTAAAGCAAGTATTCAATGCGTATTTAACTTTTTTGTAACAACACCGATAGGGTTTAATAAAACCCAAGACAAAGCGCCCCCGTGTACCTTTGAGCTCGTTGCCCCACAACTGTCTTAGCGCTCACCCGAAAAACTTAGTAAAGCTGTAAAGACCCGCCAGGCCAACATCGATAACCAGATCGAAAAAAGGCTTGCAGCGTAACAGCGGTGACTGATGAGGTGCAGATCTTTAGACAGTCACTTTTATTGTCACTTGTCGATTACAGTCACTTGTGGATTGCATAGTGTTTACCACCAGTTAAAAAAACAGTTGATACACTGTTTTTTACAAACAGATTTACAATTTTAACGTGAAGGGGCATTTACGCAGGCCGGCATGACAGCGGCGACCGCCGACGAATGGCGAGTCTCTCGGTGATCGCCGTTGTTTTTGGATTGTACTGTGCTTACCATCAAATATAGTGCAGAAACTTTGCCGTGCTAAAATAAAACAGCTTCAGAGGCACGCTTCCGTGTGATATCTATGCAGTGATAGAGGTCCACGTTTATGCGCGCATTACAGAAACACTAATGAATGGATTTCGGTTCGGACAGCCTAATTAAACATAAAGTTGTAAGATGCTGCGTAATTTTTGTAAGCACTACCTACGTATTCAGTGAAGTGTGTTTTCTTGCTGTGTAAAAGAGAGGCAAACGGTGTCCTGTATATGAAATATGTTTATTGCTAAAATAATAAGCGATGCTTACAAAGTCGTGGGTATCAGTTGTTTATAAGATGAGTACGAATCTAACACTGAATAAAGATATAAATCTCAATATGAATTTATCATGCCTTTAACAAGTTACAGATCGATTCGCTTACGAAACTGGAATCCAAATTGCAACCACAAGGCAGGCCTCCGACCTTTGACTTGGGAGGTTTGCAGCAACTATAATTATATTAATCGGTTGTGTGATGTTCGAAATTTGACTAATTTATTGAATCCATTACATTCATTTATGTTTTTATG
This sequence comes from Antheraea yamamai, assembly GCA_036509395.1. Classification (NCBI taxonomy): domain Eukaryota; kingdom Metazoa; phylum Arthropoda; class Insecta; order Lepidoptera; family Saturniidae; genus Antheraea; species Antheraea yamamai. The sequence continues at coordinate 6,595,126 of AP028433.1, forward strand.
TGTCATTTAACAATAGATTTGTGAATTAAACTTTTTAAATTCTATATCTTTTTTTTTTTTTTTTTTTTATATCATAGGAGGCAAACGAACAGGTGGGTCACCTGATGTAAGTGATCACCACCGTCCATAGACACTTGCAACACCAGAGGAGTCACAAGTGCGTTGCCAGCCTGTGTAGGGAGGGGGGGAGGAAGGGAAGGGGAAAGTGGAAGGGGAGGGGAGGTGGGTGTCCGGCGCTCTCACTGACCGAACGAAACGCAACAATGCAAGCACTGTTACTTCACGTCGGTTTTCTGTGAGCGGGTGGTACTACCCCGGGCGAGCCGACCCATTTATGCTGAAACCAGTAAAAGTTTCAGCGTGGCTCTACCACCTACAAAATATCTATTGCACAATGTACGTATAATAAGAATGTAAATCTAAAATCTAACGTGTCTGTAGTTTTTAGATTATTGTGAAAATAATTGTTGCAGGTATTTAGGAATAAGTAATAAAATACATTTCAATCATTTTTAGAAATGTCTGTCTGTCTGTTTGTTTGAACAGGCATCACTGCTAAAGTACTGCATTCACGATAAGACCTCAAGAAAACCATAGAACATATCCTGGAGTAACAATTAATCTTTGTTTAATTAAAATCGGTCCATTCTATCAAAATTTATTGTAATTTTAATGACGACGCGACTTAAGTACGAGAGAAATGCAGATGAGTATATGGACTTAATACATTCAGATGATTTTATTAGTCCCTGGTTTATTTCTATTAGATCCCACGCGAACGAATTCGCGTGCACAGCTAGCCTATCATATGCTCTTCAAAATTGAATATGTCTCGAGTGTCTATATTGATTTCACTTCCTTCTCCTCACAAGAGTAACGTTAAAATGCATGCAAAAATATTCATGAACAATTTTTGCAACTCGATTTTGTTGCGTCGGAAATGTTTACGGATATTTCGTATTCAATTTTCTACTCTCTGTGACGGTCTAGTCATTATAAAACGAGATTGTGAAATAATTTTTTCAACTATCATAATCAGTAATACGTCTCTTGCATTTTTACGTAAGTTTTTTCTCATGACGACTATATTACCATTCTTTCTGATGAAGCAATGAGCAATTGCATAAACTATTAGATAAGATATATAATATACCAGGTGTAAGGTTAAACACTCGCAATATTCTATGATATGACACTTAATGGTCACATATAAAATAATAAAATCAACACAAATACTAATAAACAACAAAGATACTCTAAGTTAAAGTTTGTTCTAAGACTTTCAAAAGTATAAACATAATCGCAATAAATTTAGGTGCAGTAAACAGTGCCAAAATGTACTTGTATACTTGTATTTTTATGTTATGCTTTATGGATAAATTTTTTCTTTCTTTTTTTCTAAATGGGCGACCCGCAGTCAATAACTTTCGATAATAGATCAGACAATAAATCCTTTTGTTTTGTTCTTGATGTTCCCACGTTTACTTACTTACTTACTACTTAATTACTTACTTTCAAGTGAAAATGAAATCACCCGACGGTCTTTGACACTGTGTTTTAACATAGACGCGTAGAGGATTATGTATAATTTTTGTATTTGTTTAGATAATTAGGTGTAATATTCAGCACGTATTTTTTTAATTGATTAAGAACGAGAATTGAGTGCAGAATATCCTTCATAAATATTGCTACTGTCTAAACATTCAGCCTGTATATTTATATTACTATTATAATAATATACATTTTCTTACTAACTTTTACTCGCGGCTTCGCTCGTGTTAATCTGCTTTTGACCGACCCCACGAGAATAGATTTTTTTTATATACCAAAAATACCCTGTTTCCTTTTTATCACGCTTTTATTAGCTTCACCTGTATGTATGTATGTAACCGACCCCTTTGAGCTCGATTTTGTCCTACTTTGAACGATCAGATTTAATTCAAACTTTGCACACCTGTCAAAGGTCGATGACAATGCAATAATCCGAAAAAAAAGGTAAAAACATTTAACTAAAAAATCACGCTTTTTAGCTTCACCTGTATGTATGTATGTAACCGACCCCTTTGAGCTCGATTTTGTCCTACTTTGAACAATCAGATTTAATTCAAACTTTGCACACCTGTCAAAGGTCGATGACAATGCAATAATCCGAAAAAAAAGTTAAAAAAATTTAACTAAAAAATTAAAAATAAATAATAGTTTAACAGCGACGCATCGCATGTTAATATCAGCACCTCCAGATATCAGTATTTTTATCATTTTTTTGTCACTTTTTACAAAAATAAAAATATACATTTATTTCTAATTTACACTATTCTTAATCCAAATTTATTGAATTTTATTTTCTGTTTTTTAGTTGGATTTTTTATGAAAGCGTGTTTTTTAGTTTTTTTAAACTATTATTTATTTGTACCCGTGATTTTGTATAAGCAAAGTTCCATAATGATAGGTTGAGTTCTTAATGTGTGAAAGAGTAGCAAATAAATTCACTTTCGTATTTATGAGCGATAAAATAATACTTTCAGTAATTTAATAAATCTAAATACAATTTTGCTTGAATTATGCATAATTCGTTAAATATAATTTCATTTGAATAGTAATAATGATCTTATATCCAATAACTAGTTGATACCCGCGGCTTTGTCTGCGTTGTCTTGCGCATACGCAACACACCGCTTGCCCCACTTCTCCACGACAAGAAAATAGACATCGCTGAACGCATAGTCCTTATAAAAGTCGTAATTTCTTCAAACTTTAAAAAAATTATAATAAATGAAGACAACGTGATATTTTATTTAGATAAGGATAAATATCTAAGAAGTGAAATAAAAAATATTGATTGAATTACAGTTGTTTTAGCTTGACGCGCGTACAATGACAAACCTTTATAATTTTATTTATATATACTAGCTGTACCCGCGACTCTGTCCGCGTGGAAACTTATGTCAAAACACAGTGACTAATAAAGTCATCTGAATGTATTAAGTTCATTTACTTGTTTACTTTTCTCTCGTACTTAAGCCGCGTCGTCATTAAAAATACCTTTGACAGAATGAACTCGAAGATATGCTTATTGATTTTCTTGGTTAGGTTTTATCGTGAACGCAGTACTTTAGCATTGACGCGTGTTCATACAAACAGGCAGACAGACAGACAGAATTTCTAAAAATAATTGAAATATTACTTATTCCAAGACATCTGAAACATTTTTTTTTTCACAAAAATCTAAAGTTAGATTTACATTCTTATTATATGTATAGACTAGCTGACCCATGCCCACTTCGTTGGGCGGTAATAGGCATTATCAAGCTACAAGTTTTTTCTAGAACCCAATGATATATCTCTTATCGTTAAGGCAGCGTTCGTAAGAAACGTTTACGTTCGACCATTTTTTCTCCGACTCCCCAGATGTTACCTCCTATAACCTCACAAACTTTACCTCTTTATAATATTAGTATAGATAATAATAACATAATTAATTAATAGCTTTTGCCCACGACTTCGTACGCGTGGAATAGTTATTTTGGGCTAACACGCAGCGGAAGCTCTTAAAAGGAAAAAAAAAACGATTTTCCTATTTGACGGAACGAAAATCATTGGTTGTCGTAAGTGGTCACTGTTCTGATCCTTACAAAGTCCTATCTGGAGTTCCACAGGGATCTCATTTGGGTCCTTTATTTTTTAACATTTTTGTCAACGATATTGGCAAATGTTTCCATCATTCCAACTACTGTCTGTTCGCTGACGATTTAAAAATCTTCAAATCAATCAAGACATCTAATGATACTCTGCTTTTGCAGCAAGATCTTGACCGTCTCGCTGTTTGGTGCCAAGATAATAAGATGGACCTAAATGTAGACAAATGCTACTTTATACACTTCTCCAGAAAAAAAAGTAACCCTGATACTAATTATAAACTTAATAATAATTATCTCAAAGAAGTAACGTTCATAAGAGACTTGGGGGTTACATTAGATAACAAGTTACGGCTGAATAGGCACATTGATAATGTATGTAATAAAGCCTTTAAGTGCCTGGGCTTTGTTTTGCGTAATTGCAGGGATTTCAGACATCCTAGAACGAAGATAGTATTGTACAATTCTCTAGTACGAAGCCATTTGGAATACTGCAGTGTCGTATGGAATCCCTTTTACGAGGTTTATAAAAAAAGGATCGAGAGTGTTCAAAAGCGCTTCATGTGGCATTTGACCTTCTCTTGTAATTTAGCAAAGGCTATCCGCTCGTATTCTGATCGGCTCAGCCATTTCAAAATTAAGTCGCTGTCCGAACGTAGACGCACTTTCGATCTTCTTTTCTTGTACAAATTAGCGAATGGCTTACTCGACGTTCCCTATCTCCTGTCAAACCTCAACTTTGCTATACCCACGAGACTCCCTAGATCTGCAAGATTTATAAGTATCGTCAAAGAAACTCACAGTAATTATAACCTAGGTAAAAACGCAACACTTAACAGATTAACTCGTGAGTTTAACAGTACATCGAAACAAAATACAAATGTTGACTTATTCGCAGCAAACATCGCCATGTTTAGAAAGGAACTAAAAGGATAAATTGTCTAATCGTTATTGCCCGTACTCTCATTATATTAGATTAATTTTTTTTTTATTTCTTTTAATATTAATTTTTCCAATTGATCATATACAATTCTGCTTCAAATCTCAAATTACTCTCAGATGTAATGTTTTTGTTTTTTTTCTTCAAATTTTGTTTGAGTTTGTTTACGGAATTAATTTTCTTAATGTAAAATATTAAGTAAACTTAGTGAATTTCATAATTTCATTTTGTAACCCTAACTGTTTGCTCATTGTCAGACTAAGCATGCAGTCTACATCTCTAATTGCGATGACACTTACCGTTACAAATTGTGCGTGTCTTATTTTAATAATGATCAGTGTACATTGTGTTGGTGTTCAATAAATAAATAAATTATAGTTGAATTTCGGCCACTGGACGAGCACTCGTTATCCTAAAATTCTACAAAATTTCTCACCATCATATAAATCTCTACTAACATTATAATAAATTATTTGTTTGGTTGGTTGGTTGAACCCGTTAATCTTCCAGTGTTAGACAGCTCATTTATTGAGGAAGGCTATAGGCTATATATCATCACGCTAAGACCAATAGGAGCGGAGCACTTATGAAGAATGATTCAAAATCGGTGCTTTTTTCCTTATGAGAGCTTTCCCTGCCTGTTAGCGTTAGCCCAAAGTAACTATTCCACGAGGACGAAGTGGCTGGCAGAAGCTAGTTTAATATATTTATGCTAAAGAAACATACTTGAAATGAAACTAGGATCGATATAACCCTGGGCAGAAACAGTAAATCACGTATCTGTGTACTTTGCGAGAATGTGGCATGTATCTGAGGTCGGGTTGCTTGTTAATCCCGGTTTAGTTTCAGCTTAATTCTCGATAAAAGGGGGTCAAAGTAGGAAGAGTATATACATTCATTTATAAATGAAAATAAACTGGTGTTTATATATTAAAATGGATTCTTTATAATATACCCATTTATACTCTTCTTGTTCTGGGTGAATTGATATGTTTGTGAAGTTTTCAAATTCACATATCTATACCAATATTATAAAGCTGAAGGGTTTGTTTGTTTGGTTGAACGCGCTAATCTCAAGAACTACTAGTCCGATTTGAAAAATTGTTTCAGTGTTAGATAGCTCATGTATCGAGGATTGCTATAGGCTATCACGTTATCGTATACGTATATCATCACGTTAAGGCCAATAGGAGCGGAGCACTAATAAAGTATGTTTCAAAATCGGATTTTTTTTCCTTTCGAGAGTTTTTAAAACTAGTAACTATACCACGCGGACGAAGTCGCGAGCACAAGCTAGTGTACAAATATATATACACAAACAAATTTCTTTTATTTAAAATGCCTATTATTTGGGTTACAGGTAACAGATTATTCTGGAATTTACTGCTACTAAGCTTAGTTTGAAAGTTTAAGCTATCGTATAGGAAACTATTACTGGTTATGTACGTAATTTGTTTTTTTTGTAGTCAAGGTTGAATTCTTGAAGAGACGTCACTGAAAGATATGAGACACTTGTATGTTATACGAGGTAATGCAATTTAATAAAATATTAAGTAATTAAGTTGATAATAATTATGAGATAACAACTAATTTTAGAAAGGGATAATAAGAGTGACTGTTTATTTATTGAATATAGGAATAATAATTATATATTGCATGCTAAAACAATATAATCTAAATATCCACAAGGACAAAACGTAAACGTTTTGCGTATGTATTTAGTAACAGTCATAATATGTTGAATTCCGCTATTTTTCTTTCATATAATATTAACTATTTTTCGAACTTTCAAAGGAGTGAATTTAGCTAAAAATGTTAAGAGACATTTTTTGTAGGAAATTAAATTCTCTTCAAGAATCTCTATTGAATTTTTTTCGGATACTACTTTTTAAGTGAATGACAAAATCCTAAAGTTAAAAATCAAATTCTGAAATCATACCAATTTTCAAGGCGTGGTTATGAGAAAACGGTTCATCTGACAAAAAATTTCAATCAGTCTTTTTTTGTAGACAATTAAATTCTCTTAAAAAAATGTCTCTTAGTCAATTTCATTTACCTTGACGGTTTAGGAGTTATGAGACAAAAACCCGCTCCGGAAAAAATCAAAAGTCACGATGATAGACCACTTAATATAAATATTAAGGGCTCAAATTCTCACAACATTGTTTTTTTGTCATCTCAAATAATATTTTCGATATACTTAAAAAAAAAATTGTTGATTTTTTTGGCCCAGTCTAATGTATACAAACCGCTCTTCATTTCACTTCGCTAAATTATAATTCACAGATTTTATATACGCTTGTAATCCATCGTAAGGCCACTAGATGGCCGCGTTGCTGTGGTTCAGTGATTATATCATTACATATTGATAAGAATACATAATTGTTTTTGATAATATGACCATTAAACATCACTTTTTTAATTTAAATACTAAATTATTTTTTTAATACAAAAATCTACTTTTTGGGACTTAAATATAAAAGTTAGACATGTGCGGTCGGTAACTTTTTTGTAGGCATTATCAAGCGTTACAACTTTTCCCTAGAACTCAATCATATATCTCTCATCGTTAAGCCAGCGTTTGTAAGAAACGTTTTCGTTCGACCGTTTTTTCTCCGACTTACTTTGCAAATCGGACTACCACAAAAAAGTCTTTTCATTTTTTGGGTCAATATATATCCTATGATACTCACAGATAACGTGGCTTTCTATTGGCAAAAGAATTTTCAAAATCGGTTTAGTAGATCCAGATACTACCCCCTACAACCTCACAAACTCACAAATTTTACCTCTTTATAATATTAGTATAGATAAAATGTAGGTAGCTTTTGTTTATCGCGTAAGAAATAACAGTGATAAAAAATACCTTACTGTATAAGCTAAATTTTAAGGAATATTTCTCGTAAATCGGATTTCTAATATTGGCAACCCTAATCGCGGAAAACAATGTTATAATTTGTAACAATATCACATCCGCATCTCGTCTCTTCATGAGGTCATCACATATGAATAAACGTATGCAGCGGCTACGTTATTCCCTTACTCGTGTGACAACCTTAAAATATGACATTTACATTATCCAACTAATCACGTCACAATTACTACTAAAACGCTGAGGAATCCGCCCTTGTCCATGAAATTAACATCGTTCAATCATCCCAATATTTACACGGCTTATCAACAGGCAACTAATGGCTTGATACATTATTGTTGTCAACTTTATCAGTATTAGGAAAAGTCCATAAACGGCCAGTTAAAGGGGAGCTTTTGTATGAGCGGTTGTTGAACATTAAGGACGATTTGAAATTAATTGTCGAATATAACAAATCACAAATATGGGTACGATGGATATTGTGCGATCTGATCGAACTATTAAAACTGCCGCTCTATCAACAGTTGCACGGTAAGACATGAATATATGTTAATAACTTGTTTGTATACATAATGCTTTGGCCTAAAATTATTTAGTAGCATTCGATAATATTTGTCAAATAGAGTGGATACCTTTTATCTTCGAAATAAGAAAAAAGTAGTTTTTATAGTATTATTGGCACTATAATGTTACAGATCATCCTTATATGTATCAGTTTCTTTAGATATGTCGCTCTTTTGATGCACGAGTACGCCTATCAATAAAATTGAAACAGAAAATTTAAGTGAAGCAACTTTTAATCAGTACATAGGGTATATATATACCCTATATAACTTTCGAAAATGTAAGTAATAATTACAAAATTACAACTAAAGAATAAAATAAAAAAACATATATGTACAAGAAAACATTAAACATTACTTACAAATGGTTTTCCACAATCCAGTACTCGCTTTCAGTAATGTTTATTTAGTTGGAAAACTTCGCGGCACATTTAATGCTACAACCCATTTAACAATTAACGTTAATTTATTTTTTTGATGTTTCATTTAACGATAATTAAGCTTTCAAGTCCGAGAATAGTCTAACATTTCATTTAGAGAATTTTAAACAAAGTCTCGTAATTTTTTATACTGTTTTTCTTTTAAATTGTAATTTATATTTTTAATTTCTATGTTCTAAAAATACTTTAAAACAATAACAATAAATATATATTTTTATAGATATATATGTTACAAAAAATTACGAATTCCTCTAAGATAGTAAGACACGATAAACCTAGAGACCTGGTGTAGCTGCCGGAACACACCTACGTATAGTCCGCGTCAAATGTTATGGCCGCCCTGAATATAGCTGCGTAGATCACAAATTTACGTAATAATAGGTATTTTATTATATACATAACATCGAGACAACTTAAGGATAAATAAATGCCAATTTAGATTCCTATAACACTACTTTTACTTTGTTTTGTATTCAAATCTTAATGATATTATGCGCAAGCCCATACTCACGGCTATATTGAGAGCGGCCAAAAAGTTTGGCGCGGACTATATATATGCTAGTCAATAGATTTTTAACTAGAAGGTGTGTGTTGACTAAAAATAGTAAAATTACTACTAAATTCGAATTGGTGCCTGATGAATCCTGAATACAGTGATTATTGTTGCATATAAAGTCTTTGTCATAAAATAGACTAAAGTAATTTAATATTAGCAACACCAAATGAAGTTGCAGTAGAAGCTTATGGAGTGCTTGTTTTTATTACAGAAATGCGTCATGTAACCAAGGCTGGCTGCGTATGGTCATCCAAACCACGTTCGCTGTCATCATTGTATCAAGTTTTATTCTGATTGTTATAATGGCTATACAGGCCCCTCCCGGCGTATTCCCACCGAATCCTAAATCTCGATGTCAAATAAATAATTGTAGGGTGATGTGCAATGGAGCTCCGTATTTTGGAGATTATAAAGAGGATATTATAAATGCCATAGTCGTAAGTTATTATTATTATATAAAATATGTAATGTATGCAAGCTTTCAGATTTTTATTAGTACGCTGCAAATGCTAACAACATTCGGGGCATAGATAAAACTAATGAATTATACGAAGTAGTGATTGTCTAGTGGTAGAAATTATACCATAATTCATTACATTTTCAAGTTTTGATATTAACTTTATTACTACACTAAAGGTCGTCAATATTTATTAAATTATAATAAAGAAAATCGGTTGAGAAACAGAGAACGAAGTTGTACTTAACTGTTTTCTTTCTGCCAGTTTATATGTAGATATTGAGATCTATATTTTGTTATTCTTTTTATATATGAGAGACTACATATCAAAATGAACTAAATCCAATTTTGATCGTTCATATGACATGTTTATTTTTGTTAAGATTTCCAGTTTTTATACACTGAGAAATAAATTCAAATTTTGCCTAAAGTTTTTAGTTTTTTTTAATGTTTTCATATTCTACATGTACAAAATTTGGAGATCTTGAAAAATAACGTAAATATATTAGGAACGTCTAGAATTGGATTTAGCTTATTTTTTAACAGTCCTTGTCTTCCATTAAATTGATAAGTTTTAAATACAACTTCCGCATAGTAGAACTCTTTAATGATGACTTAGATTAATAAGTCTTTGTCTGGGTATTAAATATTTTCTATTTAAATTACAATCTGCCTAATGTGGAACCAAATGATAAATGCCATATTGTTTATTGACGGTAATTAATTAAATATTTTTCCTCTAACTACGTTATAAGTTGTGTAAGATTTTCAGTTTATTTTATTTTTATTACAGGACGCAGAAGATAAATGCAGCAGAATATCTTTGGCACTCAATAATCCTACCTTCATAAATTCCACTTTACCACCTAATTGGCTCTCAAAATTACATGTCAGCATCCATGAGCTGTTAATTCATAGGGGTAATCTGATGCATATAGCACCGAATGCTTTTATGAGTCACTCCATTGGAGGTATACGTAAAATAGAATTTATAGGTATAACGATTAGAAGATGGGTAGAGGAAAGTCTTAAAGGTTTATCTAAATTAGAAGAATTTAGTATTAAAGAATCAAACATAATGAGATTTGAGGCAAACGCATTACGAGCAATAGGTGATACTTTACAAACTCTCAGTATCACAAGAAGCAATTTCTGGGATCCTATAAATGTGACAGGAACCGTGGATTTTGCCAAACTGTCGTCAGTTGATTTATCTTTCAATAATTTTAAAAATATCCTCGATCGTGATAGCTTTACTGGTCTTAAAAAATGTAAGATTCTGTATCTTAACGCTTCCTGGATAACTGCCATCGGTGCTGGAGCTTTCGATTATTTATACAATATTGAGTTTATTTTTCTGAATGATAACTCGCTCACGACTATTCCTTCCGGTTTATTTGATAATATTATACTATCGAATCGAGAAATGCGTTTAAATTTGCAAGGTAATTTTTGGTTATGTGATTGTTCGTCTAAAGAATTGCGTAATTTGGCGACGAGCGACCTATTACTTTCTGATCCTGTTTGCCATTATCCAGAAAATATTCGCGGAGTTACCTTTTCAAAGTTTGCACACTATTGTAATAATAAAACTGAAGTATCAAATGTAACTAATCAAGGTAACTATATCGCTAGATCTGAGGATTATTATGAGTATGTTTATATTAACGGGACTTGTTGTGACAACAATATATATAATAACAATGTATCTTATAGATTACATTCACCTATATTACAACACCAATGTGTTTGGAACGAAATGATGCATTTCAATATTCTAACATTTCCTGGTCAGATAAACGATAGAGTTATCCATACAAGCAGTAAATGTTTGAAATTAAATTTCTTCTTAGCAACAGAAACATATTCTGTAGTTCAAATTGATTCGGCTCAAACAAGCGGCTATGGACTCCTATGGTATCATTCGAAATGTCCTTATGAAATATATTGTGTCCAGATTTTACCAAATGTTTTAAGAGTTTACAACGTTGATGCCAGTTCTCGTTATACGTTTTGTCCTTTTGAAATAAAAACAGGACTCGTTGATGTAGAAAATTGTATTGGATACGATAAATCTTCGATAGAAATCGTAGACGCTCAGACTTATTTCGCATTTCAAATATTATTGTATATTTTCACGGGACTAATATGTTTGACATTCGGAGCCTTGTGCGTATATGGGATGGTTCGTAGAAACCCTTGGCTTTTAAAAGGTAGCAAGCGAATTGTATTTGTCAAACACAAAACGGTTGATGCTTTGGTTCTGCCTCCAAAAATACCCCTAAGGAATGATTTAGTTAACGAAATCACTCTTAGTGTCGAAAATAAAAATATTTATATAGTGTCTGGGAATCATCTTAAATGTAATAACTTATCGCCAAGTAAATACAATACGCAGAAGTCTGTTAGAAGTATTACAAGTGGTACTCCCAGTTACGTATCAGCTCTGCAGCCTACGGAGGATCAGCTTGCGGAATGGCGTATTAATAACCATTTTAACAATGATTTGACGGTTACCTCGAACTCTAACTTATCTGTAGTGTCATGGATTTGTAGTGGTGATTCTTTATATTGTGCAGCGGAATTGGAAAACTCCAGAGTTTACGAAAGTTTGTGAACGCCAATTTTTCAATCCATTACTTATTCTATACATAGTCAAATAATCTATATGATTTAGGTAAAAACATAGTTTAGGTAATAAACTTATATATATTTTATTGATGTACTAAAATCTGTAGTTTAATATATTATACAAAATGATTCAAATATTATGTTTTATTACAATTTTCCCTGTCCAAATTTATATTATCAAATATCCAATAGCGAATAGTCTTCCCAGGTCGGACGTCGTGACAAATCAGTAGCGTACAGCTGTTTTTGACCGCGCGACGGCATGTGACGCGACACATATTGTCTCTGCGATTGGACGTTCTATTTTTGTACACATAACAATCGACTATGAACCTAGAGTAAATCAATGAACACGAAGTCATGTGGTTTAATTTGAGCACATTGGCACCTTGATCATGAAATTGTAGTGAATTGTTTTTTTACAAGTTATCATCACAAGTACTTTATAATACCCCGTAATTTGTATAATAACTAAAATAAACATACTATTTAGTTTACTAGTATATACTATATTTGTTTCTAGTTAAAAAAGATAATATTAAGGTTAAGTCTTTGAAACTCAAAAAGGCCAGATTTGTGGAAGACATGGCTAGAATATAAAATAGTGGCTAAGCAAATTTTATTGGATGCTTTAAACTATTATGAACTAGCGGGCCGGGCGGACATTGTCCCGCCCTGAAAATAAAAAAAAACCTCGACGAACTATATACCTAAACCTTCCTCATGAATCGGTTTATCTAATGGTGAACAACGCATGAAAGTCCGTTCAGTAGTTTTTGAGTTTATCGCGAACAGGCAGACAGATAGACGTGGCAGAGTACTTTGTTTTACATGCAGAGTGCTATTATTAGCCTATGATTCATTTTCACACAAAAAATTATGCTATTAAATTATAATTAATTGCAAATTAATTTACGCTATATTTTTTTTTACAGAAAAAACCTATATGCTTCATTCACTAGTTTGTATAAGAGGGTGTTAGGTTTTATGTTCCATACTAGTGACTTCAGCTACATATCGTCTCAGTTAATTACAGTGCTTTCATAACTACTAACGCCTATAACACTCTAATATGACTTTTATAAATCTTTGAAGTTAAAACATTGTAATATGAAATTGTTGATAATGCATGCTGTATGTACATAATATAGGGAATGGGATTGAGATTTTAGGTGGTAGAGTCATGTTGAAATCTATAACTGGTTTCAGCATGAATGATTGGTCGGCTCGCCCGGGGTAGTACCACCCTCTCACAGAAAACTGATGTTAAGTAACAGTGCTTGCATTGTTGCGTTTCGTTCGGTCAGTGAGAACGCCGGGAACCCACCTCCCCTCTCCCTCCTCACTTCCCTCCCATCTCCTCCTCCCCCTCCCCAAATAGAGGCTGACAACGCACTTGCGACTCCCCTGGAGTTGCTAGTATCTATGGATGGCGGTGATCACTTACCATCATGTTACCCGCCTGTATGTTTGCCACCTATAATATAAAAAAGGGATGTATTTTCTGCAGTACACTTATTGTGAAACTTGCGATCAACCCGGTTTCGCATGGGAGCAATCAATCTAAATAGTTTAGACAGACTTTTGACCCACTTAATAATCAAATTTATAGAAGCTACGTATCTTCAGGCGATGATTTTTTTTTGTTGTGCGTATAATCGAATCTGTGATATTTTATTAATATCTTGATTGAAATAGTATGGCCTAAAGAGTAATTTAATCTATATTGAACGCCCATTGTAATTAAAGTGTTTTATTGGATATGCATTAATACCTTATTTATGAAATTATGTCACAAATATCCAATTAGTTTTGGATAATATACAAAAGACAAAAAATATTGCTGACGGGTTATCCTTAGTGGATAAACATATACTTTTCGGAAGGCATTATTAGAATATACAATTTCATAGTAGGTACATTATTAATTTATGTATCTATTTGTTAATTTACAATTGTGGATAATGCAACAGTCAACAGTCCGATCAATAATATGTTACCTACTGTCCTACCTACCTAACGTACTCTACTACCTAGAACCAGATAACGCGGACTCAGATTACAGTCCAAGTTCCCATGTGAATCATAGAAAAGCGCTGACCATGTGAAATGGACACTTTGTGGGACAATGAAGCGATGACAAAAGGACAATCTCGCTCTATCACTTGAGCTTGGAGGTTCACATCTTAGTTTAAGTAAAATATTGTATTAATTAATTATATTATAAGTTATTTAAGGACTAAAAATTACCTTTTAATAACCTCCTACGGACGGCCAACTACGTAATTGATATAATAACAATAATAAGATATACTATACTATACTGAAATGCTAAAACTCTTTATCACATTCACACAACTTACACTATTACTTAAAAATTAAATTATGTAGCATTAAATATTGATAAACATTTGTAAAAGAAAAAAAAAATAAAAAAAAGGGAAAATCAATTCACCTACAAAAATTAAATCTAACATTTAGCAAGGCATTAACAATATTAGGACCTGAAAAGACTTTTGTAGATATACTTACGTCTTACATATATATTTAAGACCTACACACAACTAACTATGCTCATCACATAAAAGTCAATAAGGTGTAGGCATCGCACCTCGAGATTCTCTACTCTTTTTTTTATATATATCATAGGAAGTAATCGAACAAGTGGGTCACCTGATGTTAAGTGATCACCACCGTCCATAGACACTTTCAACACCAGAAGAGTCGCAAGTGTGTTGCCACCTTGTGTTTGGGGGAGGGCGAGGGCGAGGGAGATGGGTTATCCGGCGCTTTCACTGACCGAACGAAACGCAACAATGCAAGCACTGTTACTTCGCGTCGGTTTTCTGCGAGAGGGTGGTAGTACCGGGGGCGAGCCGACCCATTCATGCTGAAACCAGTAATAGCTTCAGCGTGGCCCTACCATCTCTAGAACTCAGTAGTAGAGTTTATTTCCAATGCACCGTCAAATGAATGAAATGAAATGGAGTTGTAATGAAATGATGCTTAAACTTGTTTGACGGTAAATTAATCGAAATAAAAAGAAATATACAAATCTAATTATTATAATAAATGCTTTCACATGTTAAATTTGTAGTAATATTTTAAATCAGCATGTTTGTTTGTTTGTTCGTTCGTGTTTTAGTTTGTTGTGCTTTGACGTTTTAACTAATCAACCGATCATCATGAAATTTAGCACAAACATTTTCAGAGGATCAGAAAAGACGTACCTTTAATGCAGACAAAAAACACTGTTCCAGAGGGACAAGCCACACCTATATTAACGCAAGCAAAGCCGAGTGAAAGCTAGTACGTGTGTAGAATGAAAATACATTATGTTCAGTAGTTTTGAGGCTAAATTACTAAACATACTTATGTTTTGGGTTCGATTGACCTTTTTTAAATGCCTAAAGAAAAGGCGCGAAACAGCTAATATATTTGAAAGGAATGAAGATCGTATCAAATATTAACGACCCGAAGTCCAAGATATGATATCTATTAATAATAATTAGGTAATCGGCTACATTGATATATGCCACGTTATGTCGTTTTAAAAAATACCTTTATCATATTTCAAAGGCAAACTCAAGAAAGTTGAAACTTTTCTGGCAGTCACGTCATGTTGTTTGCCGATCCGTTGCGCAAGTGCTCATTTGTCATTCTTTATTATTCACATTTATGATTGTCTTTTTCTTTTAAGATTTGAAAACATTTGATTTTCTTAGGCATTATTTGTAAAAAATATATGCAAAATTTGATTGATTTCTCTGTAATTATATGGAATCAGTGTTATATTATTTTGAAATTCTAATTTACATTGATATAATAATTAAAATGGCAGCTTTTAAGAACCACACTACTAGCCCAAAAACTCTTCCTGAGGGATTCGGGTACAATCAATTATGAAATATTGGCACTCTTAAAAGATACAGAAAAACCACAGTTCTATATATTTCCCACGCACAATGATATTATAAGAACGTTTCTCAGATGAAGGTTTCCGCAGAATATTTTACTTCACCCTTAGGCGATCATGTTGTAAATTTAAATTAGTAAATGGTACACGAATTCGGACAAAATGTTGCTTGGTATATACACATTGGGGTACGAACCTGCGTACGTCGAATTAATATAAAATTACTAAAACTTATTTTTGTATGATTATACTTCGAATTCACAGAATAGAAAATATTATATTATGGAACTAGAATGTGGATATGAATGTGAACGTATTCAAGTACTTACTGATTATGTTTTTGTAAAGCTATGATAACTGAGTAAAACTAAGCATTTTCATGGAAAGCGTTCAAAATGTTAACTGTTTTGTTAAAATTTTAAATATAGTAACATTAAGCACGCGTATACTATTTTAGACACCCTAAGAGAATCCAGGGTTTTATGACAATGCAAGAAAAACAAGATAAAAAGGAAGTAAGAAGTAGAAATATGTTATTTATATAGTATAACTAGCGGGCCCGGCAGACGTTGTCCCGCCCTGATTATGAAAAAATCCTTGACAAATTATATACTAAAACGTTCCTCATTAATCACTCTATCCACCGGTGAAAACCGCATGAAAATATGTTCGGTAGTTTTTGAGTTTATCGCGAACAGACAGACAGACAGACGCGGTAGGGGACTTTGTTTTATACTATGTAATCATAAAATAATTTATTTTACTCTCACAAATATTTAAAACCATGTATACATTCCTAAACTCTTATAGATTGTTCTGAAAAATTGTAATCATATTATGCATATTGAATAGTTATAAGAATATTTGTAACACAGAATGTCCGTAGATGGTTTGTAGGTGGTAGAGCTATTACTGGTTACAGCATGAATGGGTCTGCTCGCCCGGGGTATAACCACCCCATCCACAGAAACACCCACGTGCAGTAACACAGTGCTTGCATTGTTGCGATTCGTTCGGTCAGTGAGAGCTCCGGAGGCCACTTCTCCTCCCCCTCCGTCCCATCGCTCCCGAAGAGAAATTATGTTATACTTTTTTGTCAGTGTTATTATAGTCAGTCTTAAAAAAACTATTCATAATTATATATTCGCTATTTAAGTGAACATTTGACCAAAAATGAATAATTCGATATTTGGTTAATAATTGGTAACGCAGTAAAATTCAGAAGATACTTAAGTTCGCATATCTGAATACACCTATAGAGGTTCTGTATGGTAAGCTTTGTGTATCATAAAACAGAGTTATCGTTAGATAGCTTCAATTACGTTATCTTCGAAAGTCATGTATGAATAAGATTAACTCACATAGTAGCAAATGTCCGCCTTAACGCTTCTTCCCATTACCTGGTACATTTAGTTCCAGTAGGCAACGATGGTAGTAACAAAATATGTCACTGTCCGCAAGCGAGCACACCTGCTCGTACACTCTCCCTTCATGACTCCCATTTACCAATGTTTAATGACATACAATGTGTGGTGATCGGTTATATGTAGATTGTACGACTGTACGTGTGTCGTTTTATAAAACAGAATTTCTTTCATTATATAAATTTGATTATATCTGCCTTGAAGCGTTTAAAACGGTATCATTGATACTGTACACACTTTCAAAAATTTCTATTAAAAATACCGACAATTTTATGTTAGTACTAGTAACTGTTGGCCACGACTTAGTCCTTATTACATTATGTTAATAATATAGCCAGACGTGAATAAAAGTAAAAAAACGCAACAACAAAAATATATGAATTGTTAGTATAACTTTGTAAAACTTTGCTTATTATTATAAGCATCGTATTTACACGAGGAACCATATAAAATAAATACCGACAACTCCTTTATAAGAATATGATGTCATTCCGTCCATAATGCAGTACTTTGAAACTGTAGTTTACATAAAGGCGACAGTTTCCAATCTCGCGCTTTTCTCATCCAGAGCGATCGCTATAAAATAAATTCAATACAAAATGAGCATCTCACATTTTACTGACTTTAATATTTAAACGTTGTTTTATAAGGCATTGACATATCTTTCGAAATAAACTTGTTAAAGCTATACCTTCTACCCGTATATACGGGTCAATCGTTTGTGTGCTCGACAAGATGTTTAAAGATTGATTGATGTACTTAATGGAACATCTATGTACTATGTTTATTTATGTTTTTTTCCTTTGTTTTTCAATCATTTTCTTTCTGTTTAATAGCTATTCACAAACTTTAATGTTATCAGATAACATATTTGGAAATAGTAACTTTTTTCCATACCATCGACTATATTAAATGTATTCAAATAAATTTAAGATTGATGCTTAATTACATGTATAATAACGTCGTAGCTGACGTAAAAGATCAAAACTCAAATAAATGATATGAAATGATTAGAGCAATATTTGGCAAAAAAAAACATAATAATGTTGCAAGTTAAAAAAAATTACAAAACGATAGAATTGCGACAGCAGGACGATCACCAGTTATTATAAATAGCTAAAAGTATACTTTCCTTAAGAATATATATACCTTTGCGGGGAATCATTTCTTAATTCGAAAAATATGACATTGTGAAAATAAAAAATAAAATATGTTTATACAATCCATTGTATAATTAATTTATAATAAACTTTTAATCTCATTTTATAAATTGAAACATTTATAAAATGACCTCTTGTCGTGTGAAATAAAGTAGGAAAAGCTTTAAAAATAACTAACTACTGTATCACAAACACAATTATTATTGGGTATAAAAATAAAATAATATATGTTTATAAAATATACTGCAATTATTCCCATACTATAGTCATAGTATTGACTACAAAATTATTCATTCGCCAAAAATTTTACAATGAATCTATGAAACATAGTTTACAAATAAAATATTTAGTTCGCGTAAAATTCAATAGATTCCATGTTTCGCATGGAGGAATGATTATGTTATTCAACAGAATAATAGCTATAGATTCCAATTTTTATTAGAAATAGGTCTTGTAATACAAATAGATCTGCAGTTTCAGCTGTTTTTTTTAATAATGTATAAAATTTAATGAATTGTGAGTAAATACGATTTAAATTCATGATAATCAAGACGCGCAACATTTAAAATGAAGCCAAAGTGTAAAATTAAGTGACAAACGAAACAAACTGCATTTTAAAGCCAAAAATTCTTATTTTCTAAAGCCGTAATTAGTTAATAAATATCTTTAAGAAAAGTGAATAGTTCCAGAATTTTTCAGTGCGCCCTATTTCTCATATCTTATTAATCAAGAACTAAGTTTTTCAACAATTCATATAATTGGTAGTAAAATGGTTTTTTATTGTGATTAATTTTTCTTTTCAATTGAAATTTCTTTAGGCATAACTAAGAGGATACTGAATGTTGAATGAATTAACATCAGTAACGGAAGCTGTAACTGATATAAACACAATTTCCGTTTTAAAATACTTATTAATATACATTTATTTATAATTGGTTCTAATTAATGCAAAAATAATTAAAAAAAATTCAATCTGTTACTTTCGATGATACAATCGATATTATGATTTGTGAGTTGTTTGCTTGATTTCATATAAAGATATACTATCATGGGGGTGTAAAACAAAGTACGTGTGAAAGCGCGGATACGATATACTCGTTTCAATGGTATAGCGATCATCGTCTTACCCTTATCCCACCTAATAGGATCGTCACAACATGTTTTCCCTCTCCATTCTCGCCTATCAGTATCAGTCATTCATCACACCTTTTCACACATATCATTTTTCAAGTAATCCACCCATACCTTTTTTAGTCTTCCTATACTCTCCTATATCTATATTTATCCACCATCATACTCAAAGCTTTTCTAGTTACATGGTCTTCATCTCTCCTCATGACATGCCCAATGGTATAGCAATCTTTATCACAATTAGTTTTTGATTTGTCAATCATTAGATATTTATATTGTAAAGAATTATTATAATGTATCTAAACTATAGTAGTCAATGTATAAAGACGCGTTTTAACGAAAATTTTCTTATGAAATAGCACACGCAGAGGTTACATGCAAAATATTTTTGTTATTACAATTTATGATTCCATTTTATATTTTTAGCTGAAGTTATAGTATGTACATAACGTTATCATATTTTACAATGTGTGTCAAATAACAAGATCATGTTCGCGCAATATGAAAACATAACTAACAAGACATTTATGTTAATTTAGTATCAAACAAGTATAAACTAAAATGTGTGCAACAAAATTCATGGCAGTTATCCAAAAATGAACAACGGTTTAATTTATCAGTAATTAGTACAATATAAGATATTATCATAATAAACATATAGTTGGCGTCGTCCTCCCGGCAGTGTCCGGTAAAACAACCCATTAGAACTGTTTTGCCGGACACGTCTCCAATGTATCGTGAAATGATATTTGAATACGAACAGAGACAATCTGAGTAACGTTCGATCCCAAAAACAATTAGTCGTGCACTCAATTCAGTTAAAAGGACTCGTGTTCCCTATACTTTAGTTAACATCATTATAAAAAAAAATATTGTGTTGTGCTTTCAATTGTGATAGTCAATAATGGTGAGAGAATAGAAGCAAATTGTTTACTTTAATATATGGAATTGAATAGAATTAACGGATATTTTGTAACGTATTTATAAATTCCCGTTTCAGGAGGAACTTGACAAGGAACAGATAAATAGTAAGTTTTGCTTATTTTTACCTTTTTATAAAATTAGCTAATTGTTGATTCTAATTATACTTGAAGATAAGTGGTGTATATTTATTAAAGCCTAAACATATGGCAAGACCTATTCTTAATAATGTATTCTTGAATACATCGACAAGCGAGACTTCTATTTTTTTAAGTTAAGGAAGTTAGTTAGACATCTCTCTTTCCTTATAATGTTGTAACTGTATTGAGAAGCTTCGCATTATAGAAAGCTCTGGTAGTGCATGTTCGATATAATGGCGGAATGAAATCTGATGCAATATTATTAATATTGCAGTTCTTAATTTATCTTCTATTATTTTTACATTTCAAAATAGGAAAAGGATTAAATAGTATTTAATATTTGAAATATATTATGCTTTAAGGAGTATGTATATATGTGAAATATACATAATATTACCAGCTGGCACCCGTCTGCTTCGCTTTGTAAACTTTAAAAAAAAAAACGGCAAAGGGTAAAAAGTGGAATAAAAAGAATAAGTAGCTGATAAACATCTTCGCAAAATTTCGCACCAAGTTCGTCATGGTGGTACGCGGATACGTTCAGTAGTTTAGACGTTACTGAGCCTCAAAGGCACTGTATTTCCATTATACATACCTACTAGCGGTCCCTGCGGACATTGTCCTGCTTTGATAATTTAAAAAATCCTAAAAGCCAACCGCAGCGCCACCTACCGAGTCCAATTGTGAATCTAAACCATTCTCGGATCCATTGCAACACACACACAAAATTTTATCAAAATCGGTCCAGCCTTTTAGGAGGAGTTCAGTGACATACACACGTACAGAAAAAAATTATATATCATTACATAGTATAAAACAAAGTCCCCTACTGCGTCTGTCTGTCTGTCTGTTCGCGATAAACTCTAAAACTATTGAACGGATCTTTATGCGGTTTTCACCAGTGGATAAAATGATTCACGAGGAACGTTTTTGTATATAATTTATCCAGGATTTTTTTATAATCAGGGCGGGACAACGTCTGCCGGGCCCGCTAGTAATATATATATATAGATTAATTTATAATATTTCATATTAGAAGCTTAATATAATTAGATATTTTCTTTCGCAAAATACGGTTGGTTGAGTCTTAAGAATTTTGTCTTAAAGTGCAAAGAAAAATGCTATCTTACCGTCGTTTTTATGATCTACTTATTTCTTGATGAGTTCTTTGAAGTTCATTTGATCTTCTTTATTCAGTAACTGATTATTTTTCTTACAGACGTAATTTTTACTTGAGTCCGATATTATGAGAAGATTATATTTGTTATTCAATATGAAAAAGTATTGTATTAGGTCTTTACCTATGAAATTGCTGTTTTGTATGAAAAAAATGAAACGATTTTTTTTCATGTATTTTTTATTTGTATTAATCACCCATGCAATCAATACATCTTTGCCAACGCAGTGGCAGTTTATTGATGCCCTTCTTAAAGAAATCAGCTGGACGAGAGGCAACAAATTCTTCAAAGGCATTTTGTACTACCTCTCGGGTATTGAATTTTTTTCCCGCCAAGGAGTTATCCAAATTCTGGAAAAAGTAGTAGTCTGTAGGCGCATGGTCTGGTGAGTAGGGCGGATGACAGAGAACTTCCAACCCCAGTTCTTGCAACTTGGAGACCGTCTGCTGTGCAGTATGAGGTCGCGCGTTGTCGTGCAGGAGCAGCGGAGACGAGCGATTGACCAATGCTGGTTGGAGATGTGCCAGCTTCTCCATTATTGTGTTCAGTTCTTCACAGTACACATCTGCAATAATGCTCATCCCGTTTAGTAAGAAGCTGTGATGAATCACACCGGCGCTAGACCACCAAACAGCGACCATCACTTTTCTAGGGGTAAGTTTTCGTTTAGGACATTGTTTAGGTGCTGAACCAGGATGCAACCAACTTGCTGAGCGCTTGCGGTTCTCAAACAGAATCCATTTTTCATCGCAGGTAACAATGCGGTTCAAAATTCCTTCATTTATGTGTCTGTTGAGCAGTGCAAGGCACGTCTCGACGCGTACTTCGTGCTGGCGATCATTGAGTTCGCGGGGCACCCATTTGTCAAGCTTTTTTACCTTGCCAATTTGACGCAAATAGACCAATATTGTTTTGACGCTAACGTCGAAAGCTGCTGCTAATTCAGCCGTAGATTGTGTATCATCAGCTTCCACAATCGCCTTTAATTCGTTATTGTCGACCAAAGTTTTCGGACGACCGCGAGGTTCATTTTTCAGGTTGAAATTCCCAGAACGGAAGCGAGCAAACCAATAACAGGTGGTGCGTTGGTTTGTAGTGTTAGCTCCGTAAACGTCGTTGATGTTGCGTGCCGTTTGTGCCGCGTTGCTGCCACGACGGTACTCGTATTCCATGATTACTCGAATTTTTAACGTATCCATGATGACAATAAAGATTGAAATGCGAAGAAAATGTAACACTAATCAATAAACAAATGACTACTTTTGGAAAAGGAATTCCATGTTTTTAAAATAAAATTAATTTGAAATTACAATTCTTAGCCAAACAAAAATTATTTTGATTTGAAATGGCCAGTACTGCAGAACGGCAATTTCATAGGTAAAGACCTATTATTTGTTACGTTATTATACAAATAAAATGAAATATATCATGCATTTATTATTATTCTATAGCAGTTAATTTAAAGAATTTTGTTAGTAAACTATACTTCTAACCAATATGTTTTAATTGGTACCAGTCTTACGAGGTGTTTAGTTCTTATAACCAATAGCTAACCAAGCGAACCTGTGACTTCGTTACCGCGAAAATTGTTTTGATGTTTCAGGTGAACTACGTGTCTTGAATTTATCTGTTTGAATTGTCGGTTGTATTTTGTTATTTCATTGTAATTCTTTGTGAACGTTACTTAAATCTTTATCAATTTTAATTTACCACTGTTATTGCCTAGCCTTTATGGAAATGCATAATGGCTGTTAATATACTCTGAAAAGTTCTTCAACTGCAAGTTGATGTAAGGTCCAAATCGTTTTATAATTTCCGGATATTAGAACAAACTATAACAGATAGCTAACAATTTTATTACGTTATCATTTAATATCATTTCATCTGCGTTATTTATTACCCTAACAATATATTCTACATACAGAGGAAACAGTATAAAAAGAAAGGAAAATATACTTTGCTTATAATATTTCTTTGTAAGCAACGTTATCCCTTTGCTTTACTTCTCCTGCGCATGCGCACTACACCGCTTTACACAATTCACACACGTATAGAGCTTATAAAAATCGCAGTTTTTAAAAACATTATATAAAATGAAGATAGCGTAATATTTTTTTTGTTTAACATAATCCAAGTTTCTCACGCATAAAATTTGAATTTGAAATATATCTAGTAGCTTTTGTATAATGCGCGCACAACGATAGACTTCTAACATTCCATTTGTATAGATGAAAAATATCACATATTTGTTATGTAATTTTATAAGCAAGGTCAATCAAATATATAAATTACAAATTTCTATTATTCTACAGTTCTAAAAAAAGCATTCGAAGCCTTCGACCATGAGAAGAAGGGTTGCATCGGAACGGTAATGGTTGGGACGATTCTCGGCATGCTGGGACACAACGTCACTGATGACATGCTCAAGGAAATTATACACGAAGTCGATGTGGATGGTGCGTATATTTTAGATATTTTTACTTCGTCTACGACAATTACCGCAACAGACCACGGCCAGTAAGTTTCGGTATGATCTGAAACAGTAGGGACCACGTTGAGATGAAAATCTAACAAGAGTTTTTTTTTATGTTAAAAGGAGGCAAACGAACATGTGGGTCACCTGATGTTAAGCGATCACCACCGTCCACAGACACTAGCAACCCAGGAGAGTCGCAAGTGCGTTGCCAGACTGTGTATGGGGAGGGGTAGGTAAGGGAGAAAGGGAAAGGAGGTGGGCTTCCGGCGCTCTCACTGACCGAACGAAACGCAACAATGCAAGCATTGTTACTTCACGTCGGTGTTCTGTGAGAAGGTGGTAGGTACTACCCCGGAAGAGCCGACCCATTCATGCTGAAACTAGTAATAGCTACAGCGTGGCTCTACCACCTTCATAGTTATGAATCTGACGCAATTATGAATACATCGATTGTTTTTAAAACGCAACACACGAATGTAGTGACCGTTACGAACTGCAAAGGAATATAAATTGTCAGTTATCGACATAAAACTTCAAAAACACTGAACTGGCATACAAATAGATATATATGAACACAGAGTTCTTAGAAAAGGGTTGTCAAGCTTATTCTAAATTCTCAGTCTACTTAATTAAAAATGTATGGGGAAGAAGAGAGTATATAGATAGTATTAAATATTTTATATTTGCTAATTATTATTTATCATGTATTCCCACGATTAAATTTAATTTTAGATCATATTTTTTCTTATAATATATCTATACATATAAGAATGTGAACTTGTGTCTGTACTTTTTAGATTTCTGTGAAAAAAATTACTGCAGGTAACTTGGAATAAGTAATGAAATTCATTTCAACCATTTTTAGAAATTACTGTCTGTCTGTCTGTTTGTTTGAATACGCGTCACTGCTAAGGTCCTGCGTTCAGGGTAAATTTAACCTTACTAAAAAATAAAGCATACCCTCGAGTAACATTTAGTCACGGTTTCATTGAAATCTGTTCACTCTATTAAAAGTTATTGTAATTGTAATGACGACGCGACTTAAGTACGGGAATAAAGCAGATAAGTAAATTGACTTAATATATTCAGATGATTTTATTACTCATTAATTTTTACATTACGTTCCAAGCGGATGGAGTCGCGTGCTCAGCTAGTTTATAATATAGTTGTAATTCACTATATAGTTAAAATTGTGAGGGCTTCGAAATATTACGCGGTTTAGATAATAAATAATAACCTCTCTTCTATGTGGAGGCAGAAAGGATAAAGTGTTATTATTCTTCACATTACTTACTCTAACAAGCATATTATACATCTTCATCACATATATGGAGGTCCGCTACTTTTATTTTATTTGCAGTAATTTGTAACTTTTGGGGTATTACGGTCCCTTATTATCCTTACTGATAATAAAGCGTTTGTTATTGGAAGTTACCATGTTTATATATAAATAATAATTAATTCATATTTTGTAATTAGAGTGAACGAAGTGAGTTTTCAAATATCGAATAAAAATTGTTTTTATATTGTCTTTAAAAAAAACTATGAAACTCTAGATCTCTTTGAAATTTATAATCATTTATGAAGATTAGATTTGTTATGTAATGTTGAATACTTTTTATACTTTCTAAACTACGTTTTTTGAACTACGAAATATAATCTGTCGAAATACAATCTTAACGCCGTTTGTTAAATCGCGTTATGAAAGTGTTCTGGTAGTTAATATTTTCGCTATCGTGCAGAAATAATTGTACTATACTTTTGCAGACGCTTATAGCAGTTTGCTCGATGAAATAGTGAATATTGGCGATTTTTTTACTCTATCTCATACTAGATTAGGTAATTTTAATGATGTTGAAAAACATTGGTAATAATGATTATTCTAAATGAATTAGAATAATAGATTAGTTTTTAGGTTATGTTTTTCGATTTAACTTCTGTATAGTTATTGTGTTTGCCATCGAAATTACTAATTAAGTAACTTTATTCTCGGGATGTAATAATAACATATAATCAATTATTAAATCTGACTGACATATGAAATTATATTACTATATTAAGTGAATGAAAGATGTTATATATTTTCTTCATATAATCATATTTTTCCAATAATTTTAATACAAACATTTTAAAGTGTTCTTAAAGTGCTATATTTATCTCGTATTTAAAAAAAATTGCAAAAAGAAACCCAACAATTTACAAGAGAGTGCTAGTTTCTAGTGCCTTTTTCATAGTCGCTTGTATTGCTTAAAGCATTAAGTTAGTAGCCATGTAGTAAGTTACCAAGAATGTAAAATAATAAAGAACTCGAGCGATCTATTTAGGTTTTTAGAAAATCGAATTGATAAGTGTTGACATTCCAAATTACATACTGATAATTTTCAAGGTTCCGGTGAATTGGAGTTCGAAGAATTCGTTACTCTAGCCTCCAGGTTTATGGTTGAAGAGGACGCGGAGGCAATGCAACAAGAACTTAAAGAAGCGTTCCGGTTATACGACAAAGAAGGTATAAATCATCCAAAAGATTCTGCTAAACATAGTTAGGGAATAGTAGTTCCCCATAGTGATCTCCTTGGAGTAGGAAATGAATTAAAGTTGATGATGTGGGCCGCAAAATTATTAAATTATTACATAAAACTAGATATTTATTTTGTGAAACAACATAATAAATACGTTATTGTTGTGTCAATCAGTGATACAGTCCAGGTTAAAGTAGAATATTGATTGACAAATAGCGATTCAACTGCCTTGCCGCCTTCGAAATTGTTTAGTAGCGGATTGTAAATTAAAAGTCGACATAAAAAGCGTACTCCAACACACTTTAATGGAATTAATTGAAATTGTCTAATATTGACTTCAAACTAATAAGACTAAGATTCGTAACATTACTAATTTTACTATATATATATCTATATATTCTTTACAATTAACACTGCAAACTAAAAAATAGTTTTTTGTTTTCGGACTGACTACGCTATTGTCCTAGCGAGGTTTGAACTTTTTTAGTATCATCATCATTTTTCATCATGATCAAATGTATTTCCTCCAATTACTTTTGCTAAATAATTATGGCAAAAACGATAACATACTTAAATCTAAACATGAAACTCGTTTTCAACTATGGCACGCAAACAATACACCTATTAAGGTGAGACTGGCAGATAATTGTACTACAATATAATCTTAAGAAGTTTAAAAAAAAAATAAAAAAAAAAATTTTTAGTTTGCACATTTTATAGTAAAAAATATTCCAATTCTTATAATTATATTGCAGTATAATTATCTGCCAGTCTCAACTTGATTAGGTGTATTGTTCCCGCGCCATAGTTGAAAACGAGTTCCATGTTTAGGTTTAAGTATGTTATCGTTTTTGCCATAATTATTTAGCAAAAGTAATTTCAGGAAATACATTTGTTGATATTACTATACGATACTAAAACAGTTGAAAGAATGGCGCTTGTTAACTTGAGATAACAAAAGAGAACAAAATACGCATTAAAAATTCCTTTTTTTTTAATTACTGTAGGTTTCAAATAAGTAATCTAATTGTTTAAGAAACATTTAACAACATTGCAAACGCAAAAGAGGACATATTTTGTATCCTATGCCAGGTAATATCAGAATTAATATGTGTTAGCTTATGATATATAGTGTAGGGTATTTTATTGAAAACCATTCTTATATAAGTCAGTAGAATAACCTCGTTATAAATTGTCATTAATTAAAAAATATCTATCAATAGCCTAATAAGACATGATATATTTGAAATACCAATTATAACTAAACATTATTAAGTAACTTAATTTGACGCAGCATAGTAAGACACTGACTTGCACAAATTGTTCCTTTATATATCTTTAATAATAAAAACAAGAATCTTATTAAACTCACTCTTATTATCACGTGAACGAAAACACCAATCACAGGGCGTTACATCACAGCTTCCGAAACATTGTTCGGTAATTTACACTTTAATATAATATATTCATACTATGAAGAATA
Organism: Antheraea yamamai; assembly: GCA_036509395.1. NCBI lineage: Eukaryota > Metazoa > Arthropoda > Insecta > Lepidoptera > Saturniidae > Antheraea > Antheraea yamamai. The sequence continues at coordinate 6,623,568 of AP028433.1, forward strand.
GTGTTTAGAATGGTATGACGTCAATTCAATGATATGACAGAAGTGAGAGTTTTAGGGAATATAAAAATAACAATAAAATATTAATTTTGTACGAAAAAGTTTCAACATCACCAAAGGATTCTTAAGACTTAAGGATATATACTAATCTTGATAAATGAATTTGGCAATGCAACCACTGATTTCGATCTCACTGTTAATTGATTGCGTTGCCGTGGACAAACTATTTGTTATACGTCTAGGAATTATGTATACATTTCAGCGTCTCATACATTTATCAACCGTGTATCTCATATGTTCTTAATCACATTTATTATTCGTAATACGTTCTCCATTTGTTACTGGCACAGATTAAAATTGTAGAAGTATCCATTTAAATTATCTTTTCTAGGACAATACTTTGTCTATTAAATATTTTGTAATATTAAAGTGGTAAGTGCAGTTCACAAATGTATATATAAAATGTATGGTATAAAAATACCTAGTCTCGATGGGCATTTCAGTATATTAATCAACCCTGGATCTACGAATTTTTTGAATCGGGACAAAAACTTAATAGTGGCTCCCCTCTCTCAAGTGTTAGAGATAAATTACTTTAAAATATTCACACAATTTCAGTAAAAAGTTGTGAATTGTTGACACGGTAAATCTCAAGTTCACGTGTTCCGTGTGCTTGTGTGGTATCTTTTTCTTATAAATCGACGGTGACCTAACCAGGCTTCCGTATGCAAAACGCTTTGTGGAGAAAATATTTTATTTTGAACGTATTATATTGCGATTTTGGCGTCTCCTGAAACTGCCGGCCAGGGCTTTTGCCCCGGTTTGCCCTCTTCCCTCTACCCCTAGATCCAGGGCCATTAACCATTAACCGACAAAAAGTATTTATTGCGATACACTCGCTAATATTTTCCGCATATTGGAAAACTATGAAAACGAATTCAGATACACGTAAGTTTTTAAAACTAATAATCGTTTCAAGTTTGTAGTAAGTTGTTACTGTCGAATTCCATTCTAAAGGAATTTAATTCGAACTCAAATTCGTGAAGTTTCAATATAGATTCATTACATACAGTTTCAGACTTACCTGTGTGCTTGAACGAAAGAAATGGCAAGATGAATATAAGGTATATCTTTATATATTTCTTTAAATTTTCTAAATATATAAACGCAAGAAGTAAAGATATTGTTTGCTCAATTAGATTATATCGTAATTTGATATGAACACTTCGTTCGAGTTTCAAACAACTTAAAGCAAGGTGATCCCACGGGATTTGTTACCTGTATAGCTCGTACGGTATTAGTTTTACAGCGGTAACTCTATGAATTTCAAATTATGTAGCTCGAGGCGAAACCCACTTAAAATTGAAGGTAGGGAGATTTTAATTTATAACTTTATATATGTATGTATATCTGAGCAATATCAACGAGATAGTATTAAAAGTACGTCGTCATATCTGACATCATTTTCAACATTTAAGCATTTAGTCGAATGTGAGTCTGTTTTTTACGGTTTTACTTCTTAAATCCTAAACCGATTTTCATAAAAGTAGGTCTTTGTACAGGGTACAGTAAGAGACATAAAGTACCTTGAATTCCGTAAAAGTATTGCTCCTGAAGGATAGGTCAAATCTATATTAATGCCAGCGAAGCTGTGGGCGCATCTAGTAAAGATTTTCAACAGTAGGTATTGTAATAGAACTGAGACTATGTTAATGAAATATCTGTCAAGACGTGAACAGTCTGACAGTTCATAAGAGAATGTCTAGCACCTGACTGTCTTCTAAGGTATCAAGTTAAGCACAGTCAATATTATGGTTCGAGTAACCAAGCCGACGTAAACATTAAAAGTTATTATTTATTAATGGTATAGTGAAAATGGCTGAACGATAATTTATTTATGAAATTAGACCTCTATATGTTCGATGTATACTTATTTTTGACGATATTAATTAATACCAACTCACTTAAGAATAGAAAACATACTAAAGACAATACGGTTTCAGAATTAAATCAAAAGGCTTAAGATAGATAAGTATTTTATACTAATGGTATCTACTTTATATTGCTAAATAGATTTTTAATCAAACTAACAATACCAAACCTTAACAACGTTTGCTATGCCATTGAATTAATGAGTATTGATACGTGAAATGACTATCTCCATTGAAGTGCTACGCGGACCATTTGACTCCTGAAGCGGATTAGTATGCTCTAAAATCTAAATCAACCAAATAACTGACGTTATTATTGCAATATCCAGTAAATTAAAGTTAAATATACATATAAACATTTTTTCACAAAAATAAAAGTTTCTATCTCTCTCTCGCAATCTCTGTTTGATGTTGTAAATAAAGTCTTACTAACTTTTCTTAATGCATGAATTTATCCACTTGTATAACTGTAAATTTCAATCAATTTTATAATTAACTCACGAAAATCTTTACTTTCTGTTTACGTTTAATAAATAAATAAACATGTGTACATTTCACATGTGGTAGAAGTGAAACTTTCAAGAAATAATAAAATATTTATATAAACGATACACAACTGATTATGACAACTTCCTAAGGCTTCGTAATACACAGTCGCATATGCATACGTACAAACATACACACGTATAATGCTTATAGTAGTACTAGATAGTGTAATACAACGAGGGGACCGCGAAAATAAGAAACACTGTATAATGTATTCCATCTCATTCTCTCGCACGTAAAATCCTATAGATTGTATGTACAGGATAGAATGTTTGTCTCTTATTAATGTTGCTTTTTCGTTTCGTTGAGATTCAAAAAACAACGGGGCTAACGAAGACTTCATTTGAAAAACTAAAATGCTGCTAAATTGATATATTGTATACTAGAGAGTGTTATATTAAACACGTTACTACTTACCTTCTTTCTTTTCTTTTATAATTCTTGCAGGTAATGGCTATATCACAACGACTGTCCTGAGAGAGATTCTGAGGGAATTAGATGATAAAATAAGTGCCGAGGAACTGGATATGATGATAGAAGAAATTGACTCTGACGGTTCTGGAACTGTCGATTTTGACGGTTAGTAGTTTATGAATAAATAAACCATTTTTTTAAAACCTCACGGAAGACTTTGAAATGGATTATGAAACAAAATAGCTTATGAAGAGAGAGAGAGAATTCTTAGCTTCATGGATTCACGTGGGGTGCCGGGTCATGGTGGAGAGGGAGAAATAGAGGGCCAGGACTGGACGGGGGGGGGTAAGGAGGGAGAGGGCACAAACCCTAGCCGGGCTCCCCCGCAGGAAAATGGAGGAAGGGAAAAAAAAAAAAAAAAGGAAGCAAAAGGAGGGGGAGGGAGATTGCCCCCTCCCCCCACCTTTTATATTTACCTAAAATGCGTGTAACAAATTTGTTCAGCATATTGGGATCAAATTTAATTTACTAAGAATGCTGACAGCTTAATATTAAAAGATTAGTATTGTGTAATATTAAAAAGTAGCTCAATATTTTAAAGTAATACTTGTAAATTAGGTTTGGGGAAAAAACTCTATCATTATTAAGTGAGATTCGAATTATAATTGTGTGATATGTTTCACCAAAAACCGACCCGAATCGTTTGAACAGATCGCCGTATTAAAATGAAATAATTAAACTTTAAACAGAAGGAGAGGTGCAGTTAACGGACAGTACCCCTCGAGAACAGTATATTTTTATTGGTAAATGGGTACTCTTCTCTGTACCCTTGACAACATGTATGCGAAATTTCATTATAACCGTTTGGGTAGTTAAAGCATGAGAACAAACAAACTCACTGTCGCATTTGTAGTATTAGTTAGGATTTGAAATAATGATAATGGTAAATTTTAAAGGTGGCAGCCACGATGAAGCTATTATTGGTTTCAGCATGAATGGGTAGCTCGCCCGGGGTAGTACCACCCGACTCACAGAAACCGACGTCCGACGTGAAGTAACAGTGATTGCATTGTTGCGTTTCGTTCGGTCAGTGAGAGCGCCGGAGGCTCACCTCCCCTTCCCTCCCCCACTCTTCCTACCCCTAAACTCCCTCCTTCCTCCTAAACACAGGCTGGCAACGCGCTTGCGACTCCCCTGGTGTTGCTAGTGTCTATCGACGGCAGTGATCACTTAACATCAGGTGACCGGCATGTTCGTTTGCCTCCTATGATATAAAAAAAATTCATAACGTCTCATTTCTACGATTACTACAGTAGTCCAAAAACTGATGCATAAGACTCAATTATTTTATTTTGATACTTAGGTGATTTACCTCAACTTAGATCAAAACTTCGACAAATCATTCAGAATTTCACTCTGTAATTCAATAAAATGACATCAAAACAATTTTCTTATCGTTGTGTTTACATTCAGATAAATAACACTGTATTGTATTTGACGTATTCTTAAAATACATTCTCTATAAAGATATACTTAATAGTATTTCAAGTATAGATCGGGTACAGCAAAAAAAAGTCTCACTAAATAATGTTTTTCCGTTATAAATAATTCATGAAAATTAAAATCACGGGTCGTATAATTACTGCCGTCGCTTTGTTTTAACAAAGCTGACAGAATTAAGTAAAATTTGGATACGCACGATACACTTTACCTTTCGTCTAAGTTAATAAGGTTTACTTTTATATATTACATTTTCCTTATAGTTAATTACTGTAAAATTTTATCATGGTATTTTTAAACACGTAAATCAAAAGTGAAGAACAGACAATTACCAAATAATGATAGACTAACTATTTTATTTCTGTGATGAAATTTAAGACCTTTTTAGAATTCTTTTAAGTTTGTGTAGTGTCGGTAGGTTCAGTAGCGTAAAAATTAGCTTCCTTTATAGGCTTAACATCAATAAGTATAGTTTCGACTGAATAGAATTTAGTTATGCTTATGGTCATAAATTTATAATAAAAAAATAGAGCTGTCACGGGACGCCTTGCAGATGTAAAACATACGTGTAACGTAGTAAACAACACTGTATATACTATAGATAAGTATGCGAGCTCAGTGTGACAAGAGAGATTGCGCACAGTCGCTAGTGCATAACATCGCGTCGCCACGTCTCGCCACGGCAAAAATCAGGTTTACCCTCGCCGATACATGTTCCACATAAAAAAAAATATAACGGGAACGTTTAATTACCAGTCAAATTATGTTTGTACTAAAATTTTAAAAATGGTTGGTATTCCTGATACCTTTTGGCAATAAGTCTCAGTGGCACAAAAAAAGCCGTAAATTTAAAGGATTCTAATTCATATAAAATCTACAATAATGAGCGCGTTCGAACTGTTAGGCAGAGTCCCTGTTTATCCTTTAAAAAAATAACAAACGACACACTTTTATATATTTATTAAAATATATATTACATATTATCACACTGGACACACTGACACCCGAATTTTGGTTTGAGTAGACAGTGCCGTATTCCGCGAGGTTTTACACCTGACTGCCCTAAGTAATAGAAATTTGTAATGAAATAAAGAAAAAAATGTCGAATGACTAAATTGCACGTATTATAAAACGGCGTCATATGCTGAAACGCTGAATGCGCTTTATGAACATAGCAATAATAACAAAACACCTCGACGATCGAAATAGGTTCGAATCCTTGGGAAATAAGCCCGAGCTTTCGGTGAAAAAAAAAAATGTCGTGGTGAAACCATAGTATAGTGTTAGGGCTTTTTTTAAGGCCACCTGTAGCTAACTGCCAAGCTCAAGTTGATTGGTCGCTAATCACCTATAGGTATGTTCCGGCAGCTGCACTTACGAGCTATTCCTCCTCTAGGCTTAGCGTGCTAATAATCTTTTAATTTTATTTTTGGCAACCAGTCTTTTAGTATATTATTGCTGCTATTGTCGAGTAGGTAATATATTTTACAAGTTCCTTGTGATCATTTCAATGCTCTTGCAAGATGGTGTTCCTTTTGATAGAACTTTCCAGGAAGCTGTTGTGGCATCTCAGAATAATTGTTCCGTGGTGTTATTTCTTATCCAATTCACTTGTGCACAATAACCGAACTATATTACGTAAAACACCACCAATATTACAAAATATAGGGTAAAATAACACAAGATTATGAATAAAATTTAAAATCCACTATATGATGGCTTAGGATCTCGCCAAAAACTCCATTTATCATTTTCACCACATCGCCGTTTCACTTTTCATCTGACGTCAGGTGAGATTGTTTTCAAACTCCCAGAAGTCTTCTCTGCCTACCCCTGAGGTCGAACGAAGGTGCTTTGTCAGGGCGTATTGTCCTCTTCAGCGGCTGGTCCGTCGCAACCCGTGAATACGGGTCGGTCTTTGGAGCGCACATTTATTGTGCTTAATAGGGATATTATGCGGGCCTCCTCCTGTCGCAGGCCGGGATGTCTGCCGGGTTGTTCTGGTCATCAATGTTACTGGCAGTCCCTCATCACAGTCCGGCACAGCTCTTGAGCTTCGGGATTTCCAACGCTGTGATTTAGAATGTCTTGGATGATATCCTGGATCTTCCCGTTATTCGTAGACGTAATGGGCGGCTGGGTCGTCTTATTTCCGGTCTGGGCAATTCTCGATGTTTTCGAGGGCTTTGTGGCTTTGCTCTAAAAACCTATAGAGTACAAAAAGGAAAATGATTCCTTCTGTATACTGATTACAAAACTAAATTTACATACAATCTCAGGCTTCCTGTGATCGGTTCAAATTATTATAAAGCCAGACAAGCTCTAGACATAGTCTAGATAAGATGTAAATCAATAGTCTACAGTTTAATGATCTGCTTGAATTAACAAGACATTGCAGAAGTTTGTTGCGTCTGCTAGTTATTAGAATGTCTAAAGAGCATATTTTAAATATTCATCGGTTTTTATTCAAAGTTGTCTTCCGATAACATATTTATAAACGTAACAATATAAAATGTGTTCGGAAACATAAATGCTCTAAGGTGTATTTTAGAATCACAAGAAAACTTGGTTGATCGTTTTGAATAATCATAATACATTTATAATCTGTTTAATTTATTTGTATTTTATTTAAATTAAAAAGGTGACATAGTAGTAATTTTTCAATAAATAAATAAAGGTTTTTGGATTCGATTAACTGGTGCATAATATGAGTGAAAATATTTTTCAATAAGTCAAATATTAGGTCTTTACCTATGAAATTGCCGTTTTGTATGAAAAAATTTAAACGATTTTTTTTCATGTATTTTTTATTTGTATTAATCGAAGTAATCACCCATGCAATTAATGCATATTTGCCAACGCATTGGGAGTTTATATATGCCCTTCTTAAAGAAATCAGCTGGACGGGAGGCAACAAATTCTTCAAAGGCATTTTGTACTGCCTCTCAGGTATTGAATTTTTTTCCCGCCAAGGAGTTATCCAAATTCTGGAAAAAGTAGTAGTCTGTAGGCGCAAGGTCTGGTGAGTAGGGCGGATGACGTAGTACTTCCAACCCCAGTTCTTGCAACTTGGAGACCGTCTGCTGTGCAGTATGAGGTTGCGCGTTGTCGTGCAGGAGCAGCGGAGACGAGCGATTGACCAATGCTGGTTGGAGATGTGCCAGCTTCTCCATCATTGTGTTCAGTTCTTCACAGTACACATCTGCAGTAATGCTCACCCCGTTTGGTAAGAAGCTGTGATGAATCACACCGGCACTAGACCACCAAACAGTGACCATCACTTTTCTAGGGGTAAGTTTTCGTTTAGGGCATTGTTTAGGTGCTGAACCAGGATCCAACCAACTTGCTGAGCGCTTGCGGTTATCAAACAGAATCCATTTTTCATCGCAGGTAACAATGCGGTTCAAAATTCTTTCATTTGTGTGTCTGTTGAGCAGTGCAAGGCACGTCTCGACGCGTACTTCGCGCTGGCGATCATTGAGTTCGTGGGGCACCCATTTGTCAAGCTTTTTTACCTTGCTAATTTGACGCAAATGGACCAATATTGTTTTGACGTTAACGTCGAAAGCTGCTGCTAATTCAGCCGTAGATTGTGTATCATCAGCTTCCACAATCGCCTTTAATTCGTCATTGTCGACCAAAGTCTTCGGACGACCGCGAGGTTCATTTTTCAGGACGAAATTCCCAGAACGGAAGCGAGCAAACTAATAACAGGTGATACGTTAGTTTGTAGTGTTAGCTCCGTAAACGTCGTTGATGTTGCGTGCCGCTTGTGCCGCGTTGCTGCCACGACGGTACTCATATTCCATAATTACTCGAATTTTTAACGTATCCATGATGACAAAAAAGATTGAAATGCGATGAAAATGTAACACTAATCAATAAACAAATGACTACATTTGGAAAAAGAATTCCATGTTTTTAAAATAAAATTAATTTGAAATTAGAATTCTTAGCCAAACAAAAATTATTTTGATTTGAAATGGCCAGTACTGCAGAACGGCAATTTCATAGGTAAAGACCTATTATAAACTAACCGTTTAGGTCATAAATTGCCAGCTCTAACTATACTCATATTAAGCCTTAATGCGCATAGCTAATACAATGCGTATTCCTAATCTGTGTTTATTACTTTTGGCTTTAAATTATAATGGATTTTGTTTACATTTTGTTATTTAAAATCTATAACATAAATAAAACATACTCGGCTCATTTTTTGATAAAATATTTAGTTTAAGTACGAATAAATAATATGAGATAGATAGTATTCTAAATAAATAAAACCGGCTTAAAAAATCACTCTTTATAATTCACCAGAATGTTCTTTTTGAGATTTGAGAAAGAAATTCTGAGGAGTTCACTGGTGTATGTTCGAAATCCAAACTCCAATCCTAAAGCTAAGACTAAGATCTCCTTGAAAATATTCACTTTCCAATGAAAAAAAGATTGTTCCAAATTTGTTTATAAATTACCATTGTTTGAGGTAACAAACATTAAAAAAAATTGCAACGGAATTGAGAACCTCCTTCGTTTAGAAGTTAATTAATAGATGTCGTAGAGTATTTTTATAGAAATACAGAAAATAAATTATAGCTGTTACTGTTATCGTGGACTTGCTACAGCACAAAGCGGAGTATATATTGTTTTTATTACAAATTAAAAGTCTTACTTAATGCGTTCATTTTAAAGTAAATGCTCAACAGAAAACTTGTATTACCCAGCTGTAATAAGAATCATGCACTTTTTATAATTAAAATCCTTTAGATATTCTATTTTATTTTCTATGATATTAGAAAGTAGTTGAAGTTTATACGTGTTGTTTTCTTTTCTTTATAATTTGCTATATTCTAAGAAAAACAATGACCAATCAGAAACTAGTATGAATGTGTAATATTTATTTGTTTTCATCTTGTATAATTTCAGAATTCATGGAAGTCATGACTGGCGGGGACGACTGAACTGCACTATCGACAACGAAATTATTTTAACTTAAAATAAATTCTCTATTTTATAAAAAAAAAACTCTAATATATCCGGTCAACAGTAAAAGTATAAAGGTTATTTTTATTATTTTGTCCTAATATTTTAAGTACATGTAGAGTTTTTTGGCGGATCTTAATTTGTCATAAAATTGATTTTATATCTTTACTAGCAGGCCCGACAGACGTTGTCCCGCTGTGATTATAACAAAATCATTGACAAATTATATACTAAAACCTTTCTCATGAATCACTCTATCCACTGGTGAAAACTGCATGGTAATCCGTTCAGTAGTTTTGAGTTTATCGCGAACAGACAGACAGACAGATGCGGTAGAGGACTTTGTTTTATACTATGTAATGAATGATGATATATAAGTTTCTTCTGTACATGTGTGTATGTATGTCACTGAACTCCTAAACGGCTGGACCGATTTTGATGAAATTTTATGTACGTGTTCCAGTGGATCCGAGAATGGTTTAGACAATTGGACCGGATAGGTGGCGCTACGGTAATGAATTTTAGATTTTTTTTTTATTATCAAGGCCGGAACAACGTTCGCCGGGACCGCTAGTTTTATTATAATATTGGTGGTATTTAACTTAATATAGTTCGGTTATTGTACGTACACAAGTGAAGTGAATAGGAAATAATACAACGGGGTATGAACTTTGAGATGTCACAAAAACTCCCTAAAAGCCACCATCTTGTTAGAGCATTGGAACATTTAATTTATCAGAAGGCAATTGTAATATATATTTTTTTATATCATAAGAGGCAAACGAACACGTGGCTTACCTGATGTTAAGTGATCACCACCGTCCATAGACACCAACAACACCACAGGAGTCGCAAGTGCGTTGCTAGCCTATGTTGGTGGGGAAGGAGGAAGGGAAGGGAAAAGGGGGAGGCGGGCTTCCGGCGCTCTCACTGTCCGAACGAAACGCAATAATGCAAGCATTGTGACTTCACGTCGGTTTTCTCTTAGAGGGTGGTACTACTACGGATGAGCCGATGAGATTTTTATATCATAGGAGGCAAACGAACAGGCGGTTCACCTGATGTTAAGTGATCACCACCGTCCATAGACACTAGCAACACCAGGAGAGTCGCAAGTGCGATGCCAGCCTGCGTTGGAGTAAGGGGGAATGAGAGAGGAGGGGAGGGAGGGAAGAGGAGAGAGGGGAGGCCTCCCGCGCACTCACTGACCGAACGAAACGCAACAATGCGAGCACTGTTACTTCACGTCGGTTTTCTGTGAAAGGGTGGTACTACCCCGGATGAGCCGACCCATTCATGCTGAAACCGGTAATAGCTTCAACGTGGCTCTACCACCTACAGAGTCTAAGCGAAAATACCTACATAGATCACCATAGTTCGTAAATTCTTTATAGCGTATAATTTTTACAATTTTTTTTTAATCTGTTGTATGTTCTGCCATTGATTCTAAACCTCACCAGAGTATTTCTTCTTTAAAATATTTAATGTACAGACTTCGCCCCTTACCTTTATATTATATGTATAAATATTAAGATGCTTGTTGATGATGATATGATGATGAGATGATATCGTGAACTTAATCATTTTGTCTCAACTGAAATTCATGTGAGACATTAAAAGTTGTCGTTCGACATTAAAAGGATCCGCCTTAGATATTATCGAATAGCATAAAATTTTAATATCCAAATACGCCTAATATCACGACACGTATCCGTAAGTTCGTAAACTGTCACATATTTTTTTACGACCGAGGTATTTTCAAATCGAACGTAAATACAAATAAGCATATTATAAACGCCATATACGTTAAGCTTACACGTAACAGTAAGTAGTAATGTCTCAATGTTTTAATTATTGATGGTACAGATAAAACATGTATTAATGCTGTGTGTTTATTGACCGTTAATTTAATTTATAAAGCGCCGAGTGATATGAATATAAAAAGTTGCAAAAAAGTAGCAAATACGTCGAATATTTCATTACAATTACTTAGATTTTTTTTAAATGAGTGCGTGTAACCGTCACACGCGGTTGAAGTAAAACTTTTTAAATATTTTTGATTTTGTCAATAAATAGTTTATACACAAATTGATCAAAAATTTTTGTGAAAGAAAATTAAATTGAATAATAATAAAACAACATACAATATGATTTATTTAAAGCTATTAAATTTTAAGAAACCAGGATGTTGGTTAGCAAAACGCGTTCGAGGATGTGTTTTCTTGGCGTGGAGGAGAGACCAGTAGTTTGGTGTATATATTTATTCTTCTTTACATAGGATATTCTGTTAAAGTAATGAAAGACGCAGACGAAGTAGTGGGTATCAGCTAGTTATAAACATGTCTTTAGAAAGGTCGGGTCGGGTCGTGACCATGGCTTGACTATAACTAGGTCGAAACGTCAAGCAACGTAAAGTAAGTGAAGACACGATTTAGACCCGTATTAACATAGGTTTAAGATACTAGCTAGTAAAAGTGGTTATGCTCGCATTAATATAAAAAAAATATTCGAGATATCAGATTCAAGTGAAACTGTGGCGGTACATGAAAAGGTGCTTGGCGACAAATTTTCGTTTGGGGGTGGTAGCTAGCCAAGCGGACTTAGAAATAACCCTATCACTATGCAATGATTTCATCCCGATGTTTTCCTTCTGCGGAAGCTCCAACTCAGTTGTAAGGATTCGTACCTACGTCTATCGACGCTGTGTCCGTGCACACTATGAACTAAACTATCATCGTTTCAAGTGAGAACGATGTATGTAGCATATTGTATTGGGGACCGATGGTCAGGCGAGAATCGAAGTGTGAATGCCTATGTTAGTAAGGCACCATGTTGTGATGTTTTATCTAAATTTGATAATCTTATCGAATTTCTTTGAGAATAAGCCAAATTAAAAAAAATATATACCATAGTAAAACTATGCTTTTTTCAATTTTAAAAGTAAAATGTCAACTTTTAACTTATAAACTAGTAGGTATTTATATAATTTGAATAACAAGTATTGTTAAAATTTCTGTGACAATAAAAAGTTATTCGATGTAGTAAATTTGCTTGTAATTTCATACGAATGGGACACGAGGGAAAGCTAAATAGCAAACACCCATATAATTTTACTGTCGCGACAAAATTCCGCTTTTGTTTAGGATTTATAGCCAGGTAGTTAATATATTGAAAAACATTGAATATAGTAATGTTATATACATATAATACATATGTCTATACATATAATAGAAAGGTAAATCTAAAGTGTCTGTACTTTTTAGATTTTTGTGGAAAACACTGTTGCAGGTGTCTTCGAATATGTAATAAAATACATTTCAATCATTTTTTTAAATGTCTGTCTGTTTGAACACTCATCACTGCTAAAATTCAGCGTTCACGATAAAAACCTTAATCCAAGAAAACCATAAGTAGTCTCAAGTAATATTTAGTTTTTGTTTCATTAAAATCAGTTCACTCTATCAAAAGTTATTGTGATTTTAATTAATGGCCACGCGACTTAAGTACGAGAGAAAATAGATAAGTAAATAGACTTAATACATTTAGATGATTTTATTAGTCACTGTTTTACACTAGGTTTCACGCGGACGGAGTCGAGTACTGACATAAAACCAAAAACAAAGTCGTGACGAGTCAAGACAGATAACACAATTCTTACGGCGATTCTAAGATTTCTTTTGAAAGCGGATATCCCGTAATAGCGTTTTACATACACGCTATGTGTTCATTATATATAATTCTTGATAATTATATTCAGATATATAAATAAAACTAGTTAATACAGCCGACCTGTATTTCATGTTTTCTAAATATTAAAAAGTGTATTGACTATTGTACAACTATCATAGATTACGCAAAGAACGTGATGACGAATAAATACTTATAGATGAAGGTTTGGATTCGACGATAGATTAAAAAAAAACAATTTTCAGTTATTTAATATCGATAATACTAAAACTCGTCAATACCACTAAATAAAAATTAGTAAATAGGTCGAGGATATAGGAGAAAAGGTACTGCACTGTTATATCTATGCCTACGTACATACCTATAATCTTCTAAATATATACATATAATAAAAATACAGTTCCTTTACGGGTCATTTCACATGAAATCTACTATACGTTCGGCATAGAATTTTTATAATTCGATGCGGAATTTTTCGTAAATGATTTTAGTCTTTTTTAAACTTTATCGGTGTTATTATAAAAAAGTTAAATACGTATTAAATACTTGGCAAGTCCGCGTTATCCTTTTAACGCAAGTCTAACCTAACGTAACCAAAGCGAGACAAAAGAGCAAGATGGCGAACATTCAGCGACCGCGGTGCATTTAATTCGAAACCTTTTTACAGCAAGTATTTAATACGTATTTAACTTTTTTGTAATAACACCGTATATAGGTTTTAACGTTTCACACTAAACTCATATTATGTTAAATGCGGATATGGGCTAAGTTGGTAAATACGCCAAACCTAGAGGGTATTGGCTCTATAGTGCGTCTGCCAGAACACACCAATAGGTGCTTGGCGACAGAAATTTCAACATGAGGGTGGCAGCTAACCAGGAGGAGTTTGAAATAACCCTACCACGATGCTATGATTTCATTACGATATTTCCCTTTTGAAGCTCTGTTGGAAGGATTCAAACCCATGCCCATTGATGATGTATCCGAACACGCTAGCAATCATCGCTTCATATATTGGATTCGATTCACCTGTTCAATGTTTTAATGCCCAATAATACAGGCGGAATCAGCTAGTAGATTTATATATAGGTTATAATTAGGCCTAATGTAGCTTTAGTACAAAATTGGCAAAGTGTCACAAACCGGCACTGACTACGTCATTAATACGACTTGCAATTAATTACAAACATTGATCTATTTCCAGATTGTTATATTACATATGGGTTTCGTCTGTAAGTGCAGTATTCTAGACGATATCTCAATAGATATTATTGATTCAGAAATCAACTATATAAAACAAAGCTATTTCAGTCGGATTAGAAACAGCTCCAAACGTCTTCATCATTTAATCTTTGTCCCTCATGAGTATCGTCGACATGACATGTTTCTTCCATCCCTCTCTATTAGCTGTCAGTTAATTAAATAAAAAAAATAGTGCGTGGAGTCCCTCCGCGCGGAAGAAGTGAATCTTCGTAATGTGGAAATGAAAATAGGAAGGGGTAGAAATTGATTTTTAGTGAAATCATATTGCTTCTTTAAGACAAACTTTATTAACATTGCTTACAATTCACAATTGATCGCATCTTTTAATTATCATTTTCGAGTGGAGAAATATCCAAGTCTATAACATTTACAATGGGATTATGATAACTAAAGTAAGATACGAAATGTTTGATTATTTTTCTCGCTCTATCTCTTTCTATTCCCCCTCCCCAGGAGCGTTGAACGTTTAACGCAACAGTGCTTTCACATCCCCTCCATGGTAGCGTTAAACGTTTAACGCAACATTGTTGGAAGTCGTATTAGAAGTATCACTTCAAAAAAAAAATTAGTTATTTTTCCAGTTGAAGCCTCTATTTTTAAGTCTTTGTTCGTCATATATCACGCTCCTTACGTATACAAAGTTTCTAAGCCTTAATGCCAGTTGAATTTCGATCACTGGATTACTACTAGTCTTTATAGATATTGGTAAGCCTTCTGTTTGGACTTGTTTCTCTGAGCTAATCTCCAAAATAACTGAACAACTTTACTAAGACTTTTACTGAAGGATGGTGGACTTTCCAAAGTATTCTTTAGGATACATCTGATTACACTTTTCCATAGAAGTTATGCAGTACTGATAAAGTGTAAAGAAGTAACCGGAAATAGCTTATAGTTGTGGGGGTATGTGACAACACCATTAACACTGTTATTAATCTGATAGTTGGTGGTTCCAGAGTTTATTGCGTATAAGGATTAAAAATGTTTTCTTCTTTGAGAGATAGTGATTTTTCAAATAAAATATTGTTTATTCTTAATCGCTTTTGGTAAAGATCTGGATAAAATTTTGAAATATAAATTAAATTATAAACTTTGTGAAATCTCAACTAATCGTAATTACATTCTGTACACGTGAAGTATACGTCACTTCGAAGGTAAAGCATATTAAAATTATCAGTAATACTTTTAGAAATCATAAAATAAACGAACAACACGAAGATAGTCATTGTAGAAAAAATGTGCTGAGTCCATCATTACATAGTATAAAACAAAATACTATGCCGCGTCTGTCTGTCTGTTCGCGATAAGCTCAAAAACTACTGAAAGGATTTTCATGCTGTTATCACCAGTAGATTGAGGGATTCATGAGGAAGGTTTAGGTACATAATTTGTTTAAGCTTTTCTTATTATCAGAGCAGGACAACGTCCGCCGGGCCCGCTAGTTGATTTATTATATCAATGGCCGAGCCACGGGCAGTTGTGTAACAACATAGCTAAATTAGTAAACATATTGTTTACTAGCTGACCCGTGCCCACTTCGTTGGGCGGTAATAGGCATTATCAAGCTACAACATTTTTCTAGAACTCAATCATATATCGCTCATCGTTAAGGCAGCGTTCGTAAGAAACGTTTTCGTTCGACCATTTTTTCTCCGACTCCCCAGATATTACCCCCTACAACCTCACAAACTTTATCTCTTTATAATACTATAATAATAATATAATTAATTAATAGCTTCTGCCTACGACTTCGTACCCGTGGAATAGTTATTTTGCGCTAACACGCAGCGGAACTTCTCAAAGGGAAAAAACCCCGATTTTAAAACATTCTTCATTGTTGCACTGGTCTTATTATATTTATAATATATAGCCTATAATCTTCCTCGATAAATGAGCTATATAACACTGAAATAATTTTTCAAATCGGACCAGTAGTTCCTGAGATTACCCCCCACAACATCACAAACTCACAAATTTTACCTCTTTATAATATTATAGCCCCTGCCCGCGACTTCGTCCGCGTAGTAATAGTTACTACTCTGGGCTAACGCTGACACGCAGCAGAAGCTCTCAAAAAGAAAAAAACATCTTGATTTTGAAACATTTTCCATCTGTGCTCCGCTCCTATTGACTTTAGCGTGATAATATATAGCCTATAACCATTTTCGATGAATGAGCTATATAACGCAGAAAGAATTATTCAAATCGGACCAGTAGTTCCTGAGATTACCCCTTACAACGCCACAACGTTACAAACTCACAAACTTTACCTCTTTATAATATTAGTATAGATTATTATTATTATATTATATAGTTTATAATAAATAGTAGGCATACATATTTCTAAATTATTCTAGTAAATCATAATTAATCGCCATCGTCAACTTATCATGTTCACCTGACTTTACCAAAGCGTTCTGTACATTTTGTTCTATTTTTCACTAAACTAAACCCTCCAAGCACGAATAAGAATCAATTAAAGTGAAAAATGTAACACGATGACGGCAATGGAAGAACGAGTTATTTCGATACATATTAGGAATTTCCTCGAGAATGAGCCGCAGACCGCGAGAGCGGAAATAAGATCAGTAGTGCATAAGCAGACTCTGATTGGTTTCTCGTAGCTCAATACTTGGCTTAGCAAAATCGAATATTACATGGGAACTATTTATATATGAGTATTATGTACAGTCCTCGTCAAACTTTATGACCACTCTGAATACAAAAACATTCAAGCTTTGTTTCGAAATTGCTCAGAACACAAATTTATTAATTATTAATTATTCGCCCCTAAAAAGGACTGTTCCTGAGGAATAAGTAAAATCTACATTAACACTAACGAAGCCGCGAGTAAAAGCTGGTTTTATAAATGGCGCGGAAAAGTGCAATATGTTATAAAAATATATTTTATAGCGAAGAAGCATCATGTATACCAGTAAGATAATTAGATTTTAAAATTACATTTGTTAGTGCACTTAGATAAGGTATATCATGTCACCTGCGGCCTTATTCCGGACAAACAAGAAATACTTCGGTTTACCTATATGTATAGATATATTAGGTCTTTACCTATGAAATTGTCGTTTTGTATGAAAAAAATTAAAGGAATTGTTTTCATGTATTTTTTATTTGTATTAATCGAAGTAATCACCCATGCAATCAATGCATCTTTGCCAACGCAGGGGCAGTTTATTAATGCCCTTCTTAAAGAAATCAGCTGGACGGGAAGCAACAAATTCTTCAAAGGCATTTTGTACTGCCTCTCGGGTATTAAATTTTTTTCCCGCCAAGGAGTTATCCAAATTCTGGAAAAAGTAGTAGTCTGTAGGCGGTCTGGTGAGTAGGGCGGATGACGGAGAACTTCGAACCCCAGTTCTTGCAACTTGGAGACCGTCTGTTGTGCAGTATGAGGTCACGCGTTGTCGTGCAGGAGCAGCGGAGAGGAGCGATTGATCAATGCTGGTTGGAGATGTGCCAGCTTCTCCATCATTGTGTTCAGTTCTTCACAGTACACATCTGCAGTAATGCTCACCCCGTTTGGTAAGAAGCTGTGATGAATCACACCAGCGCTAGACCACCAAACAATGACCATCACTTTTCTAGGGGTAAGTTTTCGTTTAGGGCATTGTTTAGGTGCTGAACCAGGATCCAACCAACTTGCTGAGCACTTGCGGTTATCAAACAGAATCCATTTTTCATCGCAGGTAATAATGCGGTTCAAAATTCCTTCATTTGTGTGTCTGTTGAGCAGTGCGAGGCACGTCTCGACGCGTACTTCGCGCTGGCGGTCATTGAGTTCCTGGGGCACCCATTTGTCAAGTTTTTTTACTTGCCAATTTGACGCAAATGGACCAATATTGTTTTGACGCTAACGTGGAAAGCTGCTGCTAATTCAGCCGTAGATTGTGTATCATTAGCTTCCACAATCGCCTTTAATTCGTCATTGTCGACCAAAGTCTTCGGACGACCGCGTGGTTGATTTTTCAGGTCGAAATTCCCAGAACGGAAGCGAGCAAACCAATAACAGGTGGTGCGTTGGTTTGTAGTGTTAGGTTCGTAAACGTCGTTGATGTTGTGTGCCGCTTGTGCTGCATTGCTGCCACGACGGTACTCATATTCCATAATTACTCGAATTTTTAACGTATCCATGATGACAAAAAAGATTGAAATGCGATGAAAATGTAACACTAATCAATAAACAAATGACTACATTTGGAAAAAGAATTCCATGTTTTTAAAATAAAATTAATTTGAAATTAGAATTCTTAGCCAAACAAAAATTATTTTGATTTGAAATGGCCAGTACTGCAGAACGGCAATTTCATAGCTAAAGACCTATTATTATATCGAATATAGTAGGTACATCTACAAAATACTATCAGTTATCTCTTCGCGTACTAAATAAAATACCCGTGAGAACTTTTTTTACTAGCGACAACTGATAGTAATTTGGGGAAAATAAGTATATGATATTATTTTAAGAATTTAATAAACATGCGAACAAGTAGAACAATGTATGTGACGAATCTGTTAATGTTAAAAGAACTATAATTATTTTTAAAGAGATTTTTTAACAAATAACTATTTTACTGTAAAGGTGACATTCTAGTTTTATGGCTGTGATTTTTGTGTACTGTATTTAAAAGACTAAGGATAGTGCTATTAATTTTTTTTAACAACCGCCAAAAACAAGAAACCCTTACTACTTACCGCAGTTATTCTCACATTAAATTGTAAAACACATTCGTCACGATACAAAAGATTTATAATGAAAATATATAATTGATTTACAGGTACCTATGTATTATTTACTTTCACCATACATAATAAAACAATGATGTCGTATTATCTTAAGCAAACAAAAGAGGTGACCGCGAAAAAAAATTAAGCAAACAAAATCTAAATTATCGGCAAAAGGTAGACATGTTATTTGCGTTTTGAAATTAGCTGTATTATAGTATCTGGCGCCAATAAAAATATATTATGCATATTATTATTACAATGACACATATAAACGAAGCAATCAAATTCGGTCATAGCCGTGTCAATATCATCACACGTCACATACCAGGCGTTCCAAGTCAGCAACGGGTACAAAACCGCCAGGGGCTATCAACATTTTAATTAATATACCAAGTTATGAATGACAATTAAATCTGTATTATTTATAAAATTATCATATAAGCTGCATTCGATTATGCCGTATATATACTTTGGTTCTTATTACACAATATTATATGATTATTAAGGTCCCGTCCCACTACACTGTATCAATATCAAAATGAACAGGGATATACTCTTATAAATTAATATGAAAAAAACGCTTATTAGAACGTTCAATCACCAATCAACACCATAGCATGTCAAGAGTGGACCAACACTAATTCCCAATAATACATGCATTGACACATTACAGTGGCCGTAGTATGGACAGGTTTAGTAACTGTACAATACTGAGATGACTCCCATATATCGGTTTTTTATCTCTGTCGATCACCGGCTCGACGGAGGACTTTGTTAACTCCAGTTGTTTGGTGACTAAGTTTGATTATCGTTTTGCTTACATTCTTCTTGGCCGTTCTTCTTCAAACTTCTGTAAACAGGTGCTTCTCCAGATTATCTGACCCACATCTCTCGATGTGCTAAACGTTGATCACTAAAGTGTTTTCTCCAGCTGCAGTTCTTTTCAGATGGACACATTGGTGAGTACGACTAGCTAAAAAGGATTTTTAAATATATGTATCTAGAATTATCGACTCCATTATCTTCAAAATATGTTGTTTAAAATTACATATGGACGGGATGAAATTATAAGAAAAATTAAATTTTGAACACAAACGACTTTATTGTTTTAAAGAGGATATTCTTCTTATTAGAAAAAGGATAGAACAATATATAGATTACCATGGAACTTCACTCGCATAGGCATCAACAGCTCGGTGCTTCTCGGCATTTCTCGGTTCTCGTCGGATGATAAATTTCACTTTTAGCCTCCGCTAATCTTTGTTATGTCACAGTTCCCACCAGACCCCAGGTAATTTCGACATCCCTCAAGGTTGTAGGTAGGTGTAGGCATGATGTCAATAGCATATAACCTAGGTCAATACAATTTCAGACATTACCGCGTTTGAACAAACAAAAAGAAAACAAATAATCTCTTGACGTTTATTATCTCTATATACAGGGTGTTAGGAGACCGCTTCCGAAAACGAAGACGGACGATAGTACTAATTGGTGACGCCGCGGCGATGTCGACGTCACCGTAGGGTGCGGTGCGGGGGTTTCTATGCTAAATTTAAGTGGACTGTATATGCGGGGGTGCTATATTTGATATTCAATTATTGCGATCAGCTACGACTAGGGAGACAAGGGTAGGAAGGAAACTTGGCACATACCTCGCGGCGCTGCAGTTTCCACGTGGCTAGCCGGCTAGGTGTTTCTCGTTTCTCTTCTTCGGTCTTCTCCCACACAACACTTATTGTTTATAATATATGTCGCCACGTATGTAGCGATGCGTTTATTTCTCACTCGACCATGCGAAAACTCAAAATGTTAGCATGCGGCGCGGTCAACACTACAGTAATGTAACAGCAGTAGCGGCCGCGCGTCCATCACGCGCGGCGCGGGCAACAACTCTGGTAGCAACAGGACTGACAGCAGTGGCCGCGCGCCCGACGCGAGCGGCGCGGACCACAACACTGACGATAGCAACAGTGGCGGCAGCACGGACGCGCTACCGAATATAAGTGCCATAGGAGAGGGAGCGGGACTGGTGGCGTGACCTGATCGCAATAATTGGTCGGGCTTCAAAGTGGCGTGATTTGATCCATAATGCGGGAATTTCAAATATACATAAAGCGGCGCAACCACTAATGATACCTTTGATGATGGGACGGAAAAAAAATCGATCCTGTGGTTTTTATTATACATTGCTGTTTTTTTTTTAGTAAAGTAATGTATTTTTTATGAAAGTATCCTTTCATTTAGCTGTACTAACATGATGGAGCGTAAATAATGCTAATAAAACGTTTTCAAAATATGATTTTTTTTTAATCAGGTTCGATTATTTTTCCGTCCCATCATCAAAGGTATCATTAGTACTATCATCTGTTTTCGTTTTCGGATGCGGTTGCCTAAAACCCAGTATATAAATACAATTCTGGTATAAGTGTGTTCGGAATTATTTTTCTCCTGAACAGTTTGATCTATATTCGTGATTTTTTTTATACTTATAGGATCACCTACGTGGTTTTCAGCTATAGCAGGAATCGGTGGGTGGTATTGTTGCCGAGATCTAGATATTTTTGTTCTAATGTATTGAGGCTTATGACAAGTGAGGTTTATGCCGATCAGGTCCAGCATTATTCCTATAAAATAAATTTGTTTACAATAAAGTAAATTAATGAATATAAATGTCAATGATTAAGAACCCCTGAAATATTCTAACGAGGCGGAACAACATCGAACATATAAATGGGTTACCTTAGAAAATCTAGATCAATATCATTATACGGATTTACTGATCGTATTTTATTCAGTATATACATTAATTAATTTTGCAGTTAAAATGGTGCGTCTTCGTTATTAATTAACTTAATAAGTATTTACATTAAATATGTTATTATTGTTTAGATTAATATTATTTATTTTCTTGTGTTTCATGTGTTCCTCGCAGGAGGAGATAGACAAAGCCCAGTTACAGCGTGAGTGTTTATCTTTTTTCATTACAAATATTGTTTACTTCACGTAATAATATAGTAACTATTTTATCGAGTTTTATAAATTTAATAAAATATTTTTACATATTTTAATCACAATCAATCAATGACATCAGCCTGTAAACAACCCCATTGAAGGGGTCATAAGCCTCTTCACGAATGAAGATATGGGCATAATCACCGCGCCAGCCCACGACGTGTAGGCGATTTCAAACTCCGAGTAATCCACAATTCTATATTTTCCCACATACGGTGGTACTACAAAAACATTTTTCAGGTTTACTCACGATATTTTCGCTGACCATTAGTCGATACTGTTACCAATTTAAATTAGTAAATGTACACGTATTTGGTAAAATTCGTTGGTACAGACCAGGATTCTAACCTGCGGTCATTGAAATGGCATTCAGTCAGTCATCATGACATGACAAAATTTAATATGAATTATTAATTGCATTAGAGGTATGTAGTATAGTAGAGATCAATACGTGAGCAAGTCACTGTCACTGTGCATATGGTGATAAAGCCGTCACAATGTCTCACTTTTAGTTTGCCGCCTTTAGGATCAAACAGTATATCTCTGACTGACATAAGGTTAGCTAGTCAGCATTACATCGATGGCTGTTAAAGAATGGTAGATGTCATGATAGTCGTGTTGTTAACCAACTTCAAAAGACGTTAATTCCGTAATATTTACTACTTCATAATTTATAAACCGATTTGGATATTTTTTTTTATTATCAAGGCGTATTAGATTTCGAAGATACATCAGGAAACTCCTCAAAACCGAATAGGAATTGTATAGTGATTGAGATATTCATAGGTTTATATAAATCCTAGACTGGTTAAGTTTCTATAATAGCGGCACGCTTTGATGGCCGTTTTGACACATTACAATGAGGACGTGAAATGTCGATTTTTTCGAAGAAAATATAATTAAATACTGCTTTATTTGCATTAAGCATTGCCGTGAGTTTACCGGATGTGGTAGTTGTCCTAGCCAGTGATCCTATATACATATATAGTCATATACAGGTTATAAATACATAATTTCAAACGTTAAAAAATATAAATGCCAAGTTGTGTTGTAAATAAACACATTAATAATTATAATCCATGAAGCGTTCTGTGAAACAGTGCTGTATTTTTGTTACGAAAAATTTGAAAAGATTTACTCGCTAGACTATATTATATAGTTAGATATATAGTTATACATATGTAAATCATTTAGAATTTAGTGTACTAAATTAATTGTGTGTCCTAAAGTTATACATTCGGTAAACTTTAGGACTAACTGTACGTAACTATTGACAATAAAAAACAGCAATACGCTCCTTCAAACATAGTTTTATATTTTATAAGAAACTTCATGAGCGGACAAACGTCAAAACGGCCGTCATAGGGTGCCGCTACTATAACTATGGTCAATGGCATTGTGGTGTATTTTTTAGAGTAGATTTTTTAGAAGACCGTTTTATTTTTTGCTAAAGGCTTATTATTTTTTAATTGCATTTGGTAACTACCTTTTTTCCATAAACAAACGAACGTTATGTGTGTTCTAGTTCTGAAAAATGCGTTCGACGCATTTGATCGCGAGAAAAGGGGCCTGATCAGTACAGATATGATTGGTACCATCCTTGAAATGTTAGGCCATGAGTTGGACGAAGAGACGTTAAAGAAGATCATAGATGAGGTGGACGTAAATCGTGAGTTTTTTTTATAATATTATACTATTTATCTTTTTTTTATTTAAGATTTATATGCAGCCATACACAAATCTATTTTATTACAATATAACCTAAAAAGCCTACAGTAGGTACTAACATGCAAATATTTATTCGAGTTTTTGGCGGGATCATGGTCTGTCATGTAGCGGATTTTATTTTTTATTCATAATCTTGTGTTACTTGACTCTATATTGTGTAAAATTGGTGGTGTTTTATGTGATATAGTTTGTTTATTGTGCATAAGTGAAGTGAATGGAAAATAATGCCACGGACCACGAATTCTGAGATGCCACAAAAATTCCATGGAAGGTTCTAACAGATGGCCACTATCTTGTTAGTTCATTGAAATTATATCAAGAAACTTGTAATATTGATACTCACTTGACAATGGCAGTAATGGTCTACTAGAAGACTGGTTGCCGAAAATGGAATAGAAGAAGAACTTGTAATACTATTCACTACTCGACAATGGCAGTAATAATCTAAAAAATTGGTTGCCAAAAATAAAGTTAAAAAAAAAATATTTATTCATAAATTAGTTTTGAGAAGTCTTAACATGGCTGCTAATCAACACATAACTATAAATTTTGTTAATTTAAAATTTATCAAGTAAAACACAATAAAAAAGGAAACACCAGCTGACGGCTAATTTTTGAATATTTTAACTTTTTCTTAAGAGCTCCGAAATAAAGTTTTTCTAGCAAACCACCAAAAAAGTAACCTAGAATATTTTTACCACAGCGTCCAAGTCTTCGACAGCTATAGACACTCTTTAATATAAAAAAAATGTGATTTTCTTTAATCAATGAACATGTTATTGATATTAGAATAGCTTATAATACGGTTGTGTATGATGCTTAAGATACTGTCTACTTCAATTCTTTACACCAGTCTCGAGTTTAGAATGTATAAAAAGATTTCTGGAAATAGTTGTTGATTGTGTTACTAGATGGCGTTGAAATCAATATTGTTCATATGCTTTGTATAATTTTGTCTTCTATAGTTTAGTGATTTCTATGTATAATATGTATGTAATAATACAGCACAATTTTTGAAAACTGAAATATCACAATACTTTTATTTAAATAATCTCATTAAAAAGTATTGAGAAAAATGATTAACAAAGAAGGTAATATTTTTACGTTATTCAAATGACACGATTTTTTATTTGTTTTAATACACGATTTTTTAAATAAAATAAAGTACCTATTTAAAAAAATAAAAAATACGCCTCACCGTGACAATGTTTTCACATTGCCGTGACCAGGATTCGAACCTGGGTTACTACGGCCACAACGTAGGGTCCTAACCACTAGACGATCACGGCTACCGAGGCTTACAAACTCCTGTTGAAATAATGTATCTGTTACTGAGAAATCATATCATTATAACAGTAATAATATGGATGCATATGTTTATTTATTTTAGATACTGGTCATTTAGAATTTGATCAGTTTTGTACATTGGCTGCAAAATTCATAACAGAAGATGAAGACGATGAAACTATGCTTCGGGAACTCAAAGAAGCTTTTCGGTTATATGACAGAGAAGGTAATTAATTAAGAATGAAATCATGAAATGAATGATTACTTTATTGCATTTTTTAGTTTGTACACTGGCGAGCTTAATACCACAAGGGGTTTTCTTCCAGCTAACCATCGGTTTTGCTATCACGAATAAAAGTTATCGTAGGTAGTGCACATATAAAAGAAGTACTAACATGAATGCTACTAGAGTTAACTAAAACATATGTTACTTATGATACGTTGTAATTTATGTTTCCTCTTTCAATATATCATAATAATATCTCAATTCGTGTATTAACATTACTATTTAATTGCTCAACTGGTTGTTTTCAAAGATAATCGAATTACTTAGAGCGTGAAATGTAGATGTCGTTAATTTAATGGATTAACTGAAATTTATTCATATTAACAATGAATAATAATATAAATACTATTTTTATCTATATACGTTTAGGTATAGAACTAAATTAGTGGAATCGGTAGGCAGACGATCCTTTTATTTAAATTGGTGAAAATTTTCCTTAAAATCGGAATGTCGCGAAAGCTTCGCAAAATCTTCTGGCAGCGGAAATGGGTTATGACACAATTACTGACTAAGAACCCCATGGTATTCTGCTCACAGCTCCTTGCTGGGGAACGGGAACTGCTTAAACAATACATCCGCTCGTGGGCATAAATTATAAATATAAAAAATAATAATTAAAAATTATTGATATGTGACGGGAGGTTCAAAATTTAAGATTATATCTGTTTTGTCTGAAAAATTGAATTATAAAAATAAACGTAAAAAGAATTTTGTTAGAAAATTAAAAAAAAAATCGCGGCAATAGCCGCCACCTGGAGGTTTCAAATATAGCTTACAACCAATAATGTCCATACAAGACCATATAATTACGAAAAAATCACGTAAATGGTCAAGTTGCTTAGGCGGAATTTTATATATAGTACATACATCCCAATTGAAATCATAAATGCGGATGTGAGTTTGTTTTTTACGCTTTCAGTCTTTAACTACTCTACCGATCATCTTCAAATTTTACATAGACTTACCATACATACAGAAATAATATACTGTATGGTAGGTCAAATCTATATTAACGTGAACAAAGCCGCTAGCTTAACCAACACATGTTTATATATATAATTTACTAGCGGGCCCGGCAGACGTTGTCCCGCCCTGATTATGAAAAAAATCTTGACAAATTTTATACTAAAACGTTCCTCATTAATCACTCTATCCACCAGTGAAAACAGCATGAAAATCCATTCGGTAGTTTTTGAGTTTATCGCGAACAGACAGACAGACGCGGTAGGGGACTTTGTTTTATACTATGTAATGATAATATAAGCATGTGTTGGTTTATCTAACATCGATAAACTGGATTATAGTTTTACAAACCCGACAGCAGACCATAAAGGTTGGTACATCTGAGTGTTGTTTCATGAAGGAGGTTTTATGCTATTCAATTAGCTATTACTCTGCACTAGATGGCGCTACAGTTCATACATTTTTGTACCGGTTAACTTTTATGGCAACACGGAAAATATTTTCACAATATCCAATAAACTATTCTCAACAATTTATTGCAATAATTACAATAATAAACTCTTGCTAGACACATAAATAAGAACTTTATGTATAAGTAGTTATTATGGATAAAAGTACGTACATTATACCAATTAATTCAATATAATTTCTTGCCATTCAGGAAACGGCTACATCACGACAGACGTCTTGAAGGAAATTTTCAAAGAGCTTGACAACACACTGACGCCAGATAATTTGGACGCTATGATTGAAGAAATCGATACCGACGGTTCCGGCACTGTTGACTTTGATGGTACTCACGATTCTATCAATATACCACTAAAAAAGCATATTTCTAAGTAAAGAACTTCTTGTGGTCTTTTTATATATTGAAAAGAAGTTTTGTTATGACACGACTGTATCTATTGTTATTGCAGAAAACAAAGTTGTAGCTTTGTACTGTAAATACGAACACTGGATTTTTACTATTTTATCGAGATGCAGAGGTACTCGTGTAGTGCTTTCAGGTCCGATAGTATCAAAAGACATGAAGCGAAGTGATGATGGGTCAGAGGTTAGCGCCGATCGATCGACATAGGTTCAGTAACAGTTATCCATGTGATTGAGTCCCAGTTTTCGGGGAAGGAAAACATTATGATGAAACTATAGCTGTTGATAGGTTTTTATCTAAGCCTGCCTGGCTAGTTACTTCCTTCAAGTTGAAAATCTGTTGCCAAACATATAAAAGGGTGTTTCGGCAGCTGCACTTGAAAGCCAGTCTCGCCGAGGCTTAGCGTGTATCTTCTTCTTCTTAGACCACATTGTCATTTAGCATCAGGAGTATTGTGGTTAAACGCCAAACCCTATAAAAAGAAACAAGAAACACAAAATTCATTCGATGTTATTACAAAAAAGTTAAATACTCGGTTTAAAAAGGTTTCGTAATAATTGCACTGCGCTCGCCCGAGGCAAGTTCGCGTTATCCTTTTTCGCAAGTCTAACCTAACGTAACCAAAGCGAGACAAAAGAGCAAGATGGCGAGCATTCAGCGACCGCGGTGCATGTAATTCGAAACCTTTTTAAAGCAAGTATTCAATACGTATTTAACTTTTTTGTAATAACATCGATTATGATTGGCCACAAAACTGCGGTGCTATTGATATTAAAAGATACCTGTATTATAAATATATATTATCATTAATTAATGATTATCTATTTAAGAATAGGCGAGACAGATTTCTATAAATGGATAATTTGTATATTTTGGATAACATTTTTAATTAATTCTAATTAATTTAATTTCTTTTACAGAATTCCTTGAAGTCATGACTGGTGAAGTTTAAGAAATTCAGAATATGATTGTATTTTGTTACTAAGATTGAAAATCTATGACTAACCAGTTAAATGACTCTAATGTTAAGTAATTTTAAGCAAAATTAATATATATTGCAGACAAAACTGTAATTAAGACACGTAATATAAGTTTAGACAAAATTAAAAAGAATTTGATTATTACTTTTTGTATATCCTGCCATCTATCTTGTACGTTATTAACTAGTTTCTTATATAACACTTCAATGTTTCAACGTATAACTTTTTCTTTACGTAACCCACAGAGGGCAGTAATTTAATTTTATGCTTATACCTTATTTCTTTGTAATTGAGTATGCAGTGACACCGCGAGCTACTTTAAATTTTAAAACGTATGATTTTCTACAACGCTTTATTTGGCACTGAAAATTATCGCCGTTTGGCATTAAATAGTTCAAATTTAGAAAATTAGTACAATTAAATAGAGTAATGGGATTATATAGTGAAGTTTCCATTTTTCACAGGATTTCTGATGTTCTCATTTAATAAAGTTATTACTAATAGGCCGTTGAATTGCAAATAAAAACATATGTATGGAATATACTAAGTTTAAAACAAACGATTTTATATCGCTTGTCAAAAATTGTGGGAAGGAGAAATACAAACTTAAATGTAAATCGGAGACGTGGCCGTGTTTGTAAAGTAGAACCCCACCGAACTGCTCTTGCAGCACTACCTTTTAGGATCCTAGGTTCCGGAATCTATAATAAGATTAACAAATTTATTTATATTTTCGGTCGTCCAAAGTACACTGTAAAAAAATTGATCAGTACGTGGCTCTACGACTTAAAGTATGCAGAAGTTGAAGAACTACTTAAACCATAATATGCAGCATGATAGTCCTTACGTACATTGAGACACACACATGTACACTTATATTATTATTATTATTATTATTATTATTATTCACACACATAAACTAGCGCACAAGTATTTTGTATTAAATTATATTAAATTGTAGTATGTGCATTTAATTCATACGGTGGGCGTTGACATCTGTGTACAGTTGAACACTAGTACAGATGTCGACTATAATTACTATTGGTACGATGATAAGATAGTGTACTTAATAGATAGGTTATCCAGTTAAACTCAGTGTCATAGATTAAGTAACTATCTTTGTCATTTACTTTATTTTAATAATAATTATTATTATTATAATCAGGATAAGTTTATCAATATCCATTGACTCACAAGAAGTAAGGTCATTGTTCTCTTGTTAATTAATAATTAGTGTTACCTTTGTTATTGCTTAGGAACATGATATTCCGGGAAACAATCTCAAATTCAAATGAAGGATATATGTATATACAGTTGTAAAACTTTAAATGTGGGACGATTGCAATCTGCAGAAATCGAGGCTATTATTTATTAGGAGGTACAAAATTAAAACGTTTTTATTATTTTATTTACCTATAATTTTCATTTTAAGTATATTAAAATTGTTGGAGTCAGTTGGTCACTCTTTCTTCAATAGCAATAAAACAGTGGTAGAGCTTCAATGGATTGTATATTTTAACTTTTCACAAGGTATATAATCGTATGTAACGAGCCGGTAACAATACATACATTTTCTGGGTTTAACACTACAATTACGTCCTTACATCTAGTATATATTATACGTGCCTTGCTGCCGCACGTTCATCCATACATTTACATAGTTCACATAAATTCACATTATATTTTTAGTGATGGTTCCGTATAACATTAGACAAATAATAATAATAATCGTATTGGCGGTTATATTTGAATTATTACGTAAATGATATTTCTAAATATCACCTAAGACATATTGAACACAGAAACCAAGTACATAAGAAATACGACAGTTTATCTGTACGTATTACATAAACAAATAGACATAATAGCTCGTCTGTCTGTAACAGACACATTAAGCCTGCACATATATCGTATTTATTATTATTATAATAAGACATCCCATTATGCATAATGAACATTAGTAGAGAGAAATATATATATATATATATATATATATATATATATATATATATATATATATATATATATATATATATACATGAGAACTCATCTGTTCGTAGTACATAGAGAAATATTTATTTACAAGGAGATCTGATAGCTCATCTGTCCGTAACAAAAATGATTATACGAAACTAATGAGAAGCACTTTGCACAAATTTTCCGGGTCGCATTTGTCTCAATTATACGACACCACTGACTTACAAGTACATTGGCATTGTAATAAAAGGACTGTAGTATGTGTAGGTATTATTTGAGTTTTGATATGAAACATCTATAACAGCAGCAGGCTGTCTGTTGTCGTGGTCTGTCTGGTGTGTAAAATAAGGGATGACATTTTTCACTAATATCTACTTTTATTGACATTTTTATGTTGGTTCTTGATTTCTTATGGACTCGACGTTTAGGACAAATAATTTGATATTAGGATACATTTCACCCAGAAATATATACCGAGGGATAAAAAATACTTTTACTACATTAACGCGGACAAAGTCGCGAGCTAAAGCGTGTTTATATATTTTGCAATAGTTAATTCAGATCAGGCAGCTTATAATATTTCCATAATTAATTTGCAGGGTTGACTCTCACTTTATGAACCATTTTGTGTACTATAACCATTGACATATAAAAACTCAAGACGCACAGACTCGAATAAAAGTAGCGCTCAAAACCGGCAGCAAAAACTCCCCAATATATATATATGTGATTATATAGTTATGCGATAAAATTATAATTTTACAAATTCAAAATTACCTGAATGTTGTTTTTGTTTTTACAAGGACGTAAGCGACGGAGACATTTGAAATGACTGCAAAATGCACTCATTTTTGTGTGCTGGCTGTGAAACATTAGGGTTCAACTTGGGTTTTTATATATTAATGACTATAACAGACTAGCTCATACATACTAAACTATGAATTGGCTAATTAAGCACGATTTCAATTATTAATATTGCAATAAATAATTATATCGCAACATATAATTAGATATAATAAAATAACACAATTTCTTCATTAATTGTATAACTCGTTACCGCGTTGTGACAATACTTTTACTTCTGTTATCTACATTTACGACACAAGTAATAATTCTGTAATAATAGTATTGATAGTCGAATATCTTACCTAATAATAATTTCCTATTTTGTTATTACGACTTTACGACTGTAGACAATATTACATCTGGCAAAACTACGGAAGTAAAACGAATGGGTCAATAAGTAAGTATTGGTAGAATAATAATATAAATAAAAATGTGTGCGTGTACTAGTGTACACACGTAAGAAGTGAAACTTGTTTAAGGCCTTATTTTTCGCAAAATGATCTATATGCAACTTTCCAGAAATTGGTTAAAACAAAAAAAAAAAAAAAAAACCCTTTCTTTCTTTATGGCAAACAATTTCATTAATATATTAAAAAATAAAGTTAAATTAGATAAACTTTAAACAAAGGGATTTTATTATCATAGACATGAATACAAACAAGATGGCGCGTAACGGAAAAATGTGACGGTAAATTTTTTCCAACGCCGATAAAGAAGTTTCACTTCAATAATTTAAAGCTATGATTTAAGGATGAATTACGATTTGTATAAGAAAAATAAGAAATTACAATATTTTAGACATCGCAGCTTTCGCTAGTCTCAATATATGTAAATCTTCTATATATATTTAAATAAAATGATAGAGGTCCGGCTTTATACTCGCATCATGCGAGAACTACTGGCGAGAATTCGGTTTTTTTTTAGTTTTACGTCTTAAACATTTGGTACTTAGCTAAAAAAAATAGTTCGTGGAGTCCCTCCGCGCAGAAGAAGTGACACTTCGTAATGTGGGAATGAAAATAGGAAGGGGTAGAAATTGATTTTTAGTGAAATCATATTGTTTCTTTAAGACAAACTTTATTAATATTTGATCGCATCTTTTAATTATCATTTTCGAGTGGAGGTATATCCAAATCTCTAACATTTACAATGGAATTATGATAACTAAAGTAAGATACCAAATGTTTGATTATTTTTCTCACTCTGTCTTTTTCATATTCCCCCTCCTCAGGAGCGTTGAACATTTAACGCAACAGTGCTTTCATACCCCCTCCGTGGTAGCGTTAAACGTTTAACGCAACCTTGTTGGAAGTCGCATTAGAAGTTTCACTTCAACAATTATGATTATATCTTCGTTTAGTATATAGTCATTAAAGTTTTAGGAAATTTCAATTTTCATAACCACTGCAGGTTCAGCAATATCTGCTTTGTTTCTATTGAAAACTGGAGTAAACGGTGTCATGCGTATGCACAGGAGAGGGGAAGTTAACGGGTAACATCGTTTATATACAAATTATTGCTTACATATTGCTAAGATAATAAATAATCCAGACGAAGTCGCGAGTAACACCCAGTTTTATAGATAAAATTATATCTTGCTTAGAATGGTAAATTTGAAACTTTTTAATATAATTGCATAAAATAATATTACGTTAACCAAGGAATAATTGTATATTAAATTGGAAATCCGTACGTGACTTGAACGCCGGAGCGCAAGGAAAAACTTAGGACCGAGCAGATAATTATGATAACTTGCTTGATCTAGTTTATTCTAATGAGGAAACTATTGCATATATTTTTTTATATATTTATTATAATGCAGAGTGTAATCAATTAACAATTCATGGTTTTTGAAAACTGTAATCACGCCGATTGTTGTACATTCTATTACATCGACTAGGGGTCATCCAAGAGCCTAAATTCGACTAAAATTCATTAATTGTTAGCTTCGATCAACAATAACTAGATAAAGGGTCACGTACAAAATCGAAGCTAACTACTGTCCGCGTAAATATATACTTATGGTAGCTATTTGTTTACTAAGAAAGGGAGAAAAAAAGTTTTAAAACAGTTTTAAGTTCAACCTAATTACAACCACGACACCTAGTAATAAAGTGACAAATGTTCAAAATATTATCTAATACTCAGGATAAAACGTGCAAAGCAATAAATTACTCCCGTCACTTATAAATGAAAAGACAACATAAACAACAGTTAGTGTGAATTCAACCTTAACACGCAATGAATAAAGTACTTTTTCCTGTTATTGTGCGTGTTTGTGCGTGGTTGGCGAGCCTTGGCCAAACATTTGTACCACAGGTTTAAAATCGGTAATTTTGTTCAAAATTTGATATTATTTGTTAGTTTAAAGGTTAAAATATAACTCATTCAACATGTATTTAGCGAAAGTAAGATACTCCGGCCGTTAAATTGCTTTTTCGGGAATTATTTTTGCATCATTTGAATACACTGCGGCATTGTGAAACGTGCTTACATTGGCTGTTTCAAACAAACTAAACAAAATAAAAGCTCACATTTCAAGTAAGCTGTTATTTACCGAGACGTATTTTTCGCGCCGACCCGATATCTAGTTATTGCTTTAGTCTCATTTTTATTTGTGAAACTATCATAAAGTATTAGGCATCGAGACTTATAATAAAAGCTTTCGACTCATCCATGGTCTGTAAAAAATACCAATTGTTTGTTGGAGGGCTTCGAAATTATGATCGGCAAACTTTTTGTATGACGATAAGTGGTGGGGGTAAACACTGTGTCGAGTAGAGTGTTGAAAACACCGGTTCTTCTCCGATCACCGAAGTTAAGCAACGTCGGGCGCGTTGGATGGGCGACCGCCTGGGAACACCGAGTGACGTTGACTTTTGTTTGAATTTTTTTATTAAAATGTTTCTCTTTAATACAAAAGTTTTATTTCTATCGTGTGTCGTTACAGCACACCCTGTTTTTCTATTGACAACACTAAAGCTAGTCAATAGAAGAAAAACAGAAAAAAAAGAAAGTAGGTTGAATGAGCTTGTTTTGTATATGCAGTACAAATTAAGTAATATTCTAACATATCGTTTTATGTGTCTTTTTTTGTATTTCCGAGATGATATAAATTAATACTAAATATTGTTTATTTTATTTCAGCTGTAGTACTTATTATCTATCAAGTATATATATTTAGTTTGTTTTACTATTATTATTTGTGACGCAGTTTCGCTTCTTATTGGCTGCATACTAGCCCATTGGTCTGTATCGTGTATTAATTTAAAAATACACTCATCAAAAAAGTCTAAGCAACATGTACTAATTTGAATTTTAGGATGGTTCTTCACATTAAACGTTGTATTTTATTTTTAAAATAATATCTTTAGGGTTCTATGATGTAAAAATAACAGCTGTTGTCTTTATAAGTTCTTTTAATAACAGAAATGAACAATATTAGAATATACTGTAGAAACTAAGATACATAAGAAACTAAACTTTTTTCTTACAAAATGAAATTTCTAAAGAAAATGTATTTATTGTGAAAGAATAGAACAATTTAATACAAAGTATGGTCTCCTCTGCTATTCAGAACTTGTCGGCAACGATTATTCATTGAATTAATGAGCCTGTTTATGTCATCTTGCGGTATTCGCTCCCAATGGAATTGTAGCAAATCCTTCAGCTGTTGGTTTGTTGTCGCTCCGTCCAAGTCCTTCAAAACACGTCTCTGGAGCATGCCCCATGCGTGCTCGATGGGGTTGAGATCTGGCGATTGTGCAGGCCAGGGCAATACCCGGATGTTCTCCATTGCAAAGTATTCACTGGTTCGCCGAGCTGTATGTGAACGCGCATTGTCATGCATTAACCTAAAATCGGAGCCAAAGGTTTGTGCAAATGGGTAGACATAAGGTCTGAGAATATCCTCAATGTAATTTTCAGCATTCATGTTTCCATTTACAAAAACGAGCTCAGTTCGCCTGTTCTTCATAATACCCGCCCATAACATAACTGTTGAGCCGCTGTATGGATGAACTTCCTGAACGCACCTGAGCCTTTCAGTATTTCCGGGCCGACGATACACTCGCACCCTTCTTGTATCAGGCTTAAACCCGAATCGCGACTCATCGGAAAACATAATTTTATCTCATTGTTCCTGGGTCCATGTTATGCGTTCTCTACACCATTCATATCGACGAGCGCGATTCCCGTGACGTATCGGTGGGCATCTGATTGGGCGTCGAGCTCGTAGGCCGTACTCATGCAGTCGATTTCGCACAGTTTTAGGACTTACATCAACACCACTTGAAATTTGTAGCCTCAAACTTATCTCTCGAGCGGTTAACATCGGCTGGCGTCTTGCAGTCAGTTGTATGTACCGGTCTTGCCGACTGGTTGTACTCCTTTTACGGCCTGGATGCTGTTCAGCGGGTTCTCCTGTATTATTGTAGCGCTGCCAAAGACGACAAATAACACTTCTATGAATGCCAAAATGTCGAGATACCTGAGATTGATTACTTCCCGCTTGCAACATCCCTACAGCTCTTGAATTTCATCTGCCATCAAATGACGTCGCTTTATGACGTAAAGAATATCTAACAATTCAATTTTGTCGCTAACTTTATTTAAATGGTTGGTAAAATTATAAAATCAAGACTAAACGTAGCAATTAAAACGCACTTAAATTCAAACAAATTCGCAGTCATTTGAATTTTATGAAAAAACAAAACATAATCAAATTTTTTTTTTACAACCAGCCAGTATGTCATCAATAACAAATAACTTTGTTTGAGTAAATACTTAGAAATTAATTAATATAAATGGTAAAATTTGTAATATCACGCATGTTGCTTAGACTTTTTTGATGTGTGTATATTTTTATTCAGAGCACGAAACATAAATATCACACCGATTGCTTCACTTTTCCACGGCAAGGAAACACATCGTTTTAATGCATTGATATATAAGAACCCAAGATGCACAGTTTCGAATAAAAGTAACGCTCAAAACCATCCCTAAAAAACTCACCGATATACCTAAGTAGTTTATAGTTAACTATAAACTTATGTTTTTGCAAATTCAACCTTATGTAAATTATTTAAAGATGTTTTCACAAAGCAGTGTACAAAAAGTCCAAAGACGCAAGTGATGAGACTATTTGAAACGATTGCACGATTCTCAATTGTGCGCTCATTTTATGCGGACGGTTTTGGGATGTTGACTGAGCATCTTCGATTTTTACATATCAATGTTTTAAAGCACAGTACTTATAAAACTCGTAGCTTCTTAAAATTTTGATAAGACTGTATTAAACGAAGATATCGTGACATTTTTTTAAAAATAAGGACAAAATAGCTAAGATAATTTTTTGCGCAACGCGCGCACACGTGCAACCCTGTATTATTTTATTTATATAGATTTAGCATATATTTTTAATGCGATTATCCCTTGTTTTTGAAACGTTAACCGGTTATCCTAAATAGTGTATAATATAGTATAGGGCAGAAGTTCCTAACTGTGTGCCGCGGCATCTGGAGCTCCGTACAAAGCAAAGGGGGCGCCGTGAGGCGCTACTCTAACCATTCTCCGGTAGCTTAACTTAATCATTGGCGGGTACAACATGAACTAATGAATTCCCAGCACACACTGATCCATATTTTCATATTTGTGCCTATCTAACTATTATCATTATACGTATTTCGATCGACTGTACCTATATCGACTAGCTTGCTAGGTTAGGGCGCCGCAGCCAAAATACCGAACTCGAAAGTGCGCCGAGGACTAAAAAAATTTGGGAACCCTTGGTATAGGGGTAATTAAACTTTTCAAAGTATTCTTCTTTTATATCTGAACATACTATAATTATATTGCTAAGTAGTAACTTTTCTTGTACCACGTACTTAGTACTGACTGATTAGTACCCTCGTTTTGATCTTGTAAAAGATTTAATGTTATAAAAATAATATTGAATTGAAATTATTTTCAATTCTTCAGAACAGTCTGATATTTGAGTAGTGTAGTCGAGTATTACAAATTTAAATCAGCAGAAATCACTTGGAGTAAATGAGACGTGATAAGTCAATTAAAATATCTGTATGGTTAAGAGTGATTTTGTGGCCGCGTGAAATCATTAAAAGCTAATCTTATATGATTTCTTCCTGTGTAAGGTGAGATTGAAATATGATTAGTTCCCAGCTCTCTAATTCTAGTATTTCATGTACGTGTATATAATATGTAATTATGTATTTTATAAATACGTCCGTATTTAATTTTCAAAGTGAAAACGATTGAGCGATTTTTGGGTGGTTTTAAAAATGACCGAATAACTAAAAAAAGATTTCACTATGTATATTTTCTACTAAATATGTATGTATATTCTTCAACTAAAATGAATATCTTAGAATACTATGTTAAAATATTGCTATTTTTCTATAGAAAGTATTTTATAAAAAAATATAAACCGACTTCAATATCAAAAAAGACTGAAGAAACAATAAGGCACTAAAAAGCGGAAAATTACTGTATTACTAAATTAAATAAAAAAATATTAGTATATGCGCTACCTAACAATCTCTTTGAAGTCGTAACCAATTAAAATCGGTTCACAATTGACGAAGATATCGATTAACATACATAAAAAAATACATATAGCCCAACATAGTAACCTCCCCCTTTTTCAAAGTCGGTTAAAATATCTACAAATAATTCCATGTATTCTAAAATGTAGGCGTGAAATAATAACCTATCTTTAAACAATATTATCGCTGTTATTACATCTCAAACTAATAATGTGCAAACCTATGCATATGCACATATTGATATACCCAAATGTATATATTCCTAGCAGACTCGGAAGGCTCATGTTTTTTTTACCACACTGAATTAATAGGTGATTTTAATATTTGACTTAATTATCTCGAAAAAAACAAAACTGATTTTCACTCAACATTAGATGATTTACCCAAAAAGCTCGATGAATCAATGCGCACCGCACCTCGACCCGCGCCCCGCTTCCCATTGTTCGACCGTGCGGCATTCCGACGATAAGCAGTTACGTAATGATTAACCTTGAAAAGCTCTCCTCCAATTTTGGTCATTGAACCTAGCTGTGATTTTTTACGTTTAAAAGTATCGTTCCCACACTTTTAAAAGCTAAGAACAAACTTTAACTAAGGTTCTCTTTGTTGTTTATTATACATCTGGTATAACTATAATGATAATACAATTCCCGTTGAAGTTTCCAACAAAACGGGCGAGTATCAGTTAGTGTTAGTTTAGCTAGATTTATTTTAGTATGGGAAATTTTCTCACGCTCTGGGAGAGTACTTAGAGTGTTAATATTAAGGGCTCAAATTATCATTTTTTTACATATCTCCAACAAAATTTCGATTCGGTACCGAAAAAAAATAGTGGTTTATAAAATAACACCTTATTTATTACAAATCATCATTACATATTATAAAACAAAGTCCTCTGCCACGTCTGTCTGTCTGTTCGCGATAAACTCAAAAACTACTTAACACGATTTTCATACGGTTTTCACCAGTAGATAAAGTGATTCATGAGGAACGTGGAGATAATTTGTCAAGGTTTTTTTTTATTATCAGGGCAGGACAACGTCCGCCGGTACCACTAGTATAATACAATTAATTACTGTAATATAGTAATCAGTAACAGTAATAAAATATTAGAAAATATCTTTCATTTATATTTCTCAATTAAATAGCCGATACTATAAACCGCTCTATGCTGCCGTGTTACTAAATGATCTATAG
Organism: Antheraea yamamai; assembly: GCA_036509395.1. Classification (NCBI taxonomy): domain Eukaryota; kingdom Metazoa; phylum Arthropoda; class Insecta; order Lepidoptera; family Saturniidae; genus Antheraea; species Antheraea yamamai. The sequence continues at coordinate 6,662,336 of AP028433.1, forward strand.
TATAACCGAAGTATGTAGGAGTTTAGCGCTTGACTTAATTAACAAGCAACATTGTTGCATTTTAATGCTCTATATTCTATTTTAACATTATTCTTAGTAAATATTGTGTGGTCCATGTCGGTTTGCGAGTACTGAATTCTGTGCTCGCTTTGAAAGTATTACCCACCGACACCTGTTTTGGTTTAATATTTGTGGTCGACTGTCTACGACATGAGATTGTTAATAGTGATTTGTAGATCGCTGTCAACGACGTACCCCACATTTTAGCTATTTATTTTATTCCGGTTGTCAATTACAATTCGATCATAGTTCCTTTAAAATCGATGTCAGTGAACTCTAATGATAAAGTAACTTTCAGTTTATTTGAAACTAGCTGTTCTAGCGACTTCGTCCGCGTGGAATATTTACTTTGAGTTTACTTTGGGAAAGATCTCAAAAGGAAAAAAAACGATTTCGAAACATTGTTCATTAGTGCTCCGTTCCTATTAGCCTTAGCGTGATGATATATAGCTTATTCCTCGATAAATGGGCTATCTAACGTTGAAAGAATTTTTCAAATCGGACCAGTAGTTCCTGAGATTAGCGCGTTCACAAACAAACCCTGCAGCTTCATAATATTAGTATAGATTACCGACCGTAACAAGGTTTTCAAATGTATATAAATAATCGAAATAGAAAACTAAAAATAAAATGAACAAGTTATAAATACCAGGAAAGTAAGTATGTATATAGTTCATTGCTATATAGATCACATAAAAACCTGAAATTAGGAAATACCCCAGCGTTGTGTTTAGGAAATGTTAGGTAGTGTCTTTTAAATGTACCTCTCTGACCGTTCACGATCATTGTTAAACGATTACATTATTTTGTTATGTTAGTCATAGAAGTTTATTCAGGCTGGTGTTTTTATAAATCCTTTCAATAGTTCCTTTACGGAGACATTTCAATAAAGTAAACCTTGTGAGAGGTTTGAAAACAATAGTCGAAATAAAATGTCCGTTTCTAATTATTGAGTTAATTACGCAAACCGGGCGTACGCTTGCGTTAATGAAATATACTTGTATTATATATATCTTTATATATAAATTTCTTCTGTACGTGTGTGTCACTGAACTCCTCCTAAACGGCTGGACCCATTTTGATGATATTCTGTGCGCGTGTTCCAGTGGATCTGAGAATGACTTAGATTCACAATTCGACCCGGTAGGTGGTGCTGCGGTTGACTTGTAAGATTTTTTTTTATTATCAAGGCAGGACAACGTCCGCCGGGCCCACTAGTCTCTATATATATATATTCTCGGATATGCCTCGGATGCGCCCTTCTGTGCCGCGCGCGCCGCAACCCGGGCGGGCCCCTCTGGCCCCCTGGGCCCCCCGACCCCGGCCGGAGGCTCCCAGGCCTCAGGCTCTCCCACCACAGGCGCCGCCGGCGCGTGCCTCTCCCGTTCACTCTGCGGACCTCTCCGAGATCGACTGGGTCTACCAGTTGCTCCGGGAGCACGACCTCGAAGAGGTCTTAGCATTCCGCGTGGCCATTAAGGCCGCGACAGGGTTGGGCCGGCTCGACGTGCTAGCTCAGTACAGAGGTATCGCTGAAACGTTGCAGCGTCTCGCTCGATCCGCGAATGATTTAACTCTTAAATAAAATTCGCGGCGCTAAATAGAATAAAACCGCGCGGTCTATCACTTTCGTTTTTTAACGCGAGAAATCTTAGGACACAGCGCGATTTAGTAGCTGCCTTTTTGCGCGATAGACAGATAGACGTTCTCCTCGTCCAGGAGACGCTTTTAAAACCTAAAATGCGTAACCCTAGAATCGCGAACTACAATATAGTTAGAAACGACCGTGTCGCCCGCGGGGGCGGCACCTTAATTTACTATAGGCGTTCGTTATATTGCATGCCGATAGATCCGCCCGCTCTGACCAATATGGAAGTGTCAGTGTGTTCGATAGGTATGACCGGTCATCCGTCCATTGTACTAGTGTCCGCGTACCTCCCACCGAACAAAGAGTTGTTACAAACCGATTTGCGCGCGTTGCTTAGTCTAGGAGACTCTGTTATTATAGCGGGGGACCTCAATTGCGGGAACGTTATCTGGAATAGTCCGAGCACCTCCCGTAACGGGAAGAGGCTCGACGAACTAGGTAGGGTCCTCGCATTTGACGTCATAGCCCCCCCCCAGAGCCCACCCATTATCAGGATAACTGCCGTCCGTCAGTTTTAGACGTAGCTCTGTTAAAGAATATCACGCTTCGGGTGCGACTCATACAAGTCGTACACGAACTTGATTCGGACCACCGCCCGGTCGTATTACAGTTAGGTTTTAATTCAGACTTCACCCCTCCGTCGGTCAGGGTGACTGATTATGTCAGATTAGCTCGATATTTTAAAGAAAATCCATCGTCTAGCAGTTTAGACGGGATTCCAGACGTGTTGGTGTCTAGAGCCGACGCGGATTCGGCTATCGATTCCCTGGTCGACTATCTCCAGACCGCCGTCAGAGAGACCTCGAAAGAGGTGCAAGCGGCGAACGATCGCCGTCTTATACTCCCTGACGACGTGAGAGCGTTGATCACGGAAAAGAACGCCGCGACTCGAGCTCACGACGCCTACCCGTCTGTAGAGAACCGCGATCGATTACGTTCGTTACGTAAAACAGTTAAAACTCGTATCTCTGAGATTCGGGGCGACAGGTGGGACAGGCTTCTGGAGGATCTCCGGCCGTCTCATCTGTCGTACTGGAGACTCACGCGCACTCTAAAGTCAGATCTCACCACTCCGATGCCTCCTCTCGATAGAGGCCCCGGGTTGCCTCCCGCGTTCGACAGTATAGACAAAGCGGAATGTCTAGCCGCGAGTTTAGAGAAACAGTGTTCGCCAAACACTGATAACACTGACCCTGTCCATATCGGATCGATCGAGTCGGCGGTAGAGCATGCACTCGCGTCTCCACCCGCGGATACCCTAACCCCGATAACTTTCGATGAAGTTTCAGCCGCCATCAAGCGTCTCAAGCTTAGGAAGTCCCCAGGTCCCGATGGGATCAGGAACGAGGTGTTGAGACTCCTTCCTGACCGCATCATAGCTCTATTGGTCTGCATCTTCAATGTGGCCATGTCCCAGGGCTATTTTCCAGCCGTCTGGAAAAAAGCCGTAGTGATAGGTATTCACAAGTCCGGCAAAAAAGCTACGCTTCCTGCTAGCTATCGCCCTATCAGTTTATTAGATACGTTAGGTAAACTTTACGAGCGGCTCCTTCTGAACCGTCTCCAGGCTTCGTTTACAGAATTAAAATTAATACCGCCCGAACAGTTCGGTTTTCGCGCCGAACATTCATGTACAAATCAAGTACACCGCCTCACGGAGTACATTCTTTCTAATTTTAATGCCGATCCGAATCGCGATCCGAACCCGAAAAAGAAAAACCCGAAACGCACAATAGCAGTCTTCTTTGACGTCGCCAAGGCCTTCGATAAGGTCTGGCACTAAGGGCTCGTACACAAATTATGTCAGTCTCGTATACCCGATAGGTTAGTTCATATCATTCGCGATTTTCTCACTGATAGGACTTTCCGTTATAGAGTAGACGACGAACTGTCGTCATCACATCCGATACGCTCAGGCGTGCCACAAGGCTCCATACTCGCGCCCTCCCTTTTCAATCTGTTCATCAGTGACCTACCTCGGCTCCCGGGAGTAGAGGTAGGTTGTTATGCTGATGACACAGTCATCTACGCTTCTGGCTGGCGGCTGGATAAACTTAGGAATCTCATCGAAGAAACCGTTAGCACACTCGGTGATTGGTTTCTTCGATGGAGAATAGAGGTAAATCCCGATAAGAGTGCCGCGATACTCTTCGATCCGAAACAACGCGTTAACAAATTACAGCCCGTCAGGCTATATGACACCGACATACCTTGGACCGACGAGGTCAAGTATCTCGGTGTTACATTAGATAAACACTTAAATTTCGTGTCACACATAGATAGAGTGCGAAACAAAGCCGCTATGGTCTTGGGTCGCCTCCACCCGTTGCTCTGTCATAAGAGTAAGATGTCCCTCAGACACAAGCTCACCCTGTATAAAACATGTATCCGACCGGTCATGACATATAGTTGTCCCGTTTTTGCACATGCACCGAAACCTACTCTATATAAATTACAAATTCTACAAAACCGCGTTTTACGTAAAGTGACCGGTGCCCCATGGTACGTCCGGAGAGTCGATCTCCATAGGGACCTAGAGATACCTTCTATCTGGGCGTACATAAAATCACTCACTAGTAGTTATTTCGAAAAAGCCGTGAATCATCCCAGTCCGTTAGTGGTATCCGCCGCGACATACGAAACCGTACCCAACGCCGCGCGTTATAAAAGACGTCTGCGACATATTTTTACCGATCCTCCCGATGAAATAACGGCAGCGAACGATCAGTACCAGCCTGTCTCTCCAAATAGAGCGTGTTCACGCCCACGCCCGCGTAACCTCAGATCACGCCGCCGTGGTCTGAGTGTAAACTTCGCTCCCGCACACCAGACTAGGCCCCCCTCGGCAGCGGCTCAAGCCTAGGTCCGTTCCCTCGGCGTGGAGCCCTTGAGTGCGCTGCTCGCGCGATACAGTGACACAAATTTACATCACTGCAACAACACTACACATATCACCTCCACACACGTGCACGCATACACGCTTACACAAAAAAGTGGAAGGGTTTACTTTTTTTTCCCTTTTCGAACTGAAATAGTTCAGAAATTTTCCGATACAAAATACACATAAGAGTTGTTGAGATATGTATGCTTGGTACACATATATGTTTCAACAACTCATATATGTATGAATAGTGTAGCTTAACTTAGGTTAGCTCAGTTGGGTGCGATGTCAGGAACCTCCTCGTGGTGCACCCCGGGCAACGTCGACCGATTCTCGGTCGGCGGCTGATACCTGACATAGGTGTGGCATGTGCGCGGCACACCTATTACCGGGCTGGGGCGGATGAGGGCTCAGTTGAGCCCCAACGGCCCAGTTCCGGATAGCGGCCGGCGAGACTGGTGTTTCACACTGGTCTCGGCGGGCGTACCGCAAACTCGACGTTTGAAGGGAGTTATGATGGAAGCACGCATTGAAATCGAATTACCCCAGGAGGGTACCACCCGCACAGCGGGTGGAGAATCCCTCCCCGAGCTCTCGAGCTCGGGCAGCCCCTCGTTTTCTGGGGGGGGCACAATCACGTGCGACCCCACGACCACGGCTACGAACAAGGACTTTGGAAAAGCAAGCGACATGGTATGTGCTGCAGCGGACTGCAAGCGTCTGGACCAGACCGGTGCCAAGAAGCGCCAGCGTCAGGACAGACTCGTTCAGTTGGAGGCCAGCATGGAAGCCCCGAAGGTGGGCCCAGTGAGATCGAGTAGAGGGAGAGCGCGATGCAACCGCTCGGCTTCTTCCAAGCGCTCTGTGCTTGGGGAGGCCGATGGGTCTTACGACCGTGCTCTCTCACGCTGCTCTACCCGGACAGCGACAGAGGAAAGCGCGCAGGAGGACAATGCAGAACCCTGCACTCCGCAGCCCGCTAACGCTAAGCCCTCTGTCTCTCGGCCCGCCAAGACCGTGGTGACCAACTTGGAGGCGCTTGATGCGGATCGGCTGATGGAGCTGGCCAGCGGGCAAACGGCCACCATCGTGGAGGTGGCCACGAAGTCAGGGAACGTCAAGGGGCCTCTCATTAGGGCCCTGAAGACGGCAGCCCTGACCCTCCAGGAGGTGGTAGAAATCCTGGCCCTCCGCACCGAGGCAGAGGAAACCAGGCGCCTGCAGAGGGAGACGCGCAACCTCCGAGCCGAGGTTGCGAAACTCAAGGAGGAGCTTCTTGCGTGGCGACGGGAGGCGAGCGGAAAGAAAGAGATGCCACCTCCGCTGGCTCCTCCGCCGCCTCCTCCTCAGCCTTCTCCACGGCCTTCTGCGGTGCGACCTCAGGAGTTGGAGGACATGCTGTCGAAAACGGTTGGCAGGCTTGAGCACTCTCTGCTGAACACAGTAGGAGAGATGCTCAATGCCAGGCTGGCTGCCTTGGACGACCGTCTCCTGCCGCCCAAAATACTGAGGCCGGCACTTGCAGGCGATAAGGCGAAAGCCATTCCCGGCCCACCCAAGGCAGCGAAACGGATCGCGGAGCGCCGTTCCGCCACGGAGGGAACTGGAGTGGATCCCAGGGTGGGGCTCGCCTCAGGGTCCCGCAATCCGCCTCCGAAGCCCGTGCCGCCTCCAGCAGCCTCGGCCCCTTCGGATATGGAGTGGACGACTGTAGTCCGCCGCCACAGGAGAAAGAAGGAAAAGTCAGCTCCGGTGGCGGCTGCAGCAGCCACGGGCCCCAAGTCTGGAGCCAGGAGAAAAAGGAGGAAGCGAAAAAGGGTCAGGGACCGACTCGCTCCTCCTCGCTCAGCCGGCGTACTAGTTACGATCCAGCCGGAAGCTGAGAGACTGGGGGCGAAGTACAGCGAGGTGCTCCTGAAGGCCAGGATGGAGGTGCCCCTCGCTGAATTCGGCATCCCCTCCGTGAAGGTGCGGCCTAGCGCAACCGGAGTACGACTTCTGACGGTCCCTGGCACCCTGCCCTCAGAGCAGGTTGACAAGTTTGCGGCGAGTGTCAGGAAGTCGCTGCTCGGGCTGGCCACCGTGGTGCGGCCTGTCAAAAAGTCCGATATCCGTGTCGTAGGAATCGACGACACGGTATCGTGGGACGAGGCCGTGGAGGCCATAACAAAGGTAGCCGGCTGTGGGCTCACCCAAATGAGGGTGGGTGACCTTAGGGCCCGTGGAGATGGGACCCAGTCCCTATTTGTTTCCCTCCCCGTGGAGGCAGCAAGAAAGCTGGTGGAAGCAGGTCGAATCCTGATCGGCTGGAGTTCGGCCCGGGTTCAGCACTTGGACAGCAGACCGCTCAGGTGCTTCAAGTGCATGGGCCTGGGCCACACCCGGCCGATGTGTCCATCGGCTGTAGAGAGGAAGAAGACCTGCTTCCGATGCGGGGAGGAGGGGCACTGCGCGGATAGCTGCACCGCAAAGCTGCGGTGTGCTGTCTGCGCAGAAGCCGGCAAGCCGGCGGGCCACGTTATGGGGGGGGGTGATTGTCGACCCCCCCATGTGAAAGGGAAGCCGCCCCTTTTAAAGGTGGCGTGTATGGAGGTAGTTGCCGTGGGATAGTCAATGGACTACATCCACAGCAGCTACCTCCAGATTAACGCAAACCACTCCGCTGCTGCCCAGGACCTGCTCCTGCAGGCGGCGGCGGAGTGGGATATTGATGTTACAGTGGTGGCGGAGCCGTACCATGTTCCGGACCAGCCTCACTGGGCTGGAGACACGGACGGCTCCGTGGCAGTATTGTCCGGGGGGGGGAATACCCCTCTCAATTAGGGAGAGGGGCGCCGGGTTTGTGGCGGTCTCCTCACGGGGTTTCGCGACCCTCGGGGTATATTTCTCCCCGAACCGGCCCCTCATCGAGTTTGAGTCCTTTTTGGACTCGCTGGGGCCGGTCGTGAGGCGGCTGGAGCCGCTCCCCATCGTTCTAATGGGCGACTTTAACGCCAAATCGAGGGCATGGGGAGCGACGGCCACGAACCCACGTGGTGAGGCTCTTGAGGAGTGGGCAGCCCAACATGGGTTGTCCCTCCTCAACCGGGGGAGCGTCTACACGTGCGTGCGACACAACGGGGGGTCTATAGTGGACCTATCGTTTGCTACCCCGTCTGTCGCACGCCGTGTCCGGGGGTGGAGGGTGATGGAGGAGGTGGAGACCTTATCGGATCACCGATACATCAGATTCGAGGTCTCTACCTCCCACAATGAGCCGGTAACCCGCCCCCGGAGGGGCGCTACGTTCCCCCGGTGGGCGATGAGCCGCCTCGACCGGGAGCTAGCGGTAGAGGCGGCCATCGTCCAGGCCTGGTCCATGTCCCCCCCGGACAGTGATATCGATGCGTCTGCAGCCCGCCTCCGTGAAGCTCTCACGGAGGTTTGTGACGCGTCGATGCCGCGGAGCGTACACCGTCCAAAGAGGAGGGCGGTGTACTGGTGGTCGCACGAAATCGCGGAACTTCGTGCGGCCTGCTCCGCGGCCCGGCGGCTGTACGGGCGCAGCCGTCGGAGACGGACCAACAGGGACTCCGAGGAGGAGGCCCGGCTGTATGGCGACTACAGGACCTGCAGGAAGACGCTGCAGGTCGCCATCAGCCGGGCGAAAGAGCAGGCATGGGAGGAGATGCTCCGGGAGCTGGAGAGGGATCCGTGGGGGCGCCCGTACAAGCTGGCCCGGAAGAAATTCCGGGACCAGGCACCCCCGGCAACGGAGACTCTCCAGCCGGAGGTGGTTGAGAGGGTCGTGGGAGCGTTGTTCCCCGGCCCTCCGGAATTAGCCCCTCCTCCCATGCCTCCTGCTCAGGTGGCAGAGGAGGCACCGGTCATCCCTCCCCCGGTCACGGAGGAGGAGATGGGGAGGGCGATTGAGCGCCTCCGCGCCACCGGGCGCAAAGCACCCGGCCCCGACGGGGTCCCGGGCCGGGTGCTAGCCATAGCGTTGGACCATCTGGGAGGGTGGCTTCGGGAGCTGTTTGACCGCTGTCTTGCGGTCGGACAGTTCCCGAAGCCCTGGAAGACGGGACGGCTTTGCCTCATAAGAAAGGAAGGCCGCCCCCCGGACTGCGCGTCCGCGTACCGGCCCCTAGTTTTGCTGGACGACACCGGGAAGGTGCTGGAGAGGATCGTTGCCTCCCGGGTCGTCCGGCATCTTGAGGAAGTGGGGCCGAACTTGTCGGACGCGCAGTTCGGCTTCCGGTCAGGGCGTTCCACGTTGGACGCTCTGACCCTCCTTAAACAGGTCTCCACGGAGGCGACCTCTCAAGGCGATAGAATATTGGCGGTGTCCTTGGACATCGCCAACGCCTTCAACAGTCTGCCGCATGGTGTTATACGGGAGGCGCTCCGCTTTTTCGGAGTGCCCCCGTACCTGCGGCGGCTGTTGGAGGCGTACCTGGACGGGAGAGAGGTCGCTTTCGTGGACGCCAGAGGGCAGATGGTCCGGCGCCATACGGCTTGCGGGGTTCCACAGGGGTCGGTCTTGGGCCCGCTCCTGTGGAACATGGGCTACGACTGGGTGCTCCGCGGCGCGCTCCCTTCTGGAGCGCGCCTCATTTGCTACGCGGATGACACCCTAGTCGTAGCCCAGGGGGGGGGAATTAAGTGAGTTGATGCGCCTGACCACGGAAGCCGTTACGCTCGTGGTCGGGCGCATCAGGAGACTGGGCCTTGAGGTGGCTCTCGAGAAGACCGAGGCCCTAATGTTCCATGGGCCTCGGCGAGGGCCACCTCCAGGGGCCCACATTTATGTGGAGGGCGTTCGTGTCAGGGTGGGGACCCAGATGAAGTATCTGGGCCTCACCCTGGACGGACGATGGCGGTTCGAGCCCCACTTTAAGGGGCTCGGACCGCGCATAGTCAAGGCGGCAGCGGCACTCGGACGACTCCTCCCCAACACGGGGGGGCCGGGTGCCGCCTGCCGCCGCCTTTACATGGGGGTCGTTCGGTCCATGGCTGCCTACGGGGCACCGTTGTGGGTCGACGCCCTCAACGCCACCAATATCCGTGCGCTGCGAGCTGCGCAGCGTACCGTGGCGTTGAGGGTGATACGAGGGTACCGAACGGTGTCCTCGGCGGCGGCCATGGTGCTGGCTGGCTCCCTTCCCTGGGAGCTAGAGGCGGAGGTGCTTGCCGCCGTATATACTTATACGGCGGCTAAGAAACGGATGAGGGAGCCTCTGGCTCCCAGGGAAATAGAGGAAATGAGAAGGAAAGAAAGAGAAGCGAGGATGGAGAGTTGGAGGCAGGACCTGGCGGACGCACGTTACGGTCGATACACGATCGACGCCGTCCGTCCGGTCCTGCCGGAATGGAATCAGAGGAAGTGGGGCTCCCTGACGTTCCGTCTGGTGCAGGTGCTGACCGGGCACGGGTGCTTCGGTTGGTACCTGCATCGGATGGCACGCAGGGAGCCAACCGCCGTATGCCATCAGTGCGGCGTTGACCCGGACACCGCGCAGCACACTTTGTCTGAGTGTGCTGCGTGGGAGGAGCAGCGTCGCACTCTGGCTGCGGCGGTAGGGCGGGACCTCTCACTGCCGAGCGTGGTTGCGGCCATGCTCGGCAGTGAGGATGTATGGAACGCAATGGCCTCCTTCTGCGAGGAAGTCGTCTCGCAGAAGGAGGCGGCGGAGAGGGTCCGTGAGGAAGACCCTCAAAGTGGCCGTCTCCGCCAACGGAGGACAGGCAGAAGGAGGCGGCAGTTTGACCGCCTCCTCCCACCGTAACCGGATCTAGGGAAGATGGGTCGGGGGGGCCATCTTCCCATTGCACAGATCCGGCGGACGGAGGAGACGGCCGGTGTGTACCCAGCTGTCTCCTAACAGGACGGAGCCCGGCGGCGACGCTTTCGCTGCTGGGCCAACCGCTGGGGTGGCACGATGAAGTCTATAGAGATCTCGTGCCGCCCCAACTATAGCGGCAGACGTACACCGTGGGGTTTTAGTCCGTGCGAGTCGGACATAACCCACCCTCTCCCCCGAGAGGGTGGTGTATCCATAAGGGATTTCCCCACGCTAAAAAAAAAAAAAAAAGTTAGGTCGCGTATTGCATCGAACAGGCAACAGCCAAGCCGAGGTGTGCCGTGCACCCTTGAGCTGGTTGCCCAAACAAAAATCGGCTGAGTGCCTTAAGCGCTCGCCTTAGTAGTCCGGTGAAGCTGTTAAGACCTTGCTAGGTCAATAGCGTAGTCAGTTCGAAAAAAAAAATGCCTCGGATGCGCGATAATTTATAACGATATTATAAAGCTAAAGAGTTTGTTTGCTTAAACACGTTGATATCAGGAACTACTAGTCCGGTTTGAAAATTATTTCAGTGTTAGATGGCTCATTTATCTAGGAAGGCTATAACCTATATATCATCACGTTAAGACCAATAGGAGCGGAGCACCAATGAAGAATGTTTTAAAATCGTTTTTTTTTTCTTTTTGAGAGTTTCCGCTGCGTAAACAGTAAGTATTCTACGCGGACGAAGTCGCGGCCAGAAGCTAGTGCATGTACAAATTGCAATATTTCATTTTGCGATCGATTACATAGTATTGAATTTTAAAAGTGTACGTCCGCAGAATGTTTTCGTAATTAGTCAGTAAGCAGTAAAACTTGATTATCTGACAGCAGTATGAGGTCTTAGACCTTAGTATTATGTATTAATTCCAGAGTCTTGATCTATGAACAGACAGACAGACGGACATAGGGGCGAGTAATAAAATATTGCGTGGCCCTTCTATTCTTATCCTTTTTATCTTACCCTTCGTTCTACAAAAGCGTGCAATTGCAATTAGAACGTCACAATTAATCGAGCGTAAAAAGTGAATAACGAGTTAAAATCTAAATGACACATAACTGAGAATTCGTGGAATGTGTATGTACCCTGAGGTTGAATGTTCAAGGTAATCGGTCAGCTGGAGCGCACCAAAACTCCTTGACGAGGTTAAACTTGTTCAATTACATTCCTTATCGTTTTAAACCGTAAACCGATAGCGTAAGGTTAAAATTAAAATCTCATTGGAAATGTCAAAATTTACCTCGTGGCTATACAAACCTGATAAATCGATTGTAGTAGCTCGAATGAAATCGGAGTAAATTCGACAATTTGAGAGATTATGGTGCTATATGTGAATAATAAAGTAATACAGATTTACTCATAATTATTATTATATTGTTGTATGAAATATACAATATTAATAACTATAATAAAATGAACCGTCGCGGGATACTTAACAGAAGCTAAACAACGAAATTATTTTGTAAAAATAATATGCATAAAAGGATTGTTTACGACAGAAAATGAATATGGTATTATCAAAAATAAACTATTAAGAATATTTTCCAGGAACGGATGACCATTCACTTAATAAACATTTATATTAACTAAATATGAAAATTCATAATCGTATAGTGTGGTGATGCGTCGCCACGTCAATAGTCGGTCTGACCCGCCGCTGTAGATGTTTCACATCAATAATATTGATTTTTAATAGCAGAGAAAGCTAGTGTTTAATCACCTAACCAATCTTGTGTTACATCAATCATTGGCGTTTTGTACATAAACTCATTGTTTTCTTATGAAATGCTAGGGAGGTCGAAATAAAATGTGTAGAGTATCACACGTAAGACACTTTTTTAATGTTTTCTACCTTTACTTGAAATGGTCTATGGCACGGTAGGGAAAAATTTACAAGTTGAACGTTAGGTAGATTTGTATTTGTGTGTATTGATATGTAAGTATTTATAAGTGTGTTTATGGATCTAGTAGTACATCAAAATAAGTATATGTATAGTACTATGTATAGTATTTATACTACGGGACCTCGTACTATATAATTCATGAGCTTTCACGTATAATACCTATATGTCGGCACAAATGCCCGTTCTATCGTCAAAAACTATTTGTACTGACATAAATATTACGCACTACCCTCTAATATGAAGCGGCTTGATAAAAGGCGTTGTAACAACGGAGCGGAGTGCAATCTCGCCCGGATCGTCGGACCGTTCACATTTCTGAGTGTAATACGTATTGACTAGTCGATTAAATGACAAGGAGGATGCCATGTATGAGTGACGTCATACCTTTATGACTACCACCCCCGACGCCAGTTATATATATATAATTTAATACATAAACGATAAAGAAGTTTTTCTTCCTCCATATGTATACACTGATAGACGCGCTGTTTTTCTTAATTCTTCAGTATCGGGTGTCACTTATTTGCGTGTCGCTGCTAGCACTCGCACCCTCATCGGCCTTAGATATGTATTAATGACTACGTCCGGTACCGCTACGACACACCCGAGAGGCGAGACTACAACGCCACCGGAACATTACTATTGACCTGCGATACCGCGCTATTGACTATATCGGGGGTGCTACTAATGACCTCAAACGCTATTGGTTGAAGTTATCGGCTGTTCATTATTCACCCTGGTGTAAGACGTCACTGGTTGGAGTTCGACATATAAAGGGCAAGATGTCGTTGATCTGCACGCACTCCTGTGTGGAGGTTATTGTAAGTCGGAGATCTGCCCGGATAAATAGTCACAGTGCCTACAGAGTGTTATTGGTTTCCCTGACCGACCGGCTGACTATACGTATTTTGTAACATATGTCACTGGAGAGTAGTATTAACAGATTATATTTTATGAAGCCTTCATATTTTCTCATTTTCTTTAGCGTCATTTAATAGTTCTTTCATGAAATATCTAAATATACATACTTAGGGATCGTGAGACTAGATTTTGAGAACATATAATTTGATATTCAAGAAATCTTTACTTGCTGCAACATAATTTTAATTCAAATATAGAAATTAAAATTTATTTAAATATAATGTATATTTCAATTAGGTTACGATTTTGAATACAAAACCTTGCAAGTTATATCATTTAATATGTAATCGTGAATCATCCGGTAACACTGCATAGTCCGACGCGGCCGCCATTTAAAGCCAGTCCGAAAAAATTATAATTTGCTACTAGATTTCGTTGAGTTGATTATAAAGAGATATTAGATGGAGTGAAAAGAGGATTCTTCCAAATCATTAGTTGTGGCTTGACCGTTAGAATATAAATTCGATGTTCGCACGTTCGAACTCTGTTATATACCAACGAGTTTTTCGGAATTCGCGTACATTTACTAATTTTAATTGGTAACACTATCGGCTGACGATGAAAGAAAACTGATGATGATTGGGATGTTAAATTTTAATTAATCTACTACTAATAAATATGTAATAATATATTTTTATTTATTTAATCATATTTCTAATAATTACTGGTTTGTACAGTGTAAAACTAACCTGTTACTTCATATTGTAAAGTAAAACCTTCAATCTTAATGAACTCACTTGTTGGAAGATTTTGGTATGAAGCTTAACTGTTGGTTGGTTAAGGCTTGCCCGTGACCGTTGCATAGTCTGAAAATGCCATTTTACAACCCATAGTAGCTTCTGCCCGCGGCCTCGCTCGTGTTAATGGAGATTTGACTTGCCCCTGGCAAACAGATTTTTATTGGAATACCAAATACTCTATGTCTATCCGACGCCTTGGTAGCTTAAATTGCATAGGCCCGCATTGTGCCGATGAGTCTCCCACGACTACGGACTGTGGTGACCACTTAACATCAGGTAACCTACCTGCTCGTTTGTCCCCTATGATATAAAAAAGTCTCCGCTCTCCCGGTCAAAAGGTATATGAAGGCACCATGGGGTTTTAGTCCATGGGAATCGGACACAATCCATCCTCAGATACCCGACGGGATGGGTATCCGTTAGGGATCTCCCCATGTAAAAAACGGATAAACTATGCCTTTTTCTGTACCTCAGATAATGTTTATGGAAAATTTCATGATGATCGGTCGAGTAGTTACGGCTTGAAAACGTGACAAACAAACTCATATTCACATTTATAATATTAGTTAGGATTTATCTAATTCTGTTATCATTTTGCTATATCTTTATCTTATTATCTATACTTATATTATAAAACTGAAGAGTTTGTTTGCTTAAACGCGCTAATCTCAGGAACTAGTGGTCCGATTTGAAAAATTCTTTCAGTGTTACATAGCTCATTTATTGAAGAAGGCTGTTAGACTACATATTATCACGCTAAGATCAATATGAGCGGAGCACCGATGAAGAATGCTTCAAAATCGGGTGTTTTTCCTTTTGAGAGTTTCCAAAGTTAGCCGAAAGTAAAATTTCACGCGGACAAACTTGGGACAAACGAGTGATCTCAACATTTCTTGTCGCCTTAAAATTTGCATCCGTTAATTAAAGCCTTCTTGTCGCTTTGAAATTTTAGTAAAGAAATTTTAATTTGGTTCTCGTTAATAATATTTTATGATCGAGTAATAATTATTTTTGTAAAAAACTGGTGTCCATGAACCGCAAAAAGTATTTAGACAATGAATAGCTCGGATTACATACGTCTCAACGTCGAGTTAAGTTGTAAGTGTATTTAGTCTTAGCAAGATTCAAGTCAAGTCAATGTTACCGCACGATTCACCTTTGACCTATTTATGTGCCGACGAGACTGCCGAATAAACACAGGGTTGGCAAAATTATTAAGCAAATTTGAAATGTCAAAAATGAACTAAAACTATTATCAAAATCAAAGATTTTATTAATAAAACTAATTTTTTTTTACCCAAAACATATAGATTTCAAAGAGACTACTTTAATAAATATTTAATTAGACTAAATATTGAAGTTTTGTATTTTTTTTTGTCATAGCAGGCATACGAACAAGTAGATCACACGATGTAGACACTAACAACATCAAGGGAGTCGAAAGTATGTTGCGAACCTGTGTTTGGGGGAAGGGGAGGGCCCGTTCTCCGACGCTTTCATTAATCGAAACCAAATGCAAAAATGCAAGTACTGTTACTTCACGTCGGTTTTCTATGAGAGGGTGATACTACCACGGGCGAGCCGACCCATTCATCCTCAAACCAGTAATAGCTTCAGCGTGGCTCTACCAACTGAAAAAGAAAACTAAAAAATATGTATTTTTAAATCTAACACATCAGATACACATTTGTGTCATATTTTCTATCTGAATACAAAGATAATAAACTATGTGACCCATAGACATGATTTTTTATTGACTTATTATGGTTATGGGGTACACAGGCCACCTTTCATCTAGAAAAAATGTACTGAAAATGTACTGAAAAGCTAGTTATAATAGGTCTTTACCTATGAAATTGCCGTTCTGCAGTACTGGCCAATTCAAATCAAAATAATTTTTGTTTGGCTAAGAATTCTAATTTCAAATTAATTTTATTTTAAAAACATGAAATTCTTTTTCCAAAAGTAGTCATTTGTTTATTGATTAGTGTTACATTTTCATCGCATTTCAATCTTTTTTGTCATCATGGATACATTAAAAATTCGAGTAATTATGGAATATGAGTACCGTCGTGGCAGCAACGCGGCACAAGCGGCACGCAACACCAACGACGTTTACGGAGCTAACACTACAAACCAACGCACCACCTGTTATTGGTTTGCTCGCTTCCGTTCTGGGAATTTCGACCTGAAAAATGAACCTGGCGGTCGTCCGAAGACTTTGGTCGACAATGACGCTGGATGGAAAAAATGGAAGCTGATGATACACAATCTACGGCTGAATTAGCAGCAGCTTTCGACGTTAGCGTCAAAACAATGTTGGTCCATTTGCGTCAAATTGGCAAGGTAAAAAAGCTTGACAAATGGGTGCCCCACGAACTCAATGATCGCCAGCGCGAAGTACGCGTCGAGACGTGCGTCGCACTGCTCAACAGACACACAAATGAAGGAATTTTGAACCGCATTGTTACCTGCGATGAAAAATGGATTCTGTTTGATAACCGCAAGTGCTCAGCAAGTTGGTTGGATCCTGGTTCAGCACCTAAACAATGCCCTAAACGAAAACTTACCCCTAGAAAAGTGATGGTCACTGTTTGGTGGTCTAGCGCCGGTGTGATTCATCACAGCTTCTTACCAAACGGGGTGAGCATTGCTGCAGATGTGTACTGTGAAGGACTGAACACAATGATGGAGAAGCTGGCACATCTCCAATCAGCATTGGTCAATCGCTCGTCTCCGCTGCTCCTGCACGACAACGCGCGACCTCATATTGCACAGCAGACGGTCTCCAAGTTGCAAGAACTGGTGTTGGAAGTTCTCCGTCATCCGCCCTACTCACCAGACCTTGCGCCTACAGACTACTACTTTTTCCAGAATTTGGATAACTCCTTGGCGGGAAAAAAATTCAATACCCGAGAGGCAGTACAAAATGCCTTTGAAGAATTTGTTGCCTCCCGTCCAGCTGATTTCTTTAAGAAGGGCATCAATAAACTGCCACTGCGTTGGCAAAGATGCATTGATTGCATGGGTGATTACTTCGATTAATACAAATAAAAAATACATGAAAAAAATTCTTTTAAATTTTTTCATACAAAACGGCAATTACATAGGTAAAGACCTAATATTATAAAGACATAAAGTTTGTATTATTGTAAGTTGTCATCTCTAAAATTACTGACCCGACTTAAAGAAATATTTTACTTTTTTATATACTTTATAGGTTTTAGCGTTTGACCTCTCGAATCTCATCTGATGTTTGTTAAATGACGGTGTGTCTAAGACGGTAAACACGCTAAACCCAGAGGTGACTGGCTCTCAAGTGCAGCTGCCGAAACACACTTACAGTTGTTTGGCGACAGACTGTCAACTCGAAGGTAAGCTAGCCAGGTGTATTTAAAAAAAGCCCTACCGCTATGCTATGGTTTCAATGTGATGTCACCAGACGCTTCGTCTCAGTTGCAAGGATTCGAACCTATGGCCATCAACGCTGTGTCCGAAGACGCTATCAACTAAGCCATAATTGGTGGTGATTCCTTCGATCGGAAACCACCTGTGGTGCGAATCAAATGCGAGGCCAGCGAGAACTAGTAGCGAATGTTGTGATCACTCACCGGCTGGTGCGAGGTGGTGCGGCGGTGGTCGGCGCCGATGAGTTGCGATGGTGATAATAGGTTATTGCGATACAAGGAGCGCGCGATCGAACTGGGCCGGCGACACAAGTGCCGGGAGCGATCAACGAACAAAATGCTCCTACCCTCGCTGACACAATTTTTCCTAATTGATTATTTACGCGGCCGCAACAATAATTGCTTAAAAAAAACTACTGATATAAAACAACATAAAGCGGATTATTAAACTGATAATGTAAACTAATAATTAGTTAGTAACGCTTCCTATATTTTTATACAAAGCTATCTACTGCCCGCGAGTTTGTCCGCGTGAAATTTTACTTTCGGCTAACGCTAACATGCCGCGGAAACTCTCAAAAGGAAAAACACCCGATTTTGAAGCATTCTTTATCGGTACTCCGCTCATATTGATCTTAGCGTGATAATATGTAGTCTAACAGCCTTCTTAAATGAGCTATGTAACACTGAAAGAATTTTTCAAATCGGACCAGTAGTTCCTGAGATTTATATAAGTATAATTTTTTTCTGTACGTGTGTATGCCACTAAACTTCTCCTAAACAGCTGGACCGATTTTGATGAAATTTTGTGTGCGTGTTCCAGTGGATCCGAGAATGGTTTAGATTCACAGTTGGACCCGGTGGGTGGCGCTGCGGTTGAATTTTAGTTTTTTTTTTATTGTCAAGGCAGGACATCGTCCGGCCGGCCCGCTAGTATTAGTATAAATATTAAAACTTTGCAAAAGCATGTGACAACCCTATCCTTTCATGCTGTTGCAAGTAATAATTAAATTGACATGAGTGGGTATCTGTTTGTCAGTGAGTCATCAATTTAATAATATATTTAAGAACTGAAAGCAGGGTCAACAGTGTCAGACAGTGTTAGAGTTAAGTAGGGACTAGTTAGATTAGATATACGGTCACCTTCGTATGAACGAAGACTTTGCTATCTAAATTATCTAACGTTTTTTTTTATTAAGTAAACGATCATTTTGGGTAGTCAGATGTGTGAGATTGTACGCTTACATTTTTATTATTGATATCTTCTTATATGTAAACATATCTATATAAATAAGAATGTAAATCTAACATGTCTATACTTTTTAGATTTTTGTGAAAAAAAAGTGTGCGTGTACTTATGTACAGGCGTCAGAAGTTATACTTCGTTGGCGTAACAAGATAAAGATCTTTTCAAAAATTTTATCTTTCGCCTTTGTAGAAAAAACGACACTAACAATAGAAAAAAGGTATTTAATACATTGCAAGTTTTAATACAAAGTAATACAAACAACAAATACAAAGAAACAAAATTGACTATAGCTAACTTCAGGGTGTCGGTTTTTCGTAACGGTGTGCGCGTTACTCTCTCAACTTTCAACAACAAAATTACTCTCAACATTAACAAAATTACTCTCAACATTTTTCCATAAGGCGCCAAAAGAAGTATAACTTCAAAAATGTTGCAGGTCTCTTTGCATAAGTAATAAAATACATGTCAATTAAATTTATAAATGTCTGTCTGTCTGTTTGTATAAACAGGCATCACTGCTAAAGTGCTGCGTTTGCGATAAAACCTCATAAAGCATATCCTCGAGTAACATTTAGTCTCGATTTCATTAAAATCGGATCACAGTATCAAAAGTTATAGTAACTTTAATGATGACGTGTCTTAAGTACGAGAGAAAAGTATATAAGTAAATGGACTTAATACATTCAGGTGATTTTGTTAGTCACTGCTTTTTATTATTTTATTTTTAATTAGGTTCCACGCGTACGGAGTTGCGGGCACGGGTAATATTATATACGTATCTTCAATAAACTTGATGATCTGTGAAGATGTTGAACTGTTACAGGTCCTAATTACGTAACCTATAGAACCTTTAAAAACATGACAAAATGTCTACTGTTGCCTACAAGTCGAGTGTAGATTCTACTAAATTTCTTAATACAAATAATCATAATACCTTGTCTCTACTGTCTTTACGCAATACTGGAGTTGAAGTTGTCCGTGGAACCAACTTTCGTACATTGCGTTATTTTTTTTATGCATACACTTTATAACCCTATAGCATACTCAACAAACAAAGCAAAGCTTTCGATAAAATAAAAAATAAAAACTCCATTCGAGTAACTAACTAAAGCTATCTATTTGGTACTGTAATTTTATAAGTAACACTTTTCAGCGCTTTAAAATTCTAATCGGCAACCATTTTGTGTGACAAAAAGTGGTGTGGGCAAACACTGTGTCGTGTAGTGTGTTGAAAACACCGGTTCTCGTCCGATCACCGAAGTTAAGCAACGTCGAGCGCGGTCAGTACTTAGGTGGGTCACCGCCTGGGAACACCGCTTGACGTATGCTTTTTGTTGTATTTATTTAATTAAAATGTTTTCCTGTAATACAAAACTTTCACTTCCATCGTTATTCCTTATGACAAACCTTGTTTTTAAATATTGCTTTCTGGATCTTTGTCTATTTTTCTAATAGACTCAAAAAACACCCGTCATTTATATGGAACGGGCAATCCAGTGGCAGTAATTAAGCTAATTGGTAGTGCATATCTTATTGTATGTTAAGTGTGATATATCAGAGGTCTGAGGACTGTCAAAGTGCATTAGTTAGTAACCACTGTTGTTATGATTGACATAACAGTGCAAGGACGTAAGCTACTATTCACTATGTACTGATAAATTGCTACTAAAACGTCTGTACTATTATTCCTCCGGGTAAATGTATATGGCTGAGAAAATTTCCCAGAAATCATTATATTCTCTTTAGCAACCAGGTAGTATAAACTTATATATATACACTTTAGATATAAAAAAATAGTACATGATATATCTAACAGAAACGTTTGTGACAACTCCACGCTTAACTGAAACAGACAGAACGAATTCCTACCTTTTTTTATTCCAGGAGATTTATTTCGCTTCCGTCATTTATAGCAGCTTCTTACATAAAGCAGGTCATTATGAAGGCCAGTTTTTCAAACCAAACGTAATCTTACCTTGGCATATAAACTACGCCTGTACGCAAAATTCAAAATCATTTCAAGGTACTTAATATGAATGAGTATACGTAGTCATAAAAAATACATTTTTACCACAAAACCACTTATAACAACAAATTGGTATATACTCTGTGGGCATACAATTTACAGTTCAACGTAACGAGCTATAATGTAACAACGCGTTCAACACGTGAATGAATCATTTGAAAATATACCGTTAATCTCAGTAATTATGCGTCGCCATATAAAAAAGCCTTCTGTTTTAACAAAACCGCTCATCATAATAAATTGGCAGTTACTTTGTGCGCATGAAAATCAACAGTTCAACGTAGCGAGACATAAAAAATAATGTAACAACGCTATTAACAATGAAATGGATACAGAGCGTTAAGCGACGTCGAACCTCCATTGTACTCAGCAAGGTGAAGTGTTACGAAATTTAGTGGAATCGAAAATAAATACTATATCTCGACTTGTAGACGACAATAGACATTTTATTATGTTTTAAAAGGTACGATAGTTTGCGTAATTAGGCCCTGTAACAGTTCATCGTTTACAGGTCAGTGATTATCAAGTCTGCTGGTGATTTGCGTATAATGTATTGATAATAAAAATGCGAGCGTGTAATATCATAACCATTTGATTCCGAATCAAGCAGTTTTATTGTAATAACTATTCTCGGAATTTGGAGAACCTTGCTTATTGCACAATATTTTGTTCCATGTGAGAAATCGAATTTCTGACATCTGGGGTGATTAGTGAAATTTATAAACACTGCATCGTAAGACCTATCTTTAAGTGTTTTTTTTTTTGTTTTTTGAACACGATATATTCACTATACTATAATATCTGACGAAAATCTCAATATAATTCGTAAACTACGGCGATTACCATAAAATTTAGAATCTATCGCCAGTAGCTGTGCTTATGTGGGCCTGCAAATTTCTCTGCAGCCAGACATACACTGGGTGATATCGAAACGTATCAACCTTCAAGGACACTCACTATGTCAATTGCTAGCGATCCAGTAGGGCACATATATTTGGTTTCTAAATACGAAATATGGATCAGCAGATTTAGTTTGATACATTATACAGTGGGATTCCCGGTAGTCCCGCTCTTGCCTCATCCGTCGCCTTCACGAATCTGACATGCATATAACATGTTAATTTATATATTCTTCGACGATTAATCAGGTATACACCCATTTTTAAGGTCATATAGGTCATGAAGGCTACGTTTTTATAAAGAAAAAACAAAAGACGACTTCGTACCTTGCAAGAGATCGTTGGAATTTCAAAAGTCATTTTGATATAGTTGGATAACTGTCACAGGAGAAACGTGAATTCTATAATAAGCCCTATGTTATTTTTTAAACTACTAAATTCCATGTCGTAAGTTTTGTAGTACCTACAATTACCACTTTCATATATACTTTGTCGAATTAAAAGGTATTATTTTTCAAAATGCATCAACTGCACTAACAATTTTGATATGTCGAGGAAACACGTTTAAACGTCATTGATGTTTTATAAATAGATTATACTATCTTGGACATGGTATACGTTGCAAATTACCATTTAAACCACCGTGGGCGGAGGGATTAGAAAGCATTATCACAGGTCACTTGTCACGATGTCATGATGAGCTCTATTTACATTCAGTAAAACCTAATTGCAGATCGCGTCCGGCATAATATTTATGCTTACTATGCATATCTTATTTAGAGCCACTTCAATTTCTAATCGAATATTTATGACTTACTATCTATTGCGAATGACTTCGTTCGTGGGATCTTCCATGTATCTCATAAATTGCTACTAAACTATACAAAATATGTTAATTTGTTCGCACCACCCGTTACAAAATGTACCAATGCACAAACGTTCGCGGACATCGGCCCCATTCACCAAAATTTTGTCAGAATTAATGGTGTAGGAACGTATACTCGAGAGTGCTAGCTAGGTAATCAGGCGAGCATTACGAAAACCAGGTTCATTATACTCAACAAACGCTTTGATTTTAAAATACCTACCAAATTAATTCACTGCATGACCGTAAACTATTTTTCGACGCATTGTTTGATTGGAATTATCATCTTGTAATGCAGCCGTGAATTTCTACACAGAATGCACTCTTTGGCGTAAATAATTGTTCATTTTGTATCTAGTTGTATTTATAATTTGTTATAGTGTAATAAAGTGAAACGACCGTGAAATGGCACAATTGGAATAGATGTAAAATTAAACGCTTTTAAATTGAATCAATCAGTTTATTTTCAAAATATTTGCTTCGAAAAATATTCTGCTTCGAAATGACTAAACTGACAGTAATATCGTCCGAATAACAATACAGACGAAGACGACCGCTACTCCCTGAGGACTGATACTCTGGCATACTACAAGTAGTAACACGACAAGGTAACGCAAATGCACAATCAACAAGAATTAATAGTGTCTGTGAAAGGTTGGCTAACTTGGCTTCATAGCTCAGGTTACCGTATGACGTAACATTACAGCAAGAAAGTTTACTTCGGATATTTTCCAAACTCTGGCATTGATAGCTTTATCACCCATGAGAAAATTTTCAAAACATAAAAATATGTTACTCTTTATTTTGTATCATTCGTTTATTTACCATAGTGCAAGTTATAAAATCAAATAATCTTATGCGAAATTGTTCTCTTTATTACACACTAGCTGTGCCCGCGACTTCGTCCGCGTAGAACCTTATGTACAAAACAACGACTAATAAAGTGATCTAAACATATTTAGTTCATTTATATTCTTTTCTTTCATACTTAAGTCGTGGCGCCATTAAAATTACAATAACTTTTGATAGAGTGGACCGATTTTAATGAAACAAAGACTAAGTATTTTAGCAGTGATACGTGTTCATACAAACAGGCAGACAGACAGACAGACATTTCTAAAAATGCTTGAAATGTATTCTATTACTTATTCCTAGACACTAGCAACAATTTTTTTCACGAAAATCGAAAAAGTACAGACACGTTAGATTTACATTCTTATTATATGTATAGATATAGAAGAAGATAAGATTATTGAACAAAAGGATTTTCTACCTACCAGGGCTACATAAGACATGTGTAGATTCCTCGCCAATCTTTTTGACCGTTTTGAATTAGATGCGAACAACACATAGCTGTAAATACGTATTATATGTAAAACATTAAGACAACTTAATGATAAATCATTGCCAACTGTAGATTCCTAAAAATTTTTTAAATTTTGTTTTGTATTAAGCCCTTGACAATATTATGCATATGCCCGAACGTATGGCTATATTCAGAGCTCCCAAAAACTGAAGAGGATGAGGACTGTACTAAGTACTTCCATAACAACTATCTATCTATACTAATATTATAAAGAGGTTAACGTTTGTGAGCTTGTGACGTTGTAAGGGGTAATCTCAGAAACTATTAGTCCGATTTGAAAAAAATTCAGTGTTACATAGCTCATTTACCGAGGACGGTTGTAGGCTATATATCATCATGTTAAGATAAATAGTAATTTAGCACCAGTGTAGAATGTTTCAAAATTGGGTGTTTTTCCTTATGACAGCTTCCGCTGCGTGTTAGCGTTAGCCCAAAGTAACTATTCCACGCGGACAAAGCCGCGGGCAGAGGCTAGTAATAAAATAAATAAGGTATATATACGACGTCGGTTATAATAATTATAACGGAACAATTGATATACATTTGAGATCCAGCGTTTGCACAATATCCACATTGTGCCTTTGCTTATGTTCTTTCAGCACCTAAAATGACAACAATTCTGAATTCAATTCTTGCTGAGGCTTTTCAAATAAACACTTATTTGGATGATCGGGATTTTTTGAGGTGAAAAATTCTTTGGGCGTGTTGAGCACTTTTTTGGGCGAACAGAAATCATGGAACTCGCGTCATCGTCACCGCACACTTTTCATGAGTTATATGTATACTGTGTATATATGTACATATATATACCTCCGTGCGTTATTAGTATACATTATATATATATATACAAAGAGTATATCTCTCTACATTATATATACGTTTCAATGATTTTATAAAAATGTATATAAATATTGCTCCGAATGCCAATAGATATGAAAACCATACGTACCAATGTTAAAAATTTCTATAAACAAATTTTGAAAATTAAATATTGTCATTCACACTAAAATTAATTTAAAAATTCAAAACAGAACAGAGTTATTTGATTGTTTTGAGTTTTTTCACTTCTATCGGCAGTGTTTATGATTGTCTCGATTTTTTTAAACATTTATAATAGCATGACCAAATATATGTGAGAAGTTAAATGTAAAAAAGTACAATAAAAATATAGTTCGTACATGTTATTGTGTTAGTATAACTTTATGTCGTTTAGTTACAGTCGACAATATTATTAAGAATAAATTATAGTTAATCTAGATAAAATCTTTATATTTACTTAGCATGAATTTCATATTGTAACTGAATAACTATTAATCAACCCAAACGATAAATCGAACGGTCGATTGACAACGCAACTCACGCTTACGCCTTCACAGTTGTCTACTCATATCTTACAATACTACGAAACTTATTCACAATAGAACTGTTTATTTAATTTTAAACCTTATGACATAATATATAGAGTATATGTGAAGTATATCGAACGCAAAATGTTCGGGTATTTCAGCTATGAAACGGAATTAGATCTGTTGCCGTTAAAACGTACTTTAACAAGATATGAGTAATAATTATTTTAGTAGCTATTACTTGCCCGCTTCGCTGGGTGTCAATTAAACTTTAGTGATAATTGATAAAATGTATCGTGTGTCTTGTTACACGACTTCATTAGAATCCGTTCAGTTGTTCATGCTTGATTGAAGGACAAACATTAAGACAAATATACTTTCATAGGTAGACTACAGGCTATACAAATACAGGCTAAATGTTTAGACAGTAGCAATATTTATGGAGGACACAATGCACTCGATTCTCGTCCTAAATCAATTAAAAAAATAGGTGCTTAATATTTGACCTAATTATCTAGAAAAATACAGAAATTATACACAATCCTCTACGCGTCTGTGTTAAAGCATAGTGTCAATGACCGTCGGGTGATATCACTTTCACTTGGAAGTGAACGTGTGAACGTCAGGAACAAAACAAAAGGGTTTATTGTCTGTTTTATTATCGAAGGTTATTAACTTCGGGTCGCCCATTGTATCTTTTGGTACCGGACAATTTACATAGATTTATTACGATTGTGTTTATACTTTTAAAAGTCTTAGAACAAACTTTAACTTAGGTTTTCTTGGTTGTTTATTAATAGTTGTTTTGATATTATTATTTTATATGTTAAATGTGAACATGGAGTGTCATATCTTAGAATACTGCGTGTATTTAACCTTTCACCTGGTATATATCGTCGCTTAGCAAACTACATCGTGCAAGTCAATTTAACTACTTTTACAAAGGAGAAAAATGATATTTTTATTGAATATTAGAATCTTCAAGCAGCGGTTAGTGATTTGAATAAATTGTGGCTCTTTATTGGTTTAAACGTTCAAAATGTGATATATAGCTTGACACGTCATGAGCACGTTTATCCAGTGACATTTAAAGGTAAAAACCGTCAATTTTCTACTTAAGCGGTGTTGGTTTCTAAATGACGATATCTTTATATATATAATTCTTCTCCCTGTGTGTATATGACTGAACTTCTCCAAAACGGTTGGACAAATCTTGATGTAATTTTTTGTGTGTTCAGGTGGATTCAAGAATGGTTTAGATTCACAATTGGACCTGGTGGGTGGATCTGCGATTGAATTTTTTTTTTTTTATTATCATGGCAGGACATCGTCGTTCGAGTCCGCTGTATGTATATAAGATTAGCTGTTCCTGCGGCTCCATACGCGATTTTATGGATAAATAAATAATTTCATATAATAATTTTATTTATACTTATATTCTATCATTTCTAATAGTATTATTAACTAGCAGTTACCCGCGAATGCGATCGCTTGAAATTTAACTATTTAACTATTGTTTTAACGTTACAAACAGACTCTTCAATTTTATATATGTTTATAATTTGCTATAAATATAGGTGCTAAATAAAGTTTGGTCAAACCGTTATTGACTTAGATAAAAAAAGCCATATTGGTGATTAATATCGTTTTTCATATACGAATGCTCATCCGCTGGTCGATGGTCGACCTTATTTACCGACAATTTGCCCTTAACATTAAAAAAAGACGATTTATCATCAATTTTTGATAACTTTTTTTTTGTGTCATAGGAGGCAATCGAACAGGCGGGTCACCTGATTTTTTGTGATTACCGCCGTCTATAGACACTAGCAACACCAGGGGAGCCGCAAGTGCATTGCCAGCCTGTGTTTGGGGGAAGGGGAGGGCAGTGGAAGGGGGAGGTCAGGGGAGAGGGATCCTCCAGCGCTCTCACTGACCGAACGAAATGCAATAATGAAACTACTGTGACTTCACGTCGGTTTTCTGTGAGAGGGTGGTACTATCCCCGGCGAGCCGACCCATTCATGCTGAAACCAGTAATAGTTTCAGCGCGACTTTACTACCTACAAGGATAATTATACGGAGGAATTATGTACATAACTGATTACTTATAATAATATAGCTGGTCAGTGGCTACTAAATAAAAAAATAATGAAGAAAATCGGCTAAGAAACATAGGAGGGAAATGTACTTAACCGTTTCCCCACTGTCTTTTCATATATAGATATTGATCAGAAAAAAAAATATTGATGCAGAAGTACAAATGTTGTGATAGATGTTAAACAGTAAAGAGATTAATTGTATTCATTTTATTATAAAAATTACACATAATAATAGACAAAATTCAGAGTTATAATAGAAGCTCATAAAATAATTTACGAAACAGTCGTGACAGTTTACGGAGGGCGTGTCGGTGTAAAGGCACTTTTCGATCCAATTTTAAATATATTATTAGATAACATAATAAAAAATTTATTTTTCGCCATATTCCACGTTTGTAGAAAAAACGACACTAACAATAGAAAAAGTTTACTATAGCTAACTTCAGGGTGTCGGTTTTTCGTGACAGTGTGCGCGCGCATCGTAAAAATTTACTCTCATCATTTTTGCCTAACGTGCCAAAAGAAGTACAACTTCAAAAACTAATTTGCTCAAGATTTTAAGTTGTATATCATTTTATTTGCTCTTGTAATGAGCCACGCGTTAAAATACATATTCCTAATAAATTTGGTAGGTATTGCCTTTGCACGCAAGGTACGTGTCTTTACTACGTATAAGTACATTTGCTTCGAATCTGCCAAGCTTGAAGTAATCTTATAAGTAGCAACAGATAATTTAAGATGACATTTGAACCGGCATCATAACAATAGAGACGATTAATTTTCATTGAACTGCCATGATCTTGATTCTCAATTAGTTACAAAAGTTATGAAATTCCAAATGCATACAATTTATTTATACTTAAATAAGTGATATCGCCGGCAGCTATTGTTCACGGTTGTCTGACTACAATAAGGCATTTTGTCTCGTGCGCAATGATATTTTCGCAATGCAAAAACTTTCCCCACTATCACCACATTATGCATGCCTTTTATGAAAAGTTAATCTTCTCGATCAATGAAAGTTGTCGAGTATTATTATAACATTGCGTGGTGATTTGATACGATGTCTTTTTCTGACAACATAAAATTGTTAACTCCGTGCGTTTTTTTTTTGCGAGGCCAATTCAAAATGATAACGTTGGTAACGAAATTAGCTCTGACATGAGGCACTTTTAAAGACCTAATTGAATCGTTTAGTTTTAGAATACTTCTCTTATGAGAGTAACTTGTAAGAGTTTTAATAAATTTCATCGTGTTGTCGGTCAACTATATAGATTAGTTTTGGTTTTACTCGTCAAAGGACAATACCTAACGTACGGTATTAACTCCAGTGGCTCCTAATATCTTAAAGTTACAAAAAACTGACAAACCTCTTTTATTTTATGGAACCTTGGACTAAATGAAGTACAATCAATTTGAAACAAGACTAAAAATAGTAGTTAATTCGCGGAATCTTTATAGATTTCAATAGGATGCATTTTAAGAATTAGGAGGATCAAATTTTATTATCGCCACATTATTTATTTTAAAATGAAATAAGTAATAATATTCTAAATTATTTATGATAAGTGCTGCACCCTAAAACTACTTGTACCAGAAGATTTTTAGCATGCAATGTCACCCGATGTCTGGCATGGTTATGATATGATAGTTAGCAAGACTTACATTAGAAAAAACCCCACTACCATGCTATTCTTTCATCGCTCTTTCCCTTCATCAAAGGATCTGTCTTATCAGGATTTGATGCTACGTCGACGAATGTGGAATTCGAACGCCATCACCGAGGTTATGGTGGTACTATCAAATTGAATAAGTGTGCTTTTCCATTGCATTTTATACCTGCAGCGTAAGATTCACATAGATAAGATTAACATTCAAGCAGTACCGAACGCGTCAACTAGTTTTCAATAATCAATAGACCAAGAAGCAGTCAAGACTTTTATTAAAAATAAATATCTGTAAACAGTTTTTGTTTTAGTATTGTGAAATTGAAAATCCAGCGTACAAAATTACGTGGTCTAGATTTAATAGCTGCGATGACATAAGCTAGGACTAGGTCCGAACCGAGAGTCTGCTATGTCGCAAGAGCCGAACGATTCGTGACCGAGCACGAATGCCCGGAAGCTAGTGGACCAATATTGTAGCAAATTTTTCGAACCCGTAATCTATTTTGCTCATAAGCCCTTTGGTTTCAGATTTCAACGACATTTGAGTCTCGATTATCATTACTCTCTTAATAGACTTGGAGAGGTTTGAGAATGTTGTTAGTTATCGCATTGGGTCTCAACCTTGATTAACAAAGCTATAAACTAAACAGGAGCCACTGCGGTAGATCAACCGCGATATACATGGTGTTTATTATCTAGTGATACCTTACTAGCTTTGATTTATTTTGCCTTGCCCGATTGCTATATGCCTGTTGATCCCGAAACGCAATACGCTTTTATACCACCTCAACCTTAGATTTGATATGTACTGATTAAAATACATTTGGGCAAATTTGTAATTTCTTAAAACCCTATTGGATCTACATTGACCCAATTGATTGTTGGATTCTTTACTCTGAGTGATTGTCACTGTTGTATAAAACACTAATTTTGTGCTTTGTATTTATTATATTTGCATTGATTTTCAGTTTTCTTTTTTAATTTTTAGTCGCAGGCGTTTTATAATATTTATTTCTATTTGTTGCAATTACTAGTTCATAAATAATTGTGACGGTGTATAGCAATGTCATTTATTTTCGACTACAACTAAGTGTATGTATTAAGTTTTACTTCATGGAGAATCTCTTATGTAATGATCGGTTAAAGCATTTTAATGTACTCTGATATATTATTGCCCACTTTTATATATACAAATATCGATTGTAAAAGAAACGTTCTTTATTATTTTGTAACCAAATATGTGTTCATTTTTTTATGATTACTATGATCTAATAAAAAATTGTCTCAAGGTTTTCTTATTTCACTTAATTACTTTACCTCGTAATTATTAAAATAACTTAGGTAATCACAACAGGTGATTAGTCAAGTAACACACCTCTTGTATGCAATTTAATTGTTGCAACGGCTAAGTAATATTCATACAATTATTACTACTACACAATATTATTAACGGTATGTCGTAAAGGTTGTACGCATTAAAAGAATTGTCATCTGTTTGTGTAACAGGTTTATGTATGTTGCTATACCTTCATTCACAAGAGCTTGGATTACATCGAAATTTAAATTTCGATTTAAAAAAAATATATTATCAAACCGGCTTATGTGTTATGTTCCCTTTTAAATTTAGCGAAACTAAACAAAAGAATTGATAGGATCTATTTTTTTATAGTTTTAAACAGATCCTTTAAATGTATTCTTATAATAGCTTTTGCTCACAGCATCGCTCGCGTTTAAACTAGATAGCTTGTAGATTTGATCTATCCCTCGGGAACAGGTCAATTTTTCTGAATAAATGGTACTCTATGTTCTTTTTGTACCTCTGGTAACGTGTATGCAAAATTTCGTGATGATCGGGTGATTAATTTAGCCGTGAAAGCGTAACTAACAAATAAATAAACTTATATTCGTAGTTATTCGATTGTTTAGGTTTGCAGCTTTTTTTATTCAATTATATTATTAACTAGCGGGCTCGGCAGACGTTGTCCCGCCCTGATTATAAAAATCCTTGACAATTTATATACCAAAACGTTCCTCATAAATCATTTTATCCACTGGTGAAAACCGCTTGAAAATGCGTTCAGTAGATTTTGAGTTTATCGCGAACAGACAGACGCGGTAGGGGACTTTGTTTTATACTATGTAATGATTTATTGATATAGAATTACTTTTTTAATGTAATTTAAGTGATTCTTAAATAATCGACTTAAATTGTTTGAAATAGTATGAATACTCAAGTAACGAGTCAAATTAAATTTAAATAAGAAGAACAACAGTAAATCCGTAACTACGGTTAGTACAGTCGTAAAATTAATCACAGTCTTAAGTCAGACATCTATTAAATTAATTATAACTATTCGATTTCTTCCTAATACTGAACTGTACAATATTTTGGCTAAATATAGTTGGTATAAACTAATTCTTAGACATAATTTTTCGTTGTATGCCGGTACATGGTCGAACAGATTAGTTAAATAAAGAGTTCTTGACATCATTGCACGGTTTAGTTTTTTCGTTGACAATGATAGATACTCTTACATTACAATAAATCCACACTAATATTATAAGCGTAAATGTAATTATGTCTGTTTGTTTTTTTATTATTTTACGATTACACGTCTGATTCAATCGTTATGAGATTTGGCGTAAATATAGGCAATAATCTAAGGACATAGGCTGTTTTCTACCCTAAATGTTAATCATATACTTTCGTAGTGTGAAATTAATGTGAAAAATATTAATTATTGCAGCTATTAATAACAAGCAGAAGAAGAACTTAATATTACAATAATTATTGTACTCTTGATAAACAATATTGCTGCTTCAATATAGAAAACGTGAGTTTAAAAAATGTACAGGTTGAAAATAGTTAGTAGCGTTATCGCTACTAACCTCCTTATACTTATTTATTTAGATTCTCAAATAAATAGAAAAGTATTATACAGTACGTTAAAATTATTTAAATTCTAATTATGACTTATATTTCTTATAGCTAAGTATATTATATTATGTCATTATGGTTAAAAAAAGTAAATTGGTTATAAGTGATAAGCCTCTTTTTGTCATTCTAACATTTACTCAGTAATGTACAATAAAAGTACACATCGACAATTCTACATAATAAAATATTAAAACCAAGAATGTCCACCAGAGGATGTCTTTCTAAGGTCAGGAGAATTTTAAACCTTTTAAAAAATCATGATATTCAAGGGATTTACGGGGTGAAAAAAAATGTGGCACGGTATATAAGACACACATTTTATAAAAAAAAAATATCTGAACGGAAATTGAATCCAAGGAACTTAATCTTTGTATCTCCAACATAATATTTTTAAAACCGAAACAAGAAAATCGTCAACGTGAATTCTATTATTTTGCAATCTTTTTATTCGAAAATTTTCGAATTCAAAGGGAAAGCGAGAAGGCCATTTGGATATTGCGATGAATATTGCTTTCAAAATAAACAACATAACGTTTATATTAATGTTTTAAGCGAACCAACACATCTACCTAGTGGAGCTGTCAACAGATCTCGAATTAGATTTAACAATAAAATCTCCGGTGATTTAATAGTGTATTGTGATTTGTGAGCGGCATTTTAATCATTTTGTGAAAGTCGATTTAATTTGGTCTTTTAGTCGATACAAAATAGAATATGACGACGTGTGTGCTCATTGTTATTCGTCATACGGGAAACGTAATTCTCGTAGGAACGTTGTTAACAGAAAAATAATATGATATTTTTATATAAATTTTTGACTTTACTTGTTAATTATAATAATTTTTTTATTTCATTTGTGTGGCTATAATTTTATCATATTTATTGTTTATATTATCAGTACTTACTTTATTTATTTCTAAATTGTCTTTTCCATCTATACTTATTGCAGTCGGCCATGAGTTGCTGTTGGTTTAGTCTAACCATACAAAAACACCTACGCATTAGAATGCACGGTCGTGTCAAAATTTCAAATCATCTGTGATTGACTTGCGGAGATTTAAAATGTTGAACAAAGGAATATTTCGATTTTTAATTTAGTTTAAGTAAATAAATCAATGTTATAAACTGTTTTACATGTACCAAGCTATGACCTCGGCATCAAATGTTGTTTGCAGTAATAATTATCGACTCATTATATTATTTTTACCGAAATTTCACAGTTTCTAAAAATATTAATAATAAATTATATTAGCTTTATATTTCAAATGGTATGTACATGTTTTTTTTTCAAAGTTAAATCGGTTGAAAATAAATTAAGGGAAATATTGTTTTACTATTTGTTCTATGATAGTATTATTGGTGTTCCTATAGTGTTTCAATATAAATTTCTTATATAGAGAACGTTGCATAAAAGTCGGTTTAGAAGTCTTTGTTTAAAAGCCATGGTAACAAATAGTTTACTAAAAT
Organism: Antheraea yamamai; assembly: GCA_036509395.1. NCBI lineage: Eukaryota > Metazoa > Arthropoda > Insecta > Lepidoptera > Saturniidae > Antheraea > Antheraea yamamai. Next base: position 6,695,645 of record AP028433.1, read on the forward strand.
AGATTGTGAAATAAAATACACATGTATATTCATTTTTAAGTTATAGTATAGCTATATAATAGCGCGCCGAGACCAAAGCTGTCCCTACCGTGCAAACTACAATACTCGATTAAAACATGTCAAATTAATATCTTTAGAAAATCAACGAAAGATATTGGATCTTATTTTACTGTATACGCTTGCTAATGGAGTTATTGTGGTCCCGGATGTATTAAATGAACTAAATTCAAATGTTCCTATAAAGGTTCCACGATATCCCACTAAGATTGTTTTTTCTAAAATGTTTTTACGAACAAACATTTGTTCGCCTCTCAATCGCATGGAACAGTTGTATAATGACATTAATAGCAATTATATTGATATCTTTAACTGCTCATTCAGGAACTATCGCTCAGATTTCTTTAAGTTATAGATATGTTGATTTTTTGTTAAATTATAATCTTGAAATATAATATGGCGCTATATGTGCATATCTATAAAGACACTTCACACTGTCCTGAACTTGTGGGTTATTAGATTTATATAATACTAGCGGGCCCGGCTGACGTTGTCCCGCCCTGATTAAAAATCCCCCCCCCGCAACCCCCCTTGTGGGTGGAATTTCGTAAAATCCGTTCTTAGCTGACCTCTACTCGGCGAAAGGAATATTCCTACCATATTTCAAGTCGCTACGCCTTATGGTTCCAGAGATATCGTGATGAGTCAATATATAGGTGGGAATCTCTTATATATATATAATTTTGTGAGAGTGTCGTTGATGTGTTAATGAAGAAATAAATAAATAATAAATGAAAACGACAATGGAGACAAACTTAAGTCTGACAAGAAGTAACATTATACGGTCGAGTGACTGCGATAAAGAAACTAACTATTTTTTGCCGTATATAGTTGTCAGTCAAAAATGAAAATCAACTGATATAATTCTACATAACAATTGTTTGCGAGAGAAATGTGAATTCAGGCGGTAAGAATATCGTTATTTAAAATTCATGTCGTTTTTGTAACATTTTTGAATATTCAGGTAATTGTTAGTAACGTTAATAATACCTTATTAAGTTCACAAAGGTCTTAAGTTCGATTCAAACTGCTTTTGTCTAAGTTTCTCACTAGTCCGGTTAAAGTTTTGGAATTAGATTATCTTCAATGTAAATGCTATTAATAATAAGTATCGAGAACAAGTCATGGCTATTAAGAAAATAATCGTTATGCCTACGAATTCTATACAAGAATGTGGAAGTGTAGGTAATATATTTTTTAAAATTTAAATATGGCTTTGGTTCAGCTCTTGGTTACAATTCTACCTGATAGTAAGTGATGATTTAAACTGAGATGGTATCACGCGTAGACGAGTTTCACAGTGGACGTTCCGGTGCGGGTGCAAGGGTCTTGACGTCTTCATGTTAACAGTAGAGTATCGACTACTAGCTCTGTATATCTAGTTTTTAAACTTTTACGAAAATAAATATTGGTTATTCATCATCATAGGCCGTATCATTTTTAACACATGATTTAAATGGCTTCTGGAGACCCTTCCGCAGGTTCCCTGTGTTGTTTTCCACTTGCAAACAAGTGGGCGAAGTGATCTTTTCGCAGATACTACTGCGCCCGGGGCAGACGACTTTATGGCAACATGAGCTTGCCCATTACTCGTGCTACCCTCTCCCTCCCAGCAGGACCCACAGAAGAGAACAGTTGGTACATGTGGTGCTGGTTTAGCCACAGCTACCTAACTCATGCCGAAGTGAGGGCACTATACCGCGTTTATTAACAGTTTCCTTTTATTCAGAGTGAAGATTTTGGTGTCTGATAGTTGTGGATAACAGCGATTATAAAAGCGAATATATGGAGAAAGTTAATTACATATTATATACGACTAATCCTATAAGCGCAACAAGGTAAGTGTTAATTAAGGGAAAGGGATAAGGATACTACTGCCACGAAAAATAAGGGAAAGTGACACTTTAACAACTAGGGAAGTTGGTTACTATTATTCTGATATTTTGGTTAAAAATTTATTAACAATAAAGAGAAAAGCAGATGTACCATAAAATTAATAATAAACAAATAATGTATTTATCTCAACAAGTTTCCCTTTCTTTCCACCCAATTGAGTAATGCGTGGATCGATCGAAGATTTGCAACTCTTGTTGACAGAATTTGACCGGAACAAAGCTCAACGTAAAGTTGCTATACATCAGTCAAAGCTGAATATCTGCTGGTATCATTCATAGATTATTGGCTGTACATGCAAGTGACGAAGCCAAGATTAAATGGAAGTTTGTCATTCATTCATTGATTTTCTATTATTGATTGATTCATTCTAACGTGGGGAAATCTATTATGGATACTCACCCTCCCGGGGGAGAGAGTGGGTTATGTACGACTCGCACGGACAAAAACCCCACAGTGTACCGACAGACCATTTTTTGTTAGTGCGGCTAGGGATCGTACTCGCTACACAACCTTGTATAGCCGCTCCAACTCTCCGCCCGGCGGAAGGTGCCACCGGGCTCCTACCTCATACCTGCCATTTGTATAAATTATAAACATTATTTAAACATTTTAACATATATGTTAGCGGGATAACATGATTTACGTGAGTAGAGATGCGTAGTATCCCACATTTCTGCTTACCCTTGTATAGACATGTCGTGATTATGGATAATATTATATTTATTATATTACAATTTTCACAATATAAATAACTTTAATTACCTCCTTGACACGGTATTTGTAAAATCCGGCGACGGACGTGGAAATGGAATTACGTGAAAATAAATTAAAATTAATTTTTGACTCATTAATTATATGCGTAGAATTATATCCATAAGAAAAAAAAATATTTAAAATTGTATACGAGTAATTAGTGTAGAAAAAAGAATTTATATGATTTAAGGAGCAACGTTGACCTCACTCATTTTATTGCATCCTGATTTCTAATTAATGTGTTGCGTAACGCAGACCTTAATTATATACTTATGTTTGATGATGTCTTGAATTCACATTACTGTAATAATCTACTTATAATAATACACTAACACCCAAATCCTATAGTAGAAGCCTAAGCCGATACAAATGTCTTTAGGGAACACTTCGAGGAACACTTTTTCCGTCGTTTCTTATATAATACAGTTGACAAATAATGCAACAAATTAAATGCGACACACAAGATCCAAATGTGATTTAAACTTTAACGTATCATAATACGGTTCAGTTTCCCTTTTAAAGCTATTAAACAGTGGTTAGCGTGTTAGCAAACCGCGTCAATCGTCGTAGGTTCCAGTCCTTGCGAATAAACCGGAGTTTTTGGTGAAGGAAATTATCGTGATCAAACCATAGCATGGTAATAGGGCTTTTTCTAAACTCGCATAGTTAGCTTCCACCTCCAATTTCAATATCTGACGCCAAACACGTGTTATTGTGTTCCAGCAATGGCACTTAAGAATCGGTGTCTTGTTCCACGTCGCATTTAACATCATGTGAGATTGTACGTCTAAATATAAATAAATAATACAAAAACACGAACTCATACAAACACATATTCACTCCCACACGCACACGAACTTCTTACTTAAATATATACATTACACACATACGCACACACGTATATGCAAAAGAATCCAATGAAACACACTCAAAAAACGCGAATTCTCTGTAAATATTTGAAAACACTGTTAATCGTATAGTCAAACCTTTCCATAACACATTTACTTAAGCTGTTGTTATTATTCTGGTGAATACTACATTCTCTTTGAGAAGAGTGTGTTGTCTTTTCAACCTATGTAGGATGTGCCTAGGATAACTTGTAATTTTTTTTTCATACTTTACTAGCCGGCCAGCAGCTTACAGTACGGGTTTAGTATCGAAAAAAAAAAAATGGTAAAATCGTCCCTTTAAAGTACGACAATGTAATGATCGCAACTGAACAACTGAGCATCAGTCTTTGAATATTTTTGAAAACCAACCTACTGTCTTCTCTATCTCACTCACATATACACTTTTTAGTATGGACATTCTTTAACCTAATTTTTTCACTTTTCCCAACGATTCTCCAAATATTCTTTTTTACACAATCCAAATACAGATCAAAAATTACAAATACACACAGTAAAAAAACCCGTTCGACTATAGTTTGTTTATAGACCCGTCCGTTCGTTTTTAAGGGAAACAGATGTTTTAAACATAATAAAATTATAATTGAATGATATATATCAGATTAAGTTGGCCAGGTAGTAGTACATGGTAGCTGTATCGGACTTAGATTTGGACCAACATACGTCAGGAATAACACCCATTATAGTGGCATGCATATCATCTGTATATTGAAGAACGAAGTGGAGTAGTAGGAATTTATACTCAATTAAGTCGCACACCATGTATGATGATGAACAGTTTACAGCGAGTCTTTTTTACTTTGTATGCTGGCATGACACCGAAGACCCACAATGGATTGCCTAACCCACGGACGTAACTAAAAGACATAAAGACATTAATATTACCATTTATAATTAAAAACATGTTAAGTATACTATAGTCGGATGGAAATAGTACGCAGCTCAGGCAGTGAGCCGTGTTGTAGGGGCCGTGACAGCATAAGATAGCGTCATGCCATTTTTCGTGACGGCATACGTGTTAATTTTACTGTCAATGCGTGCCAATACCTATTTCATAGCAAAAAGTAAAAAAATAATATTACACAAAACGTACAATTGCCGTGAATGTAGCCAAGATGATGACGCAATAAGTGTAATTAATTTTCTTCGCTTGTAATCTTGACTTTGAAATCTTGAAATGAATTTAATAATTCTAATTGGCGAGATATACTTGCACACGGCGCCGTCTCCGATGCATATCCATTACGGCGTCAACAAACTGGATTAAAGATTATATCAGTGTCACTTACACTGTTGAAATTATCGTATTTTTGCAAAATGACCTGATATTTATTATACTCGATTAATCTGTTTAAACTGGTTTTTACCTATATTTCTATGCTTTCCTATTCATATTTGAATACTCGATCGACGTAGAACAATGAAACTATAGCATGGTGGTAGTGTTTTTTTAAGTCAATCCGTTAGTTGAAAATATGTTACCACGCACCTATAATAAGTGGGGTGTAAGGGGTGTCGAATAACATCATAAGATTTGAGACACCCAAGCCAACCTTACCTGCACGTGGTGCACCCTGCTGAATAACGAACGAGGCATTGGCGAAAGCGGGGTGGTTGGGTTTTGCAGCCTGACTGGGTCGCAACCACCATGTATATGGCGAAATAGCCCATTATAGTGATTCCCTTCTGCAGGTCGCGTTTCGGGATCAGCCTGTGCATATCCTGCTTTTCGCAGGCCGGCATGACAACGGTGACCGGCGATGGATAGTGTGTCACTCGGTGATCGCCATTGTTTTTGGATTGTACTGTGCTTACTATCAGACATAGTGCCGAGCTACAATAAAAAAAAGTGTGTTCCGGCAGCTGCATTTGAGAGTCAGTCCCCCTTTAGGTTTATCGCCGTGGGATGATGGTCAAACACTAATTTTTTTTAAAGTAAAAACAAAAAAAATGTCTACGCATTTAGGAAGTGGTCATTGATTTTAATAGTCAGTTCAGTAATAGAAAAAGCTATATCATTTTCAGTTGCAATAAGCTATGTTATTTGTTATTAAATCACTAGAGGTCGCTGGTTTATTTACATTTTATTTATATCGGTATAACGTAAAGCTAGAAAAAAAATAGTGCGTGAAGTCCCTCCGCGTGGAAGAAGTGAAACTTCGTAATGCGGAAATGAAAATAGGAAAGGGTAGAAATTGATTTTTAGTGAAATCATATTGTTTCTTTAAGACAAACTTTATTAAAATTTGATCGCATCTTTTAAATATCATTTTCGAGTGGAGAAATATCCAAATCTATAACATTTACGATGGGATTATGATAACTAAAGTAAGATACGAAATGTATGATTATTTTTCTCGCTCTATCTCTTTCTATTCCCTCTCCCCAGGAGCGTTGAACGTTTTTTTTTTTTTTTCTCGAACTGACTACGCTATTGGCCTTCTTAGGGCCTCTACAGCTTCACCGGACTACTAAGGCGAGCGCTTAAGGCACTCAGCCGATTTTGTTTGGGCAACTAGCTCAAGGGTGCACGGCACACCTCGGCTTGGCTGTTGCCTGTATCATGCAATTCGCGATCTATCTTTAGCTAACCTAAGTTAAGCTAAACTATTCATAAGATATGAGTTATCGAAAATTCATGTGTCAGGCATGCGTGTCTGATATTTTGTGTATTTTGTGTGGAAAATTTCTGAACTATTTCAGTTCGATAAGGGAAAAAAAAAAACCCTTTTTGTGTGGTGTGGCGTGCACGTGTGTGGAGGTGATATGTGTAGTGTTGTGAGTGATGTAAATTTTTGTGTTGTTCGCGCGAGCAGCGTACTCAAGGGCTCCCGCCGAGGGATCGGACTAGGCTTGGCCGCTGCCGAGGGGGGCCTAATCAAGTGTGCGGGAGTGAAGTTTACCCCCAGACCACGGCGGCGTGTCTGTGGTTCGCGGGCGTGGGCGTGAACACGCTCTGTTTGGAGAGAAGGCTGGTACTGTCGTTGGTGCGTTATTTGGTCGGGAGGATCGGTGAGAATATGTCGCGGACGTCTTTTATATCGCGAGCGTTCGGTACGGTTGCGTAATCCGTGGCGGATACCACTAACGGACTGGGATGTTGGGCTTTTTCTAAGTAGCTAGTAGTGAGTGTTTTACGTCGCCCAGATAGAGGGCTCTCCAGGTCCCTGTGGAGATCCTCGTTCCGGACGTAGAACGGAGCCCCGGTGGCTTTACGTAAGAACCGGTTCTGAATTGTTGTACGGTAAATAGTTAGTTTGGCAATATGTGCAAAGAGGGTGAGCTGTACGTTAAAACCGGAGAATGCAAGTTTTATAGAGAGTGATTTTATGTCTTAGGGACATCTTGTTTTTGTGACAAACTAATGGGTATAGGCGAGCCATGACCATAGCGGCCTTGTTGCGTCTCGCTTCACGTGAGATCCGAACGTGAGGTGTCTGTCTAGCGTACTCCTAGATATTTGTCTGCTTATTCCACGGAATGCCGCTCCGTATAACCTGATGGGTTCTAATTTGCGCTCTTCGTAATTAGGATATGGGGTCGAAAAATATCGGGCGCTTTTGTCGGGATTTACTTCTATACGCCATCGAAGAAACCAATCACCGAGGTGCTAACGGCTTCTTCGATGCGTGTCCTAAGTCGTATCGGAAACCAATCGGAAGCGTAGATGCTGTGTCGTCAGCATAGCAACCTACCTCTACCCCCGGGAGCCGAGGTAGGTCGCTGACGAAAGATTGAAGAGGGAGGGTGCCAGAATGGACCCTTGGGGCCGCCTGAGCGTATGGGGTGGGGTGAGGACACTTCACCTTCCCTCTGTGCGGAAAGTCTATCTGATAAGTAATCGCGGATTAAATGCACTAATCTATCGGGGATACGAGAACTAATAAGCTTGTGTATGAGCCCTTCGTGCCAGACCTTATCGAAGGCCTTGGCGACGTCGACGAAGACTGTTTGTGCGTTTCGGTTTAGGTTTTTCCGGTCCGGGTTGGTATCGGGATCGTCATTAAATTGGCGTGAATGTCTCCGTGAGGCGGTGTATTTGGTGTGTACATGAGTGACCGGCGCGAAATCCGACTGCTCCGGTGGTAGAGATTTAGATCTGACATGGAGGTTGGAGACGGTTCAGAAGGAGCCGCTCGTATAGTTTGCCTATGTGTCTAATAAACTAATAGGGCGATAGCTATCGGGAAGCGTAGTTTTTTGCCGGGCTTGTGAATGCCTATCACTACGGCCTTCTTCCAGACGGCTGGAAAATGACCCGGGACATGGCCGCATTGAAGATGCAGACCAGTAGAGCTATGATGCGGTCAGGAAGGAGCTTCAGAACCTCGTTCCTGTCCCATCGGGACCTGGGGCTTCCTAAGCTTTAAACGCTTGATGGCATCCGATACTTCGACGAACGTGATAGGGGTTAGGGTATCCGCCGCGGGGGCCCTGGCACGCGCTCTACCGAGGATCGTCGATTCAATATGTGAAGGGTCAGTGTTTACTGTGTTCGGTGAACATTGTTTTTCTAACTCGGGCGAGACACTCCGCCTTGTCTATACTATCGAACGCGGGAGGCAGACGGGGCCCTATCGAGAGGGGGCATCGGAATGACTATATCTGATTTGAATGTTCGCGCGAGTTTCCAGAACGCCAGGTGGGACGGCTCGATGTCCTCGGCACCCGTCCCCCTGTCGGCCCGGCTCGGAGTGCGAGTTCTACTTTTTGCGTAATAACTTTAGCGTTCGCGTTCTCTACGGCGGGTAGGTGTCGTGGGCTCGAGTCGCGGCGTTCTTTTCCGTGATCAACGCTCTCGCGTCGTCCGGGAGTATGAAGCGGCGTCGTTCGCCGCTTGTCCTTTTCGAGGTCTCCCTGCGGCGGTCTGGAGATAGTCGCCAGGGAATCGATGGCCGAATCCGCGTAGCTTTCGACACTAACACGTCCGGTTTCTGTCTAATCCTCTGCGTCGGTTGTCTTTGAAATATCGTTGTAATTTCGCGTGTCGGCCCCCGCCGACGGCGGGGTGGTGTCCGAGCTCGAACCTAATAGTACTACTACCGGGGGTGTCTGAGTCAAGTTCGTGTCGATTGTATGAGTCGTACCGAAGATGGTTTTAAAAAGAGTATATCTAACACTGTCGGGCGAAGTTGTCGAAAGTGAGTGGGTTCCGAAGGGGCTATGACGTCAAAAGCTAGTCGTCCCCTGCCTTCGAGTTCCTCCCGTGGGGAAGTAGTCGGATTTTCCAGAGGCGTGTCCGCTGTTGAGGTCGTATAATGCGGAGTCCTAAGTTGAATGGTTCTAGTCGGTTTTTAATAGAATTTGTCGGCGAAGATAGGGAAATTTATAACGGATGGATGCCGGTCTCCTGCTCCCTGCTCCATATTGGATAGGGGGCGTTCTAGTGGATGAGTAGGCGGGTTTGTAATAGATTAGCGTGCCCCCCCACGGGTGGGGGTCGTTTCTAACTATACTATGTTCGCGTCGGGGGTTGCGTTTCGGTTTTAATTGCGTTTCCTGTCGAGGAAGTTTTTGTTTCGGTAAAAAGGGTAAGTCGGGGTTTTTGACTCTGGATTAAAGAATGAAAGAGATAGCGGGGTTTTTTTCATGGAGAATGATTAGTTCGTGTAGGTGTTAGTGGCTTGCGAGGGGCGATAGTGTGTAGTGTTTTGGATGTTAGGGAAGCGTAAGATCGCGCTAAACGCTCCCGTTTGTGGGTTTGATTGATCATAGAGGCGAACGCGATACCTAATTGGATGCGAATAGTTGGTTTATTTGTGTGAATCCGGCGATAACGGCCGGGGAGAAGAGGTCGGGTTGTGTGTGTTTCGCCTGGGAGGCTGTGTGTGTGGTCTGGGGCCTGCTGCGGCTGTGTTTGTGGCTGGGAGCCGGGTGGGATTAGGAGCCAGGGGGCGTGGGGCCCGCCCAGGTTGCGGGGGGGAAGAGGGTGTCGGGATATAGAGGGGCAGGGGCACTGAGGGTGCGGGGGGATGGGGGGGCGCGCGGGGTGGAGAGGCCCGGCAGGCGGGGAAGGCAGGAATGAGTGGTGGAGGTGGAGGGGGGTGGCGGCGGCGGGCGCCCGGGCGCCGCCCCCCGCCGGGGGGGGGGGGGGGGGGGAGCGCGATAGTTGGGGGTGGCCGGGTCCGCAAGAACGACTCGGAGGGTGGGAGGTCGGGGTAGAGGACATCAGTGGAGGGTCGCCTAACACTTACACATCTGGGACGAGGTGGAATTCTGCGGTGCCGTGCCTGGAGTTGGGCACTGCGAGGGCGTGTGTGCTTGCGCGGGGGCTCTATGTTCGCCGTGAGCCGCACACGGACGTAATGTCGAAAATCTTCTTGCCTTCCGTGTGCGGTCGAGGATGACAAGAACTAGATTGAACTTTGCTTTTGTGAGTGGGTGGTACATACGGTGTCCTCGCGGACTGGGAAGTTTTCGTTCTTAAGGACGTGTCTTCGTCTGTGGGATTTCTGCCGGGTGCGGCGTAAGACTCTCGTAGGAGGCGTTCCTCCTCTAAGGTGTAGGTGAAGTACGCGAGTTTGTGGTCGCGTAAGTACTCTGTTGTTTGCGGTGTTGGTTTGGGTTCGGGACCTTACCTGTTTCCTGCCTGGGTGTTTAATGCGGAAGTGTAATGAATGCCTAAGTGTTTTAGTGCGGTGGAGATGGCGATCCCCGCGACTTGTCTTGAATCGTGACTGGCGGGGGTGGGCGGGGCTTCTTGTCCGCGGTCTGTGTTTGTGTGAGCGAGACGGCGATAGGGCTGGATCTGCCCGAGCGCGGTCGAGTGTTGTGTGTTGTTGGTGTCGGTGTCGGTGTCGCGGTCGGCCCCGGGTGCCGTCTACATTAACTTCGGGCACGGAATTTTTTCGGCGGGGCCTCCGGGGCCTGAGTCTGAGTCCGTGAGGGACGCGGGTTGCGCGGTCTTTTTCCGTTTGCTTTTCGCGACGGTTCGTCCGTGTTTTCGGGCGCGGGCGCGGACGCGGGAGGCGCGGATGACGCGGCGGGTGACGCGGTATCTTCTCCATGTCGTCGTTAGCGGCGACAAGGGCGAATCTAAGTATGCGAACGCGTTCGCGGTAGGCACGCGGGCCGCGTCGTTTCTCCTCCGAGGACGGGACTAAAATCGAATTCCTTCGCTTCCGCGTCTGGGGGTAGTTGTTGGAATGTGTATAATTTGGGCTATTGCTCTTGAGAGCCTCTCGATGGCTTGAGGGGGCCGCGAAACAAACCCCGCCTGGGGCGGGGGGCACGCCGAACGGAAAGTACGGGATATCCGAGTCCGGACAAAATACCGTGGGCGAGGTGCAATGCGCACGGTATAGAGCCTACAAAGCCTAGAGGGAGAGCCAGCATCCCGGGGCCGAGAACGCAGACCGGTAACCGGGCTACGCCAAAAGAACGAGGAGGAATGAGGGGATCAGGTGGGTGGGAGGGAGACCCGTGGCTTGACTAGGCGCCCGCCAAGGCCAGCTCCCGGCCGCGCAAGAGTAGGGCGGACACGGCACTGAACGCGAAGAAGCGCGGCGCGACACAACGTAAACAGAAGCGGGCGACACGAAACTGAAGACAGCACTGTGCGTCGGCGCGCGGAGACCGCTGGCGCGAGCGAAGCGCGGACACGACTATGGAGGCGTGGAGACGAAGTGAAGCGAGCGCGAGCGCGAGAGCGAGATAGCGGATCGGACGGCGAGAGTAGCGGACGCAGCGGAGGCACGTCTGTACACGCGACGGCCCGTCGGATCTTTTCGCGTTGACGTTTGTAGTGCTTTCATTCCCTGTGGTAGCGTTAGTTTCGCACTTGTTGGAGTCGCATTAGAAGTTCCTTAAAAAAATTTTTTTTCTGGAAGTGCCCAAATAAAAAGTGAATATAAATGCATTATAACTGGACCATTTCAAATAATGAAAATATGTGTTCATTTAAGTTAGGTTTTCTAGCGGTTGTTGTGTTAATGAAGATGTGTCTTTCTGGTTCAGTTTTTTTTTCTAAATGAAGGTCTTGTCGTTGTTTTGGTTGAATTTGAATATAGTATAAATAATTGGTTGAGTAGTTAAGCGTAAAAGTGTAACAAAGAAAATCAATTTTAATGTTGATGGGATTAAATAGATTTATAGTAGATCGGTCGTTAATTGTTCGGTTTTTCTTATTTTTATATTGTTTGTAATATGAAAATAGGAATTTGAATAGTTAGTACTTTTTCAGTGAATGTTTTGTTCGTTCTTTTAGTAAGTTAGTGTTGTTTATATGATATTTTCAGTAAATGAATGAAATGAAATTATGAATTTGTAGATGAATTTATTCTTATTGTGTTTCGGTTGTTGTTTTTCGTGCGGAGGTTATAGGCCGAATGATGGAGAATGGAGGATTTTTGTGTCTAATGTTTCATTTTTTTTTAATATATTCTGCTTACAATCAAACAATGATGTCACATTGTGGTGGTAGAAGAAAAAATGAATTATTAATAGTGGGCGCGATGTGGTGGAATAGATATTTGGTAGCGTAACTTTCTCGGATTGATATTTTTAAATAATAGTGTTGTCAGATTTGGAAATTCTTTTTGTGTGTTTTTTCTTGATGATGATATATAGTTGCCGATAATGGTATATCATGAAAAATTTTAATCGGACAGTAGCGAGATTAGCGCGTCCAACTAAACTAAATATTTTAATATTGTAGATTAATAGTTGTTGAGAATGTTATCTTAAGTGTCGGCAGTCTGATGTTTTTGATAAATTTTCTGTATCATCTTTAATGTTTGAGGTCGATAAATTTATTTTGGTCTTTGTATTGTTAATGGTGGTCGTTAGTATAGGTTAAATTTAAACGAAAAATAATATGGGTTTATTTTGGGTTTTTTTTTTGTTGTTTTTTTCTTTTTTCTTTAATAAATGTTATAATAAATTATGAATGAAAAATGGATGTTGTGGTTTTATTTAATTTGTGGGTTTAGTTGTTGTTTTTTTATTTTGGAATTGGTAGATATATTCAATAATTTTGAAAATAGAACGTTCGTGCATTCTGAAAATAAAAAAGAAAATATTTTTTATTTATTTTCAAATATGGAGTGGTCACAGAAGGGGTAGGGTTGCGGGGTGGTAGGGTGTCTGTCCCGTGGTGCGCCCCGTCACCAGGTGCACACCCGCATAGGGCGTTTGGGGTGTCGGTCGGGATGCCGGTGTATTCGACCGGGGGGGCCGTCCGCTGGGTCGCTTTCAGGCCGGCATTACAGCAGCGACCGGCAATGGATAGTGTGTCACTCGGTGATCGCCATTGTTTTTGGATTGTACTGTGCTTACCATCAGGCACAGTACGGTCACTTTGCCGAGCTGCAATAAAAAAAAAGAAGATATAATCACGGTTATCGCATTACATCGCTGTGGTTACGCGCCAATAGAGATTTACGACATTCAGCAAAAATTGAAAATAACACTGTCGTTTGTTTATCACCTTATCAAACTGTAAATTTTTTAGAAAAACATGTTTTGTTTTGAAATTCCTTCTCTACAAATATTACTTTCCCTGATTAGCAATATCGTAAAACAAATGATTACAATTTCAAAAAAATTATAACAATTGTATATTGAATGAAAAATATCCGCAAAGAAATGATCTTACCAAAAAAATGAACTTGAATCATTTAGCGGCAAGTGTTGTTTTTAACAGAAAAAGATTCTTTATCACGTTTTTTATCAAAAGCGAGCATTCCGTAGGCGTCTTAAAAAAATTAACAACCAGTCTAGTCTAGATATTTGATCACGGAGAATATTTACGCAATATTTATTTTATTTCAGTTCTACTATTTATTATAAGAATTAGAAATGATAACAAACAAGAATAGCAACAAATAATGCCAATATGTGTGTAGACGTGTCGTGCACGGCTTTTAATTCTACTAGCTTCTGCCCGCGGCTTCGTCCGCGTGGTATAGATATAGATTACTTTGGGCTAACGATAACTTTTTTTAATAATACGTACGTTAACCCCTATTTTGAAACATTCTTCATTAGTGCTCCCCTCCTATTGGTCTTAGCGTGACGACATATAGTATATAGCCTTCCTCCATAAATGAACCATCTAAAACTGAAAGAAATTTTCAAATCGGACAGTAGTTCCTGAGATTAGCATGTTCAAGCAAACAAACTCTTCAGCTTTATAATACTAGTATAGATTAGTATAGATATAGATTAGTATTGATATAGATTAGTATATATAGATTAGTATAGATATAGCTTAGTATATATATATTAGTATAGATATAGATTCGTATAGATTTTCACTTCTTCTCTATACTCGATCCGATTACGTACATATTAAATAAATCTTCCACTGATTATGTTATTTTTGTTAAACAATTATTTATACAGAGATCAGGATAACTAATTTACCAACTTTGTGACCTCAAGTTAAATGACTGTTGTGATCGATCTGTTAATTATAGGCCTACGTTCTAGTGATAAGGTGTTTGCCAACAAGTGTTTCGAAAGAGTTCGGCGACAGCATTTTGAAAGCGTTAAGGGCTTGTCGGTTATGTAAATTTATAGGCCTATTACAAACCGACTACATAATTTTATTTATTATAAAAATGCAAATTACCTCGCACGATGGCGAAATAACTGGCTAACAAGTTGGAAATTGTTTATATGAATTATTGATTATGTTTAAGACATTCGTAGAGTCATTAGTAATTTGTCTGTTTGGAAGAAACGTTGTTAGTTTCACTAAGTTCTTATTAATTTGACTTGAAAACGATAAAGAACGAGTCAGTTGTACTGACTTCGAATATTATATACTACTAGCTGTACCCGCAGCTCCGCACGCGTTTTTTTAAATTATATAAAAGAAATATAAAATTGTGAGACCATGTATAATTATAGAAATGCTCTTTAAAAACAGCTGTAAGTACGACACGCACGCCACCTATAGTGACATGTAACGTATACATTAGATATATAAATGCTAACTGTGTCAAATGAGGTTTATCATCAGCAACATATTTGTAACCTTAACCCACCATGTAACTACGTTAGTGCTCACTTACACTGTATAAGGAACTAATGAAACAATGACAAAGATGTTATTATGATGATATAATATGCCCATATTGTCAATAAATAATACGTTCGTGGTCTTTTTGCCTTATCGTTTTAGAAAGACCCCTTCTATCTTCAAATTTCCTATTAATAATTATAATGTTGAATTGTATACAACAAATGAGCTGACGTCTTGAAATCTCGCATAAATATAAATCAAGGTATAAAACTTTATATCAGTCTAAGCAGTTTTTAATATTGGACAATTCAAATATTGCTCATTGAACTCGATACAATATTCTTATGTGTTACTATGGTTACTGAGTTAAGTAGACGAAAGCACGGTAAATAAAACAAAATGGCCGCCAAAATGACCAAAAAGACAATATAATTCAAATTAGATACTTAGATACAGATATATGAATTTCAATTATATTTGTTCTTGGAGACCAGTAAAACGCACATCTTAAGCACATATTTACAGTGAACAACATATTTTTGCTAAATTTCATGCGGACGAAGTCGCGGGTAATAGATAGTCTAAAATAGAATAACTTAAATTACTTCTTATAAGGTCAGATATCTGCCAGTGAAAGTCCCGTGAAAAAATTGGTCAAACCGTTTTGGACATAGCACTGCGGGCGAAGCCACGGTTAACAGCTAGTCTAAATTAAAATATAGACTAAATGACTTTTAATAATGTCCGCTATCTGCCGGTGAAAGTCCCGTAAAAAACGGTCGACCCGTTTTGGAGATAGTACTGCGGGCGAAGCCACGGTTAACAGCTAGTATAAATTAAAACTACCTAGATTACTTTTTATAAGATCAGCTATCTGTCAGTGAGAGTCTCGTGAAGATCGGTTAAATCGTTTTGGAGATAGCACTGTGGGCAAAGCCACGGTTAATAGCTAGTATAAATTAAAATTGCTGGAATTACTTTTTATAGGGTCAGCTATCTGCCAGTGAAAGCTTTGTGAAGATCAATCTAACCGTCTTGGAGACAACATTGCAGGCAAAGCCACGGTTAACAGCTAGTATAAATAAAATTTGCTTTAATTACTTTTTATAAGATCGGCTATCTGCTAGTGAAAATTCCGTGGAAATCGGTCCAACTGTTTAGAAGATAGCATCGCAAACAAAGCCGCGGTTAACAGCTAGTCCAATTTAAAGTACCCTAAGTAGCCCGCTGTAATTTTTTCTATCTGCCAGTGAAATTCGCGTCAAAATCGGTCCAGCCGTTTCGGAGATTTGCCGGAACAAACAGACAGACCGACAAAAATTTTAAAAATTGCATTTTTGTTATCAGTAGCGTGTATACTTTCGTACCCAATCAGTAAAAAAAAAATATTTTGATATTACATACAGACACTTCATTTTTATTATATGTATAGAATAGATTATCATATATATGAGTCGTTACATTTCAAAATGAGCTAAACCCAATTTTAGCCGTTCCTAATATTTTAAGTTATTTTTTAAGATCTTCAATTTTGTGAATGTCAAATATGAATATCACAATAAAAACTAAAAACCTTACGAACAGCAAAATTTTAACGTCATTCCCGATGGAAAAAACTGGAAATTAAAAAACTACACATGTTATATGAACGATTAAAATTGAATTTAGCTCATTTTGGAATGTAATGACTCATATACGAGTATAAAGCTGCTCGGAGTTTGCATTGATTGCTATCATTTCGAATCAAGCACAAAATAATAATCCAAATAATATTTTATAACTAGCTGCTACTCGCAAGTCCGTTCATGTGAAATGGATTTTTGAAGTGAAATTTCTTATGGGAGGGCTTTAAAATTCTGATCGGCAAAGTCTTTGCGTGACGAAAAGTAGTGCGGTTAACACTGTGTTGGGCATAGTTTTGAAATTTTGTGTTGATCATTTAAGTTAAGCCAAGTCGGACACCGTTGATGGGCGACCGCCTTGGAACACCGCGTGATTGGGTTCTTTCTTATATTTCTTTATTAGAATGTTTCCCTGTATTCTAAAGGTTTTACTTCGATCGTGTATCTTTAACCAGATATCTTATCATTAATTATATTAAAATCTGATAACAAAATTCACATTGGTTTATTAGTTTTTTATTGATACATGTTATAACAAATAATCAACGGAAATTTCCTATTTGTTTTATTCTAATTCCGCCTGACTACCAACCTCAAATTGAAAGTTTGTCGTCAAAACACTTGTTGGTGTGTTTCGGCACTTGAGAGCCAGTCCTCTCTAGGTTTGGCGCGTTTACGATCTTACAACACGTCGTCATTCAACAGTAGTTGAACTTGTGGTTAAATGCTAAAACCTATAAAGTATTAAAAAAAATTGGTTATCCGTAAAGTAAGTTTACGGACGATAATTTTACGTGATAACGATTTGTACGCATCAGCTGATGGAGTGGAAGAGAGATAGATGCGTCACAAGCGGAACGCTTAGACCGATCGCGCCTCTTTATCGCTTGTTCCGCGCTCCCGCTTGCAAGCTCGGCTCAGGCGGACCGTGAAAATGAGTCATGCTTTTTCGTGCGTGCAGACGGCGTTCATCGATTTATGAAACGTTATCACGTCACAATGTTCTGGAGACTTGACATCTGATACAGTTATGTACGTATGAACGGTAAAAAATGCATATCGGTATATATACGCACAATTCATTATTACAGTTATACATAATACATTCTTATAAATAAACGAAGAACCGCTTCTAATTTTTTGGTTCCGTGGAACAGCAAAAACCGTTTGATATGCATACATATATGAATAAATATATAACAAGGTAACACAATTTAAGAATAATTATATTAACTACAGACGGCATTACAACGTTAATTCTATTACTGAGCGATTTATAGTTTGTATCTATGTGGAAAGCAATAACTTCCATTCGTTACACTTTACAATTAACTAAAATTTATGTAGACCCTGACGTTGTCAGGTGATTTAACGTAAACGAATTTTCAAAGTTAAATTAACATAGCAAACGGAAACATAATAAGATTAATGGATTTGGTGTCAATTAAATATAGTTTGGTTAATTTTATAGACTTTCATTCGATATAGCGCAAAGAAAACGTCCTCCTTCGGCTACTTGTAAGTAATAGCTATTAGATGTATTATATAAATCTTATTTTTTTTTGTGTGCGTGTGTTGTGACTGAACTCCTCCTAAACGACTGGACCGATTTTGATGAAATTTTTTGTGTGTGTTCGTGGAGATTCGAGAATGGTTTAGATTCACAATTGGACCCGGCAGGTGGCGCTGCGATCGACTTTTAGGATTTTTTTTGTTTTCAAGGCAGGACAACGTCCGTCCGGTCCGCTAGTATGATTATAAAACAGCACCGTGTCATATAATAAACAATTTTATAGTTAAACAACACCATTAATTTGATGTCAAGGCAATATATACGTTTTAACTGACTTGAAAAAAGGTTGTCTTCTTCCCAAGCATGCTTGTATGTACGCGACTTATCAAAAACAATTCGACCGATTTCTGCGATTCTTTGTTGAGCTAATCTATATATTGAAAGAGAAACTTAGTATATAAAATGTTAATGTATGAATCTTACGTATATTTTTAAGATCAGTCATTGTTTCTATGTTGATCATCGATATAATCGATTTGTTTTTTTTTGCTGTTGTATCTTTAATTTCGGGCTCTTCCTATGCAGTTCGTATAAGTAGAGGTACCTATATGAATAGAAACCTTTTTGTATAAGTCGATTGTTGACGTTCAGATCTCAGGTAATTACTAGTATCGAGACGCCCAACCTTTTGGTAGTAATGCACGTGAACGTCAACAATAAAGAAAAAAGAAAAGGTGACATCTGACTCACCTGTTTTATCATAGAACATCGAGACGGTCTTGTTATAATCAGTAGCTGAAGTATCGAAACATGAATCGTAATCCAACATTTGTGGAAGCTCAGCAGCCAGCTGCAACACAGAGGAGATCACAAGGTACGTGCATTGTATCTTTACTGTTGTTAGCTGGATCTGAACGAAAACTTTAAAGGTTCTCGAAGACCCTTCGGGGTCCCCCAGAGTAGCAGAGAGCCACCATAAGGCATTTCGGCGGTGCGTATGCTACAAGTGGTATGTAATCTGAATTAACCATTATAAATATGGTGTCTAGGTATATTTTTAAAACACGTAATTATAAGATTGACAATCACCGAAACAAATGGTGCTTAAAAATAGATTTTCCATGTGATTGTGATATTTAGTTAAGATAGCAATGAAAAATATTTTGTCTTCGTGCTGTTACTTTATCGAGAGCTGTTAAATTGATAACAAAACGATATAATATAATTCCGTTTGTTCAATAACTATAAGCCATATCATGAAACCGTATTCCGGTAAATTTAAATCCAATTATGTTATGTCTATTTAAATTTATATTTAATTTGTAATACGCTACTGAATGATTGGTAAAATTATTGAAAAGGTCAGGATACAAATTTTGTAATTTACATTCCAATACGATTATCTTTATCTGTATTTAATAAATATATTATATTATACTATACTAATTGCTATCTATCTTATCTAACGTGTCTGTACTTTTTCGATTTTCGTGAAAAAAAATGTTGCAGGTGTCTAGGAATAAGTAAGAGAATAACATTGCAATCATTTTTAGAAATGTCCGTCTGTCTGTTTGTATGAACACGCATCACTGCTAAAGTACTGGGTTCACAATAAAATAGTAAAGCATATCCTCGGGAGTAACTTAGTGTTTGTTTTATTAAAATCGGTCCACTCTATCAAAAGATATTGTAGTTTTAATGACGCGGCGTAAGTAGGAGAGAAAAGTAGACGAGCACAAATGGACTTAATACATTTATATAACTTTATTAATCACTGTTTTTTACATAAGCTTCCACAAAAAAGTCAACGATAGCATATGTGTAACATTTATATTTAAGTCACAAAAATTTATTTTTTTAAAAGTGTTTACCGCCCAACGAAGTGGACACGGGTCAGCTAGTTTGTTTATATAGAAGATATATACGTACAGAAGTGTACAAAAAAAAATCAGAATAAAGTTCGGTACAAAATATATATTCCCATTAAATTAGGTAACCATATAACAATAGACAATAATCATAATAAAGGCTGTACAAATAATTATATACGTTTACAAGATAATGCATAATAGTGTGTAACCTGCAACAGCGATCGGGTCAATGCCATTGACACTATTTCTGAAGTTAGTTATAGTTGGTGCTATTGTGATGTCTGTGCGAAAACTTAAACGAATATCACTATACAAT
The DNA here is from genome assembly GCA_036509395.1 of Antheraea yamamai. Taxonomy (NCBI): domain Eukaryota; kingdom Metazoa; phylum Arthropoda; class Insecta; order Lepidoptera; family Saturniidae; genus Antheraea; species Antheraea yamamai. Next base: position 6,715,550 of record AP028433.1, read on the forward strand.
TATAGTCACTACTACAGATATGTCAGAATTAAAAGTTCTTAAACTAAAATAGATTTTAAAATTAATAAACAATACTGATGAATTTGCAATGTACAGAGTTGCGCGGATGGCGATCGCTTTATCGTTGCCGTCGCGCTGGATTCGTAGTCAAAACATGTCTTTTTTTTATCCACAAATCGTTGTTTTGAGTATTCGTAAGTATTTGTACTAGGTACTATACTCTTAGCTAAAGATGCGAATTTTTTTTAATATTTTTACATGTTAAATGCGAAGCACTAATTTTATTTAATACTAGCTTCTGCCCGCGACTTCGTTCGCGTGGAATAGTTACTTATAGGAAAAAAAACGATTTTGAAACATTCTTCATTGATGCTCCGCTCCTGTTGACCTTTAACCTGTTGAACAGTAGTTCGTGAGATTAGCGCGTTCAACCAAACAAATAAACAGATAAACTTTATAATATTAGTATACTCGTAGATTACTACTTTTCTCTGGTACTTACCTAGGGGCGCTATTCAAATTACAATAACTTTTGATAGAGTGGGCCAATTTTAATGAAACAAAGACTAAGTTATTTTCGAGGATATGTATTATGATTTTATTTGTGGGGTTTTATTGTGAACCCAACACTTCAGCAGTGATGCGTGTTTATACAAACAGACAGGTAGACAGACAGACAAACATTTTTAAAAATGATTGAAATGTATTCTATTACTTATTCCTAGACACATGCAACATTTTTTTTCACGAAAATTGAAAAAGTACAGACACGTTAGATTTACATTCTTAACCTATATGAATTGATTGATTACTACTCTTCTCTCGTACTTAACTCGAGCTGTCATTCAAATTACAATGACTTATGATAGAGTGAACCGATTTTAATGAAACAACTAAGTTACTCCCGAAGATATGCTTTATGATATATGATTTGAAGTTTTATTGTGAACTCAGTGCTTTAGTAGTGATCCGTGTTCATACAAACAGACAGTCAGGCAGATAGCCAGACAGATAGACAGACAGACGTTTCTAAAAATGATTGAAATGTATTCTATTACTTATTCCTAGACACATGCAACATTTTTTTTTCACGAAAATCGAAATAGTACAGACATGTTAAATTTACATTCTTAATATACACCAGCGGGCCCGGCAGACGTTGTCCCGCCCTTATTATAAAAAAAAACCTGGACAAATTATATACCAAAACGTTCCTCGTGAATCACTTTATCTACTGGTGAAAACCGCATAAAATCCGTTCAGTAGTTTTTGAGTTTATCGCGAACAGACAGAGAGACAGACGCGGTAGGGGACTTTGTTTTATACTATGTAATGATATAGATTCGATGTTAATAATTTTACTATAATAATAACGAAATAATAGAGATACGTAAAATGAAAACTAACGATTGATAATGTAACATACAATATAAGGTGATTAAGTAACTAAAAATGAAACGATCAGTGTAAGCTATTCTAGACTGGTTAGGCAAAAGTTCGTAAAACATAGATAAACTTCTCAATTTTTGCCTACGATGAATTTTTAAATTTATCACAACCTTCCCATACGACAGACATCTTTGACAAATTTAGCAGTCAGCAGTTTTAGTCCTTGGTGTCTCCATCAACATTTTAAAAACTTTCAATGTTTGATTCGATTAAATTAAAACATCCTTCGAAATGGTTAAGTCAAACTAACCACACACACACACACATAAATGGTAGGTATTTATACTTAGCAGTATATTACTAACAATCTGTCTGTGTCAACACTCTGTGACACTATAATTTTCACACAAAAAAGAAATAATACAGAAAAAAATGTATGTTATTTTCTGTGCTCTTGAAGTAAACATTTTAATTTATCATTACATAGTATAAAACAAAGTCCCCTACCGCGTCTGTCTGTCTGTCTGTTCGCGATAAACTCAAAAACTACTGAACGGATTTTCAAGCGGTTTTCACCAGTGGATAAAGTGATTCATGAGGAACGTTTTGGTATATAATTTGTCAAGGATTTTTTTTATAATCAGGGCGGGACAACATCTTCCGGGCCCGCTAGTTACTACATATCTATATCTATGCATATAATAAAAATGAAATGTCTGTATGTAATATCAAAATAAAACAAAAACTGATTGGATATGAAAGTATATACGCTACTCATAACAAAAATATAATTTTAAATTTTTTTGTCGGTCTGTCTGTTTGTTCCGGGTAATCTCCGAAACGGCCGGACCGATTTTCACGAAATTGTCACCAGCGAATAGAAGACATCATAACAAGTAATTTAGTATTTTTTAATTTGACTAGCTGTTAACCGTGGCTTCATCCGCAGTGTTATCTCCGAAACGGTTCGACCAATTTTTATGGGACTTTCACCGGCAGATAGCTGACATTATAAGAAGTAATTTAGTCTATTCTAATTTAGACTAACTGTTAACTGTGGGTTCACCCGCAGTGCTATCTCCAAAACGGTTCTACCGATTTTTACGAGACTTTCACCGGCAGATAGCTGATCTTATAGGAAGTAATTTCGGTTATTCTACTTTAGACTAGCTGTTAACTGCGACTTCGTCCGTATGAAATTTAGCAAAAAATATGTTGTTTACTGTAAACATGTACGTAAAACGTGCGTAGTACTGGACTCCAAGAATAACTATAATTGAAATTCATATATCTGTATCTATGTATGTAATTTGAATTATATTGTCTTTTTGGACATTTTGGCGGCCATTTTTTTTAAATTACCGCGCTTTAGTCTACATAACTCAATAACCATAGCACCATATGGGGATATTGTATCGAGTTCAATGAGCACTATTTAAATTGTCGAACATTAAAAACTGCTTAGACAGATATAAAGTTTCTTATCTTGATTTATATTTATGCAAGATTTCAAGACTCATTCATTGTTTTTAATTCAACATTATAATCATTAAAAGTAATTTTGAAGGTAAAAGGGGTCTTTCTAATAAGATATTAGATCATAAACGTATTACTTATTGACAATATGGGCATATTATATCATTATAATAATATCTTTAAGTCATTGTTTCATTAGTTCCTTATATTGTATAAGTGAGAGCTGAGGTAGTTATATAGTGGGTTAAGGTTCCAAATATGTTGCTGATGATAAACCTCATTTGATAAACTGTTAGTATTTATAGATCTAACGTATACGCTAGATTTTACTGTAGGTGGCGTCCGTGTCGTACTTACAATTGTTTTAAAGAGCATTTCTATAATTGTACATGGTCTCACAATTTTATATTTCTTTAATACAATTTTAAGAAACGCGTGCGGAGCTGCGGGTACAGCTAGTATATAATGTTATTTACAACGCATCTAAAGAGGTTTTATTTCAAAATTAAACTTCTACTTTAAAATGCATATAAAATAACACGTCATTTCTTTTTAACATTTACCCATTAATCAAATCAAGATTACAACTTATCAAACATAATATTGATTACTTCAACGAAGCTAATATATAGCAAACCTGTTATTACTATTAGATTAATTATATCAAAATATAAGAGCATAGTTTCTTCAGAACTGTGTATATAATTATCTTTAGATAGCATTATGCTTTCGTCACTGTGACGTCATCCATCATTGCATTGAATTACCCATTATTCGCGACTAAAATCTGACTTAAAAAATCTATTCAATCTGTGGTCATTCAAATATACTATATATTTAAAAATTTAATTTTATATAATATTTTATATATTCCTACTTATTACATAACTATAATATGAACAGAAGTATTGACCAATTAGTTTACTAATTACGTTCGGTAATATATATCGTCATAAATTATATACCGTAAGTACATAAATTAATATTAACATAATTAATACATATTGATTTTGTGTTTCAAACCTATTAATAGTCTATTAAATAAGCAATTTCGTAGCATTTTCTATACACTGGATAAACATCATAATTCAAATAAAACTCGATATATTTTTACGGAATATTATACAATTATATTATATAATTCTTATAGTATACAATTACGAAATATTTAATTTAAAAAAAAATCCACTTCTTAAATAAATTCTATACAAATTTTTGAAACTAGACTCGATAAAAAAAAGTTGACGAACCCAAAATTCGGCAAAATATATTTATACTATTCGTCGATAATAAAATTACTTATTAATATTATCTTTATTTAAATGGTAAATTACTTAAACAATAAGGCGTCGAGTATAAGAAAGTTAGTGATGAAGCGAGGAAATCTTCTGTTTTGTATGGAAAACTATCTAAAATTAAATATTACAACGTTATGTACACAATCAAACGAGCAAAACTAAGAACCAATTTCGTGTAACATTTATTACAAATCTCAAATAATTTCAATTTAGCATACTGGTTCAATTTAATATAGTACTTCTAACTTTTCATTTGTATGTAGGCATGGAAATATTAGCTACTTTTTTGCATGTTATATAACGAGCAATAATTCACGACCAGTTACTTATAACACTAAGTCGCGGTGAGCCACAGTGACATAATCTGCTAGTGAAATAATTTCTCACGCTCATAAAGTCATTTCAGTGATATAACAAATTTTAAGTAAATCAATGCCCAACACAGTTGAGAATTTATTTAAAGATTTTAAAGCATATTCTCATTTCTAGCTGCCGGTATATATCGCTGCAATGTAATTGATTAATTTATTTCCCACACTTTTTATTATAAGACAAAATTCTGTATTACTTCTGAATTGATATTATGCTCGGACGATATTTATCCGGCGATTTCGATCCATATAACGGTTGTGACATGTGAAAAAAAATCACTTTTTGTTATTATTAGTGATAACTGAAACGTCCCATGCCTATTTGCACAGAATATATGCGAAAAGATCCTATATTATATTTAAAATGTACCGCTAAATACGAAATTAAAAGGACGAACCTTGGGATTTACATCGGTGAGAGTATTAATTATCATTATAGTGAACAAAACTTTTATCTCGAAAGTTGTACATTTTCGAAGAAAACAGTTTGTGCGTCACACATTGGCGTCATAGGGTTTTTATGTCGTTCTTTAATTTATGAAACGACTGTGTGCATTATATACGTCAAAGAAAAGGTTGTATAAGCAGGTAAAAGAATTCTTACCTGGCATAATATAAATAGTTTAGTGATCTCGTTGAACTGTTCTTTTCTATCTTGACAGCTTGAATAATTCTAATATGAGTGACACCCATCACGCTTGTCGTCGCGTGGGCGTTCGCACGCACGCACGCACCGCCCTTGAACTGATTACTATATCGATTATTATTTATCGATTTTCGACAACACCATACTATTTAGATAAATAAATGTGATTAACCGGATATGTTTGTCCGTTGGAGTATTGCGAAACTACACGTTAGTTCTGAATTAAATTGTTTCACTGTTACCTTGGTCTAGTGTATAAATTGGTTGCTGTTGTTGTCTTGTTGATTCGATTATTTTACTATTTGTTTGATGTGAAAGGCATACTATCGAATAAAATAATATGTATCGGAGATTTAGAATCTATAATAGCTCCGTGTAGCGGGTTCGAACACTGCGTCGGTCTAATTAGGTTCCACTTAGGTTATGCCGGCGGATGTACTTGAGACAAACTTCTGTAGGAGTATCTTTATATGGTGTTCTTGAAACTACGTCATTGTTTAACATCACATTAATTGCCGTTAAAAAGCTGAAACCTGTAAATTCCATAGAGACTAGTACACACCGATGACGATTAGAAGTGTGAAATGTAATATCGTGTCAAACTTGCTAGAAAATAAAAACAATATATGGTAATTTTATGTACAACTAGTTGATACCCGCGAGTTCGTCTGCGTTGTCCTGTGCATACGCAACAACGCAACGCGTAGTGCCTACGAAATTTTGTAGTTTCTCAAGACTTTTATAACTTTATCCTAAATGAAGATAGGGTGATAATTGTGTAGGTGGTAGAGCCACGCTGAAGCTATCACTACTTTCAGCATAATAGGTCAACTCGCCCGGGGTAGTACCACCCTCTCACAGAAAACCGACGTGAAGTAACAGTGCTTGCATTGTTGTGTTTCCTTCGGTCAGTGAGAGCGCCGGAGGCGCACCCCTTCCTCCCCCCTCCCCCCCCCCCAACATACACTGGCAATGCACATGCGACTTGCGACTCCCCTGGTGTTGCAAGTGTCTATGGACGATGGTGATCACTAAACATCAGGTGACCCACCTGTTCGTTTGCCTCCTATGATATAAAAAAATGTTTTTTAGACTCAATTCTACGAGAAGTAAAACCAAAGATAACTGATTAAAATCTATCCACTATTGTATAGGTGATGCATAGACAATGGCAAATATCTATCATTTTATGTATATATGTACTAGAGGGCCGGGCGGACGTGGTCCTGCCTTAATAATAAAAAATATCTAAAATTCAACCGCAGCGCCACCTGCCGGGTCCAATTATGAATCTAAACCATTCTCGGATCCACTGGAACACGCACACAATATTTCATCAAAATCGGTCCACCCGTTTAGGAGGAGTTCAGTGACATACACACGTACAGAAGAAATTTATATATAAAGATATGTTTATATAAGATGAAATTATTAGTCAATTATTTATAATACTGTCAGTATATTATTGATCAAAATAAAAAAAGCAAACCTGATTGGTCTAATAGCTTACAAATTGTGTTTTTAAACTCCTTCGCAAGTCGAATTCTTAACAGACTGCTGATTTAATGAGCAATATACAATCACGTGCATATTTTAATACACTTTCATAATCCAACGCTGGCTATATCATAAACGTGTGTTTAACGAACGAATATTTATCAGACACCGAATATATCATTATCAACGCGTTTCGCAAACTATATAAGACCGCCCACGAATATTTTGGGTACTGTGAATGGGTTAGATGTGGTAATTGAGACGATTAAACTTCATAATTTTTATTAACATATTTATTTATTCTAGCTCAACAGCAGAAAACAAATTACACAAAATGCACATTAATAATAATAGCTTACAGAACTAAATTTGTTTTCGTATATAATGTTCGGCGCACCATTTAAAAAAAATGATAGAAATGGTTAAAAATAACAACAAAATGATTATGATAGTTACTAAATACATTTAAAAAAATTATAGGAATGTAAAAATAAAAAACGAAAAGAAAAACATTATGCTAGTTACTAAATTCAAAACAATTGAATACTGTCACCATTCAAATCCTTGTTTTGAGTTTTTGGCGAGATTTTAGTCTGTCATGTAGTTGATTTTATATTTTATTCATAATCTTGTGTTACTTGGCTCTATATTGTGTAAAATTGGTGGTGTTTAATGTAATATAGTTTGTTTATTGTGCATAAGTGAAGTGAATGGAAAATAATACCACGGAGCATTAATTCTGAGATGTCACAAAAAATCTCTGGAAAGTTGTAACAAGGGAGCCACCATCTTGTTGGAACATTAACGTTGACATTGAAATGATCGCACGACACTAACTTGTAATAATATTGATTACTCGACAATGGCAGTAAAAATGTGAAAGATTGGTTGCCAAAAAAAAATCCTTGCTTGCATTTCCGTTAAATATATCCAAATCCCTTTCATTTAATATATAATATTTGAGTCGTCAATGTCTGCGTGTTATTTTTTTTTAAATATAAGATGCAACTATTAATATGTAACCATACTTAATTTGAATAATACATAAAATCGAATACTATCTCTTTAATAGTAGGAAACATCAAAACAGAATTTTAATGTGATTTTATAACGTAATTTTGCATTAAGATTTATGTAATGTGTGATATTAAACTAGTATTAAACAAGAGTTAAGCATATATTCTTTTTCTTCTTCTACGATTGCTGCCTGAGTAACGTTTGATAATTTTTTTGGTAGGCGATCTAGTAGATTATTACCGCCGTTGTCGAGTAAGTAATGATGTTACAAGTTTCTTGCGATCATTTCAATGAATTAACAAGGTGGTTGCTGTCTTGTTATAACTTTCGAGGCAGTATTTGTGGCAGGTCAGAATCCATGTTCCGTGGTATTTCTCATCCACGTCACTGGTGTACAATAACCAAACTATATTATGTAAAACACCGCCAATATTATAAAATATTGAGCGAAATAACACAACATTGTGAATAAAATATAATAACCACTATATAACGTTCCAAGATCTCGCCAAAAACTTCTTGACATTATTAACTACGATGAAAGTATTTTATAACCAACCGACACTCGCAACTGCGTCTGTGCTGTCTACTATCTTAATAATATATTTCATCCACAGAGGAAAAAACATAAGCACCAAACCGTTTGCCCCATTTCTCCATAATAGACAAACGCACTTCTTTGAACTACTCATAAAAAATACAGTTTTTAAATGTTAAAAATTTTACATTCGATGATAAAATCATGATAATTGTTTTTTTTTTTTATAAGAAGCAAGTGATAACGAAGTAAAACTTAAAATTATCAAAATCAAAATCTGTCTGTTTTGAAGTCCTCTAAGTTTCTAAGTGTTCTAGTTTCTAGTCCTAGTAGTAGTCCTCTTCTAGAGGTACTATTATTATATTTATATAAGTAGATTTTATAGGTGATAGAGCCACGAATCTTTGTAGGCGGACGAGCCACGCTGAATCTTTGTAGGTGGTAGAGCCAGACTGAATTTATTACTGATTTCAGCATGATAAGGTCGGTTCGCCCGGGGTAGTAGTACCACTCTCTCACAGAAAACCGACGTGAAGTAACAGTGCTTGCATTGTTGCGTTTCGTTCGGTCAGTGAGAGCGCCGCAGGTCCACCTCCCCTCCCCCTCCCCCCAAACACAGGATGGCAACGCACTTGCGACTTCCTTGGCGTTGCAAGTGTCTATGGACGGTGGTGATCGCTTAACATCAGGTGACCCACTTGTTCGTTTGCCACCCATGAAATAAAAAAAAAGATTAGCTTCGAACTATATATGGTTACTAGCTGTGACATAGGGTTACCCCTCGCGTTTAATTATTTTTTAATTATAATTACCGCAGTTAGATAAGTATACAAATCCTGTGTACAGTACAACTGTTGCATTGCGTATCGCGCAAAAATCGCGCGGCATGGTACCGCACTCTGACTTAGGTATTTACAGTTCGGTAATATTACGCAACGCTCGGTTTTTGTAAAGCGGCCAACTGGCTCTCGGCCCCGCTGCTTTGCATACGCACCACACGACACGTCCCCTATATAATATTACTTCACTCAAGCTTAGTTTACTTTTAACCAACGTTTTGTATGGTAAATGTTTTGTATGGTAAATGTCTCGGTCATAAGTATTGCATAAACTGATTGGTAGTTTCAGAAATTAGGGCATTCGAGCTTTAAAAAACACTTTTGAAATCTATAATATTGATATATATCATATTGTTCCATGTTGGATTGTATTCAATATAGTCAAGTCGTGTTACTGTAATATCGTGGCTACTAAAACCTTATACGGGAAATGTGTCAACTAGATATTTCTATTTCGTGCTATTGTTTAGAATTAACTTAACTTCCGTATATTAACTAAACAATTCAATCTATAAAGTAACAAGATTCCAGAACACGGGTTTAAGTAAGTTTGTGATTTAAAAATAAACAATCCCACGGAAACATGCACTGCACACAGTGATATTATAAGTAAAAAGGTGTAGATACTTTACTCACGTGATATTTTGACAAAATAAATGGCACGATAACGCACACATACGTAAAGTGATATGGTAACGGCACACTATCTTAGGTATAATGTGGAACTAAGATGGCATATTCTTAATATCGGAGGTGAAAAAGAAATAGTTATATTTTTCTTAGATACGAGCGGATTGACGGGGAACCTGTTTGAAGTAAGTTAGCTAGCTAAGTTTTAACAAGGCTACACAAGAATATACAAGAATATCACTGACTACACATATATACCAAATGGCGGAATAAGCTGAATCTTCAACTGCCTATCGAGTATAGTGACTGTTATACAGAAAAATATGCTTGTTGAAAGATTTTAATGTTCAGGGTTATGATTGCCTGTTATGTAATACATAACGTCATATAAACACGCTATGAATTCATTGTTTCTCTTTCTTACAAACTTACAAGTACGTTGTCTTGGTAAGTCATGGTGGTCGAGTGGTTTGACAGGTGGAATACCAGTGCGATGTCCGCAGGTCAGAACGGAGGCATGCACCAAGGATTAATTCGGAGCTTTACAAATTAAAATTTTTATAACTATTGGCTGCTGGTGAAGGGAAACATCGTGAGGAAACCCGAGCCTCAGAGAAGAATTCTAGTAGGACTACCATATGTAGGAAAATATAGAACTTTGGATTTGTTACAGTTTGAAATCGCCAATACGTCGTGGGATAGCTTGGTGCTTATTCCCATACTTTCCTTCGGGAAGAAGCCTGTGTCCCTGCGGTGGGTATCTTACAAGCTGACGATAAGGTACACAGTCTAACACTGTCAACAATTTATACCTATTCTTGGCCGAACATGCCATAACTGATTATTTAGTTCTATTTTCTCAACATTTAATGTTTTGCTGAAACTAACTAAAGGATATAAATTACAATAACTTTACATTTAATTTATTAATTTATTTAATAATGCCGTGATAAGCTATGATATTGATCCTTAAATTAATTTATAGCTAAACCTTATACTACGAATCGAAACAGTTAATTGGGTATTGTATTTTATCTATAATCGTATCAAGACATAAATAATAGTCTGTTAGTTTTGGGATATTTTAAAGAGGTTGTGGCTGTAATTTCCCTCTTGTAAATTGAAGTCTATCAAACATAAAAATGGTTACATAGATATACACACAAATATATGTGGAATGTGGGTGATTCTAAAATGAAATATGGAGATTTAGTTTCTTAGACTTTAATTTAGGTTTTAAATTACTCTTTAAAAATAGTAAGATGTTAGTGTTTAAGAAAATAGAAGGAGGTATTAAGATCATTCAGTCAAAGACGTTGGGCTTATGTCATAAGGATAAAAAGCTTAAAGAATTGTTTGATTTGAATTCCCATAAAATTCTACATATAATACAAATCCAGGAATATATTACGTTATGTACAATCACGTTATTTTTAATTTTATTGTTTTCTTTATGTAAAATTAACATTCAATTTTCTATTTGTGTTTTCTAAATCTATAGACGGTAAACTGTTTCACTCGCAATAATGTAGATTTGGCCTTATAAAGTAGGAATAGTATTTTTTTGGATGATAGGTACCCTATGTCTTTTCTATAACTCTCATAGTGTGTATGTGGAATAAGAATATCTGCTGAATAATTAAGGCGTAAAAACGTAACACACAAACTAATTTTCGCATTTATAATATTAGTAAGGATTATTATTATTTTACTAAGTATTAGGATTTCGTAATAACATTGTTTACGTAATTAAAATACAGTGTTTTGCATATCCATTTTACATAGTATAGATAAGTAGTTGTGGTCTTTCTTTTTTGAAATTTTTTAGTTGTTTATCACAAAGACCATAGATCCGCAGATTTTTTTATCTATTTATATGTTTGTATATCCGTATTCAATTCAAAAAAGAGCCGAACAATTGTTATGAATTTTTGCAAATGGGGAAATTAATCATATTTTTCTTGGATAGGGTTTCATTATTTTATAATTTTTGAAAGTTAGACGACTTTAAAACGTATTCATTTCAGAATGGCATATAGGTACTGCCTATAGAAAATTTCATCAGAATCATTTGAGAATAAAATAAAGGGGATATTTGATTTTTTTTTATGATTCCTAAATGTATTCTTGATAGTTCCTACAAACTTTGAACCAAGGAATGAAATATACTTTTCTTGTACAAGATTTAAAGAAACGTTTCAACCAATTAAATCAGAATATACAAACAGACAGACAACATTTTTTAACATCATATTTGTCAGTCAGTATCAGTCACAAAAAAAAAATGAGTGCGTGTAACCATCACACGCGATTGAAGTAAAACTTCTTTGGCGTTATAAGATAGTAATCTGTTCGTACTTTTCTATATTTTATTTAATTTATAACAAAGAGTTGCTAATAATATGTCTTTTGTTATTTAAGTTCCGAATTAGCTGGTAGATGGCACTACAGATAATGGAGCTTTGATTTAATTTGTTACTTCCTTACATTGAAACCAGGTGGCAGCACGGTCGCGCACCCCTATATACATAATTAATTCTATGGTATGATTTTTATCATTATTCAATTTAATATTTTCTATTAATTTTTTTTTCAATACTTTGATTGATTTGTTTATAAGCCATTTATTTGCAAAATCAAAAATATTTAAAAACCATATGTTACAGAAACGTGACGCCGTATTGCCGTAACGAACTTAAGTTACATTGTCGTCCAGTTACCTCCTAGTCGCACCTAAGGAAGTTTTACTTAAAAAAATATATTTATACACCAAATCTCTTCTTCTCTATATAATCTTTATACACTGATTTAATATAATAGATATATGGAAGAAAAATTATTATAATTTAAATTATATAACTTTTTATGGATCAGGCTTCTCTTAGTTTACATGTTAAAGTGAGATGAACACTGCTGTTATGTATGCTGTTTATTACACTCAGATGCTCAAAAAATGTATATCTTGAAACAAAAACCCATTAAAATTGCATCTATAATCATCAATTATAAATAACAGTTCGCGTAAAATTATTTTCATATAAGAATGCGACACTTACGCCGTTATTTCGAAACACTTATTAAGGTCGTTTATAAAAATTGAACCATATATGTGTTCTTATGTAGCAATAGTCTCTGTTTTAATGATTTCTTTTATTTTTAATGCAAGTAACCGGCTGGCCGTGACAAAAAAAAAATTAAAACTCGTTTTATATCACAATTTGGTATATAATACGAAAGTGATTGATCTTGTTAAGCCGACCATTTGATCACCTAATAAGCCAATCAATAAATAATAATATGTGTGTATAAAAGTCCATAGAGTTCGGTTATATTCATGGCCACTCGACAAAGTATAGCGTTCGTTGACTTAATTGCAAATACCGTAAAATGTAATATGTCGTAACGAAATTTAATAGTTCGAAATAATAAATAATATTATGTAACATAGCGAGCTATTTCGTTGGCCTCGTCACAATGTACACTATGCGCGTTCAAAATGCGTTTAGCAGTGCAAATATAAATCTCATCTTTTTAAATCGACGTTTTAAAAGCGCTCGTGCGATAAACGAGGTCTTACACTTTTACTAGTAAAATTAAGTAAATTTATCAATTTACTCTCGTTTTAAAATACCCATACACCAACGAATGAAATTTTTATAATTACTTACGTAATTTTATACGAGTGTAGATTACCTTGTACCAAAATACATTTTTTTTTTATTTATGTTCTATATTGTAGTGTAAGAAAGAAATAAATTTTCTTTCTTTATTCACACAAAATGACCTACAAAATAATTTTAAAAATATGTAGAGTACATTTTCAATTATACTACCATACCTACCGTATGGTACTGATATTAAATAAGGCAAAAGAACGTTAGAGAGAAGTCTTAGAATAGATTATAAGAACGTGGGACATACCTCTAATGAAATGAGCCGACGATCTAGTGAAGTTAGTGAGAAGCTTTTTGATAAGGACGGACTTAGAGAGATCGGAACGACTGCAGTCATAATTGAGTAGAAGCACACTTAGGAGAAATAGTTTAACATTTACCGAACGAATGCCACTATACTTGCGACATTGTAAATATTTAAAAAAAATAATGTAATAATTCTGGAATTCTGTTCGATGCCGCTTTGATTATGCATGCTACGATTAATGGTGATCAGCAAATGTTTCTTGACGCGCTCTCGTGCAGTGAGCGAAAGTTTATCGTTTTGTATACGGTAAATAAAGTTTGTTATCGTCATTCTTATACGAGCACTCTGTTCATATATTACTTATCATTAATAAAATCCTTAAATTCCAATAGAGTGATATTAACTATACACGGTTTCTCACTCTGGAAATATAACGCTTAATTTCTTAAATATCCATCGATCTACAGCCCATTGTCCTCGAATATTGTGCTTTTTCGTTAAACGATACATGGGTTAGGAAGAACTAAAGGACTAAATAAAGATTACATGTTATTACATTTATACAAGGATAAAATGTATTGCCGATTTATCTTTGGAAGATCTCCTTGAATAAGATAACAGTTGAACAAAGATTGTGATGCATTTGCTTATATTATGAAGTAGTTATTAAGCATACATTCCACTTGATATTGGTGGTGTATGTTATGTACAATTAACCTTAGAAATACAGCAGTGTTTAAAACAGGTTGACGCTACTGAGGACAATTCTTTACTGTACCTCGTTTGAGACTATATGTCGCCAACCACAAACTTCGACCTTTATTGTAGAAATAGATGTGACTAAATTTAGATCAACCATTTATTGAAGTTATACGTCTTTTGGCGCGTTAGGGAGAAAATGATGAGTGTAAATTTTTACGATGCGCGCGCACACCGTCACGAAAAACCGACACCCTGAAGTTAGCTATAGTCAACATTTTGTTTCTTTGTATTTGTTGTTGTATTTCTTTGTATTAATACTTTAAATGTATTAAATACCTTTTTTCTATTGTTAGTGTCGTTTTTTCTACAAACGTGGAATAAGGCGAAAGATAAAATTTTTGTAAAGATTTTTATCTTGTTACGCCAAAGAAGTATAACTTCTAACGCGTGTACATAAGTACACACACACTTTTTTTAACACCAGTTCGAATTGTTGGAGTTGAAAACATTAGCGCTATATGAAATACTACTAATCACCACTATACACTGGCTGTGGTAACAGAGCTGGTTGTGTCATCTTGAAAATATTAGCGCTATATGAAATACTACTAATCACCACTATACACTGGCTGTGGTAACAGAGCTGGTTGTGTCATCTTGAAAATATTAGCGCTATATGAAATACTACTAATCATCACTACACACTGGCTGTGGTAACAGAGCTGGTTGTGTCATCTTGAAAATATTAGCGCTATATGAAATACTACTAATCATCACTACACACTGGCTGTGGTAACAGAGCTGGTTGTGTCATTGTTTTGATTTTGTCATTATTTGATATAATAGATTGACAGCACTCACTGACCTCCTCTCTATTTTCTTCACGCGCCCTTCTGGCGCGGGGAAACCGTTTCAGGGCTGTGCCCTATGCGGTGGCCATTGTTTCGACGCCTGAACGTGTTCAGGCGTGTCGGTTTAGTGAATCAGCCGGCAATGATTGCTTCCTGATTTCTCAGTTATCGTCGGCGCGGCTGCTCGTGTTTTGCCCCGTAGGGCGGATCAGAGCGCGCGCCTGTGGTTTGTAAGTCACCCTTCTCCTGATGTGGTGACCACGGATGTCGGACCCTCTTGTGGGTGGATCGGGCGGTCTTGTGTGCAGAGGCGCGATGTTTCGGAGATGAACATGCGCAGATTCATCTGCCTTTTTGAACATTCTGGTAGCGAGGCTGCTGACGAAGTCGTCGAGGCTTTCTATCTTGAGGTCGCGGGTGATGGTCTTGTTCCTCACGTATCGTGGGGCCCCGACTATCACTCTTAGCGTCATGCTTTGCTGGGCTCGTAATCTGCGCTTAAGGTATTCTGGAACGCAACCGAACCATGCCGGGGCGGCATACGTGAGGCGCGATCTCACGTAGGTTTTGTATATCCCTAGTTTGGTGCGCAGCGAGAGTTTTGACGAGAGCACCACTCACTGAGACACGATGTATCATACATGTACAACTTCTTAGGTATAAAGGTGTACTGAGGTGCCTTATAAGGTGTGTTATAAAATCCACCCAATGGGAGAATCTGGCAGATGAACGCCTGAAATGGAGAGCTCCCTGTCGACTGACCATGCTTGATGCCAAGCGTGATGAATTGAAAACACGCACACCAGCAGCAATCAATGATGTTTATGAGAACGGTGTCCTTGCGTGCCCTCTATGTACACGCACCTTCTTGAAGATCGATTATGTAAGCCACATGAGAGTACATCAATGTTGGAGCCAAACAATCGCTGTGGCCAAAATCGGCCAGGAATCTTCATCATGTTTACAATTCGTACAATAGCTCAAACAGAACTAACTACATACGGTGTTATTACAAAAAAGTTACATACATATTGAATACTTGCTTTAAAAAGGTTTCGAATTAAATGCACCGCGATCGCTAATTGTTCGCCATCTTGCTCTTTTGTCTCGCTTTGATTACGTTAGGTTAGACTTGCGAAAAAGGATAACGCGAACTTGCCTCGGGCGAGCGCTGTGCATTTAATTTGAAACCTTTTTAAAGCAAGTATTTAACTTTTTTGTAATAACACCGATAAAGTTTATCGTTTATATACCACAATTAGGCTGGATTAAGCAGACAAATCGTTAACGATTTAATTCTTCAACTAGGTCACGTATCGGTTGGATCATATTTTAATCGATATGAAGAAATAATTATGAAACAAGCTGTAGATAATATGGCTTAGAAAGTTAAATGATACAGTTTGACGCACAATGCGTAGTACGTATATTAAATGTGTATAAGGCTCTTTGCACACTAATTAATTTATATACCGCAATTATATTATAACGATAACAATTGATTATTGTGCGTTTATACCATATAATTTAGTATTGGCCTAAAAATGTGTTTATGAGTGTCCATCAGTATGTTACCATAAGTTGCTAAGATTAAGGGACAGTCACCCTTTTTCTATTAACATTCTCAAATATATCATCGATTAAGATAGAGTGAATTGAAGTTGGATATCGCTGTTTTATGTTATGTTTTCATTTCGTTAAAGAACGCATTGTCAAAATTAGGGAATTCCACGAATTGTACAATTTTTTATTTTCGAACTGACTACGCTATTGACCTAGCAAGGTCTTAACAGTTTCACCGGACTACCGAATTGTATAAGTTTTCGACTTCATATTTTACTCTACCTACCATGAAAACAATAAAGTCAATAAAATGAATACAGTGTAGTTTAACGTAATAATAAAATTCTTATTTATTTCTATCTATCTTATATTATATCTTATATATCTTATTCAATTCTTATTTACAATCTAGACTAATGTCTCTTTAAATAATTTCCAGTATTTTGGTAACATTCATTTTTTGCGAGGAGGTGGGTCTCCGGCGCTCTCACTCACCGAACGAAACACAACGATGCAAGCAAGCACTGTTACTTCACGTCGGTTTTCTGCGAGAGGGCGGTACTACTCCGAGCAAGCCGACCCATTCGTGTTGAAACCAGTAATAGCTTCAGCGTGGCTCTACCACCTAATACCTAGAAGCATTACCGAAGAGTTCCAAACGTTTCTGTCTGTTACTTATAAAATTGTTTCTATTTATTTACATACACTAAATTCAATCGAACAAGCTATTATTTTGTTTTGAATAGTGTGTATAGAAACAGTACTTCTTATGTAAGTGGACTACTTCGTATTTTTTCTTTACAAATATCGTGTTTGTTCTGCTAATTTGATGCAGTAACAAATTATTATGGCTAACCAGTAGCAATATTAAATAGAATATTATTGTGAACAATACTTAAGGACATGTTTGTTCCAAAACTATCATGAGGCAGGTCAATTATCTTTAATCATAACTTCATATAACGCAATATAAAAACGAAGGATTTAATTCTCGTGCGCGTGTGGCAATTGCCAAATGGATTTTTAACGAACCGAATGTGTCATAGTAATTCGATATTCATGATATAATTATTAAATTTATATTAAAGACTATCAGTAATCGTGATTATTTTGAACATATTATAATATATGTGGTTTAAAAATAAAGTTAATTAATTAAAATGCTAATAAACAAGTTCATTACTTTAATCCGGCGCGAGCATACAAAGACTGCAAGGCTGGATAAGAAGACGAATTATTTCTATGGTAGCAAGCAGAACAAGCATGCGTAAAGTGTAAACAAACATTCAAGTATTATGGTATCTCGCCTTGAAAAAATATTTTGTCAAAAATGCACATGACAAATGCATAAAATTAGAATTTTAAAAATACCGCTTCATTCTATACCTTATAGATTTTTGGAGATTGGAAAGTAATCTGTTTAAAGGTGACAAATAAAAATAAAGCATCCATCAAAAGTTAACTTGAAGCATATTAATAGGCGATATGATAACTATATAATATAACGAAGTAGCACCCGCAATAACTAACTAGAGCGGACGAGGTCGCAAACACCATGGACATAGTAATAAACGCGTTATAGAGACTCTTTTTAATGTATTGTATTTCGGAATCATCCAACATAATATAATTATTTGATTTGGCATAACGGGAAGAAGAGTGAGACGTCCGATTTACATCGGCTTGCTTCGGTTTTGTAAAGCGTTTACTGTTTAGCACAGGGTAATTACCGCGATAGACAAAGACAACGCTATAAAACCGAGCTTAGACGACTATCTCGGTCTTCTTTCCGATGTTCCAGACCAAAAGTCGAGTACTGCATATCCAGCTATCGGGAGGTTTATAGGCTCGCATGATAGATACGACTTTCGATGAATCGTGAATCTCACACTGATTGCCGTTGTTTATGGATTGCGCTATGCTTTCTATCAGGTACAATATTGTGACTATTATGCTTCAATTTATACCATAAAAAAGATCTATAATAAATATACCTAGAAGCGAAAGGATCCAAAGAATGGCAGTTATATTAGACATATTTCAACACAAGTTTACAATTTTAATTATATTATCATATCATACAAAAAAAAGGGTGTGTGCACACGATAGTATACACTCTAAATATTACTTAGGTCATATACATATACATGTATTATATTAAAGTAACCTAAAAATAAGTATTAAATGATAACTGTATATAAATACATATGCACTTGAAATGCTAGATTATTATTTTTTATTTAATCTACGAAACTTGACTTAATCTGACTGTTCGATGTTATCATCATTACATAGTATAAAACAAAGTCCCCAACCGCGTCTGTCTGTCTGTCTGTTCGCGATAAACTCAAAAACTACTGAACGGATCTTCATGCGATTTTCATCAGTGCATAAAGTGATTCATGAGGAACATTTTGATATATAATTTGTCAAGGATTGTTTTATAATGACGGCGGGACAACGTCTGCCGGGCTCGCTAGTATATTCTATAAGTATACTTAAGATTAAAATCTTATAGACGTAAACAAAGCGTACATTGTTGTACATGCAAAACAAAAAAATAAAAAAACGGCGTGTATGTGGAAAAGTATACAAGAAAAATAATTAAAACTAAAATGTAACTTACAAAATAAAATACCCAATAACAAAAAATAACATATATTATATACAAAACATACATTATATTATTATAGTAAGTAATAACAAAAACTTAGTTATTTGAACATTGATATACAAAAACCCGAGATTGCACATTTAACGTCTCACAGCCGGCACATAAAAATTTCTGCATAATTTTGGATTATGTAGTCATTTCAAATAGCTTCCCGTCGCTTGTGTTCTTGTAAAAACAACTTTACATCATTCAGGTAAGGTAGAATTTGCAAAATCATAAGTTAATCGCATAACTATAACCACGTATGTATATTGGAGAGTTGTAGCGGCCGGTATTGAGCGCTACTTTTATTCGAAACTGTGTGTCTTAGGTTTTTATATGTCAATGTATTGGAATGATATATTAATCCTCGTCAAACAGTAAACGTTGTGATGACGATAAAAGCCGAGACTACACGATTCGAAGAATCACCGATCTGAGCGGACTTGATGTCGAGTGTAGCCGAACAAACCCAATTCAGCGTCATCGGCTTGGACGTAACGATTTACATTTGTTCACTCGGTGGGGACGCAGAATCCGTTTAATGTTACCACTGCAATATTACTGATTTATTAAAATTATTTTTACGATACGTAAGCGATTAATTTTTTTATTGGTCCATTTGTAAAGAAGCCTACTAAAGTTTTCACACTGACGCAATTTAGGCCGATTTTACCTAACATACTGTTTGTTTACATAACCACTCTAGTTTACAACACTATGTTGGTTTAACGGTGGTCATCTTAACTATTATGGTCACTCGTATAAATGCAAATTACACAAAAGTCTTCCGTATTTCATTATTAAAATTGCAACTCTAATAGATTTGATTAACTACGCCCCCGCCTTTTTTACACCATAATTACTTTCGTCTAGTAACTTTATTTTTACTAATATTTTATGATTTTTAAAAGTATTATATGTAATAAATATACCACTTTTAGAATGAAATATATACAACGTATATACAAAACTAGCTTCTACCCACGACGTCGTCCCCGTGGAATAGTTACTTTGGGCTAACGCTGACACGCAGCGGAAGCTCTCAGAAGGAGAAAGAAAAGTGTGTGCGTACTTATGTTACACGCGTTAGAAGTTATACTTCTTTGGCGTAACAAGATAAAAATCTTTTCAAAAATTTTATCTTTCGCCTTATTCTACGTTTGTAGAAAAAACGACACTAACAATAGAAAAAAGGTATTTAATACATTGAAAGTTTTAATATAACGAAAAACAAACAACAAATACAAAGAAACAAAATGTTGACTATAGCTAACTTCATGGTGTCGGTTTTTCGTGTCGGTGTGCGCGCGCATCATAAAAATCTCACCATTTTTCCCTAATGCGCCAAAAGAAGCATAACTTCAAAAAAACGATTTTGAAACATATTTCGTTGGTGCTCCTCTCCTATTGGTCTTATATAGCTTATAGCTTTCCTCGATAAATGAGGTGCGGGGGTGGTAGGGTGTCTGTACCCGACTGGATCGCGACCACCGTACACCAGGTGGAACACCCGCCATAGTGGCACGTTTGGGCGTGTCGCGTTCCGGGATCAGCCGGTGTATATCCAGCAACCGGGGGGGGGGGGCTGTCCCTAACTGGGACGCTTTAAGGCCGGCATGACAGCGGCGACCGGCGATGGATAGTATGTCTTTCGGCGGTCGCCATTGTTTTTGGATTTTACTGTGCTTACCATCAGGCACAGTACAGTCACTTTGCCGAGCTACAATAAAAAAAAAAAAAAAAGCTATCTAACACTGGAAGAATTTCAAATCGGACCAGTAGTTCCTGAGTTTAGCACGTTCAACGAAATAAGCAAACCCTCCAACTTTATTATATTAGTATACATGTAATTAAAAACAATTTGAGATTAATTATAAATTTAGGTTATTAAAATTCGACATTTTTATGTACAACATTTTAACTGAACGGATTGACACTCAAAAATATCGTTTTGATAGGGTTTACTATTTCTAAAAGTGTTATCGATAATCTATATATAAGTAGGTAGTGGGGAAACGGTTAAGTGCATCTCTCTCCTTTGTTTTTCGGACAATTTTCTTCATTCTATTTTTATTTTGTAATTTTTGACGAGCTCTAGTTTTATCAATAAAAAAATGGAAAAGATTTTCTTCCTTTATGGTCGAACTTCGGCCACTGGACGAGCAGTTGTTTTAATAATTTCTCATATGAGTTTATACATCAATACATATATGCCTCGCGTGCAAAATTATGTAGTTTCAATTACTCAAGCCGTTTTTGAGTTAAATCAAGATACATACAAAAATACTTTTTTTATTGTCTCCTAAAAAAAGAAACTCTATTTCCGAGGGATAGGTCAAATCTACATTAACGCGAAAAACTAGTAATATTTACAGTGAGATTTAGAGAAAACAACTCCGTGTACAGATAGATAACTACAGATTTATTAATGTAGATGTTCAGCCAATGTTTATATCCGATTTGGTATCTCAAAAGATTAGTCAGTTTTTCGATCGGTCAATTCCGTACTAATTAGCAAATTTGTAACCGGCGTTATGACAGTGATTTTTTCTGCATAGTGCGTTATAATTTTTTTATTAGTGTCTTCCATAGATTATGCTCTGGATATCAACCGAAATTTGAAGTCTCTTCACTATTTTATACATTGTATGTAATCTACACATAATATCCACCCATGTCTTGACGAAGGTTATAAGTCACGATATATTAATATGAACCAAATTATTTCATAAATTCCAATAATATTAGGGCGCTTTCGATTTAAGCGGTTAGTATCGGACTGCTGCCGTGCAACAACAGTGCGGTTAGCGCACTGCACACGGGCGGTTTTGTTTTTCTATAATTTTTTAATAAGAGGAGAACCAACAATAACCCTTCCTCGTCTGAATCCATGGCTCGACCGAATGCAAGTATTGGTGGACATCACTAAAATACAGTCGGAGTGCAACCGATTCGCAATCCGAATTGGACGTTTTAGCTCGTACTACTGTCTGTCTGTCGTACGACACCCGCTCAGAAATCGGTGTATCGACCGTACGGTAGCAGCCCGACACAAATGTTCTAAAGTGAAAGCCCCTTATAAGTAAAAAGCTTACTTATAATATCATTGATAAATTCAGTTAAGCTTTAAATTAATCACATGATAATTACTATAATTATTTTATAATATCTTTGTAAAACTGACTAATGATATTACTAAAAAGCTATTTGAAAATAGGGCAATTTGATGTTATAAAAACTATATGTAAGCTAAAAGCTTTTGATCTAGGATTGTAGGTTACGAGATTATGACGGAGCTGAACAAATTAAATGAAAAAGGATATCGTAACCTTATTTATTATTGTAGTTATTATATCAGTATAATTGAAAATGGTTTTAATTATTATATTACCAACTATCATTATAAATAACTACACCGGAACACGTCTACTTTACTAACGTTTTTCATGCTCGCTAACTTAACTACTATCTTTAAGTTGAGAATTTGTTAAAAAGCACCTATAAATTATATTGCACTTCAAAGGAAACGCGGCTTGCAGCGAATTTAAGGAATAGGAATAGGAATTTATTGCTTTCGCACTTTACTTGGGCTATTAAATGAAGTACGAGAGCGATAACTGCAGTTCGGAGTGATTATATTTAATTAAAATAAACTAAATCCTTATTTCGTATTACCCTATATCCTCCTTCAAAACTGGAAAAAAATTAGTTATTTTCCCAAATTAATATGAGAAGTAATTCGACTGTGTCTGTATGTTTTTGTTTGATTTATTATATTCAACATATTTATTTTTGTGAATATTCAGATATTCAGAAAACGGCGATATTATAAGGCAGTTTTAGTATTTTTACAGGGGTCGCAGGTCTTATAATATTCAAGTTATAGAAAAAATCAAAACATAGGAACATACCAGTTATAGGTAAAGATTAAATGTACACACATATATACAGTTAGAGTATATCAAATATCACAGACTCACTCAACATGAGGTGATACTGCGGTCAAGCACTAAATCTGTAATGAGTAAAAAATATGATGAACTAACCGAAATCCTACATGCCCGGAAGCATAACCGCATTCGCGCCGGTCGTTATCATGTTACAGAGCCACTAGCCTAAAGATGACGTGTAGCAAAATTTTTGACCCGGTTACCAGTAGTCGCAAAACTCGTTTTGTGAAAAAAATCGTGAGAATTATTTAAAATGAATAATATTCTTATTTTACGAAAAAAATTGCAAATTTTAAATAACCTTATTAAATAGCCTAACTAGGTATCCTCAACCGGTCAGAGAAGTACTTCACCCGAAAGACACGACTCTATAAAGCGCATGTACGTCCTCATATAGAAAATTGCTCACACGGTTGGACTGGTACTCCTGCCTAACAACTTCCTCCTTTTAACTCCGTGAAATCCTTTCAATTGATTGCGTTGATGGTATTTCCAAATTAACTTGCGATATAGAGTCATTACAATTTTAGATTTTGGGTCTCTATTTATTCTCTATCGCATCTTCAGAGTCTTCTGAAGAACTTCAACAATTTTGAACCATCACCGTTCCAAACTCGCAAAACTCGCCGCTGGCTACTTGCTCATGTACATACGCTAAAACCTAGTAAGATAGCAACTACCCTAAAGGTCTCTAGAACCTTCTTTATGTAGTAGATGGTAGCGTTGTAAAATGGTTTACTCAGTACTGTTTGCCTCCACGGTTGTGACCTGGGGCTCTTCAAAAGGGATTAAAACAAGCTTTGCAAGGTCAGCAACGCAACTATGATACCCCTGATATTGCAGTTGTCTATAGACGACGACAACCATTTACCATCATTTGATGTCTGTCTGTTTGATGCCTTTTGGCATAAAAAAAATCGTTTTTTATGTCATAGGAGGCAAACGAACAGGTGGGCCGCCTGATGTTAAGTGATCACCACCGTCCATAGATACTGACAACACCAGAGGAGTCGCAAGTGCGTTGCTAGTCTGTGTTTGGGGGAAGGAGGGGGGGGGGGGTAGGCCTCAAGCGCTCTCACTGACCGAACGAAACTCAACAATGCAAGCATTATTATTTCACGTGGGTGTTTCTGTGAGAGGGTGGAACTACCCCGGGCAAGCCGACCCTTTCATGTTGAAACCAGTAATAGCTTCAGCATGGCTCTACCACCTATACGATTTCGTTGCGAATTCTTTTAGTTTAGCATCGCTATTTTGCGTTTAGGCTCCAAAGTGCGGCTGCCGGTACTCGTATACTTGCAGTTGCTTGTATACTGATAACTATATCATTGTTGTTTCCTTTTACCTTTCTATTACCCTTGTGAATGTCCATATTCTATAAAGTCAAGAAAAGTTGATAAAATAATGAAATTATTTCTTTTAGTTTTTTTTTGGCAACCAATCTTCTAGTTCATTACTGACATTCTCGTGTAGGCAATAATATTACAAGTTTCTTGTGATAATTTCAATGTTCTAATAAGGTGATGATCCCCTTATTAGAACTTTCCAGGGAGTTTTTATGTCATTTCAGAGTTCATGCTCCGTGGTTTTATTTCTCATCCCCTTCATTTGTATACAACTGTACTATATTACGTTAAATGCCACCAATATTTTGTAGGTGGTAGAGCCACGCTGAAGCTATTACTGGTTTTAGCATGAATGGGCCGGCTCGCCCGGGTACCACCACCCGACCCACAGAAAACCGACGTGAAGTAACAGTGCTTGTCGCGTTTCGTTCGGTCAGTGAGAGCGCCGGAGGCCCACCTTCCCTCCCGTCTCCCCTTCCTCTTCCCTTCAAACACAGGCTGGCAACGCACTTGCGACTCCCCTGGTGTTGTATCTATGGACGGCGGTGATCACTTAAGATCAGGTGACCCACCTTTTCGTTTGCCTTCTATAATAAAATATATATATATATATATATATATATATATTAGAAAGTATAGAGTCAAATAAGACAAGGTTATAAATAAAATATAAAAGCCACTAATTGACAGAGTAAGATCTCGCCAAGAACTCCTAATGAAATGATTAACGTTTCGTTCTAGTGTGTAACTAATGATCGCTAATAACTTCGAATATGTGGCAAAGGTATTCTAGACTGTTATGCAGAAAAAAAACGGGTTGATTTACTACAAGTTTTACTGCTCTGGTTATTTTTATTTTTTTATGTCATAGGAGGCAAACGAACAGGTGGGTCACCTGATGTTAAGTAATCACCGCCGTCCATAGACACTAACAACACCAGGGGAGTCGCATGTGCGTTGCCACCCTTTGGGGGGAAGGGGAGGGAGAGGGAGAGGAGAGAGGAGGGAGAGGGAGAGGAGAGAGGAGTGGGGAAGAGAGGTGGGCCTCCGGCGCTCTGACTGACCCAAACGAAACGCAACAAATCAAGCACTATTACTTCACGTCGGTTTTCTATGAGAGGGTGGTACTACCCCGAGCGAGCCGACCCTTTCATACTGAAACCAGTAATAGTTTCAGCGTGGCTCTACCACCTATAAAAATATAAGATATAATAGCTTATGAATAAAATTTACAATAATTTGAGAATGTTAGTGACATAAACGCCTTTATGTTTCGTCTCTTTTCGATATTCATGTTTATTGAGCGAATAAAAGTTGCAGCTTTATTGTGAAACTAGATTTTTTTTGTGGCGTCGCTCGTGTTACTATAGATTTTTTCTGTAAATCAGAAAACTCGGAATGAAACGTACCCTATGTCCTCTTTTGTACCTATAACAAAGCGTATGTAAAATATCGTAATGATTGGTTGAGTAGTTAAGGCGTGAAAGCGTAACAAACGAACAAATTCTCTTTCTCATTTCTAATAGTATTAGTTAGGATTAAAACAGTGGTAAGAACTTGCGTTGTTGTTTTTCAGTTTAAAGCGCTTCGTAAGAAATCAACTATTACAAATGAGAGAGTTTGTTTGTTGGTTTGTTCTCTATAATAAATTGTTAAAACCTATCTATTAAGGACATTCTGTGTATAAAATTATACCAAAATTAGTAAAGCCGTTTTCGAGTACTAAAACGTTTGTATGTCTGTCTTTCTGTTTCTTGCAGTTAATTTCCGAAACAATAGGACCGATTTTGACAGGACTTTCACTGGTAGATAGCTGATGTTATAAGGAATAACTTAGATTACTTAAAAAACACTTAGGGTTCCACTCAAATATAATAAGCTAACGTTACAGTATCCAGAACCATGGGCATATTACAAGGATTTTTTTTTGTTAATCCCGCATGGTCGAAGTAGTGAGCACCTAATAGTGTTCAAAAAATGTTAAATTTGAATAAACTAGCCCGTCCGTTTCAATAGGTAATAAAAAATGTTATCTTATGTCCTGCTTCACGACATAATCGACTTCTATGCCAATTTTCATTACAATCCGTCGCCGTTCAAGCGTGATTGAAGGACAAACGTTCAAATAAATATACTTTCACAGTTATAATATATATTATACACTACGTCATATGAACGGTTTTGTTGCCAATTGCCGTATCACATGTTACGTTTAATTTCGTATCAATTGTAGGTTTATTATTTCTAATCTTTTGCAGGTCGGCATGACAGCGATGACTGCCGTTGCTATTTAACAATGACAGTCGCCGTTATTTATAGACTGTACTGTACTTTTCATCAGGTGCCGTGCAGTCATTTTGTCGAACCACTTTAAAAACTATAAAATAACTAGCGAGCTGGTCGGACTTTGTCCTGCCTTAATAATAAAAAAAATCTAAAATTCAACCGCAGCGCCACCTACCGGGTCCAGTTGTGAATCTCAACCATTCTCGGATCTACTGAAACACGCACACAAAATTTCATCAAAATCGGTCCAACCGTTTGGGAGGAGTTCAGTGACAAACACACGTACAAAAGAAATTTATATATAAAGAAGATAATCGTCGTCCAGTAGACGAAATTCAACCATATCTTTTTTACGTTCAATAATATGATTTTTTTTTTGGATTTAATAATATTATTAATAATATATAAATATAATAATGTACAAATAATATAATATATAAAGAATATTAATTGATCCAGTTAAAACGAAATTCTCATGTAACAACAAAAGCATTCTCACGAGAACGAAGTCGCAGGCACGAATAATGCCCGGTTTCTGAGATACTCGGTTAAACTACCAATGATTATTGACTCAACAATGTTATCCATGAGATAAACTGTCAAATGGCCCATTGAGTTTTACTGACATTTATCGCATGATTGTGTGTTCAGAAACGCAATTTGACAACTTATGGTACCGATAACGCTATTGAACAGATAAACTACAATTAAAGTACCTCAGAAACCGGGCATTGGTCATTTAAAGAAAATAACGCGACTTCTTAAATATTGTGTATCTTTGTTACTAATACAATTAAGATGAAATTAATAACACCTCTATGTTGAGATCGATTAAGTCGTTCGAATTATAGAGCCTGTCAAAGATATAGACATATACACTTAAAATCCTCCCTCCTTTAGCACAGTTTGGTGAAAAAGGAAATATTTGTTGTGCTAAGTGAATGCAAAGCGAACAATCACGCGTCGATACGCACGAATTAATTCAAGAACGTATGATCTCCGGCTGTGTAACTAACGCTCAATCCAATTACCTGGCTATTTAGCGCATTATGTAATCATAATTATCGAAATGAGACATCACTATTAAGAAGTTATTACTGAGCACTACTTTAAATATTATTAAGTAATTTGCGTGGCTTTGTTAATGAAGTCACGATCTTATAAACGTAAGAACGATTATTCAAAATAATTTAGCTATTTACAGTTATGTTTAGGAATTTAATCGTTACGTATTTGCAGTGTCCGCTAGTGGTTATGTAATGTCAGACAAATAAACATTTTGCAGCTCCTTGATATTAAAAAAAAAACACGTGGTATACGTTTTAATAAAGGTATGTAGTTACAAAAAAACATTATACGTTTACATTAGAGCTACTGGTGCTTGTACGTTAACAATTTTGATACACGATCGAATAGCTTAAAGGCATGCGTAAATTTAAAGTGTGGTTTATAGTTTGAGCAAGGGTGCTACTACTAGCATTATAGCTATTTCTGCCGCAAAGCATGCAGCCGTCATGATTATCTAATGCTTTAACCCCTCGGCTGATATTTTAAGAACCAGACCCCAAAATGGCACATTATATTTTTAAAGATATAGGCAATATTTTTTAATTATCATTTTTCATTGTTATTGGTCAATTTTTTCAAATTTCGTAATAAATAGGTATGGGATTTTTTTTACTTATGCTGCCAACAGTTTGTTGGCCAGTGCATTATAAGTCTACATTCATTTTTATAGAGCTTAAACACTTATGATTTTGGATAGTTCAGACGTTAAGAGATGCAACCTGTTTTACCACACAGAACTGTAAGTAATCCTTTTAAGGTCAATAATATACAATTACCAATAATAAATGGCACGTATTAATACAAACCATACCTTTACTCCATACCTATAGTCGCAAATTAAACAAAATTTTATTACAGTACCTCGATATTATCATCTAAATCATTAAACCGATAAAGGTAAACTATACATAGCAGTTGAGTTAATTAGGTGCAATATTATTATAAAAAGACATTTAGCTGTAATATCAGATACAATCTCTCAGCCGTGTAATTAATGAAATTGCAAAATGTTTCCGATTTAGGTTTGGCAGGCCTACATATTAATTGACTACTTATGTTGGTAATTTAATTTTTTTTAATTAGTTGATTATCTATATCCATAATAATTATTATTAACTTTCATATATAGCAGTAAGTAAGTTCGGGTTTAATAATAAAGACAAGACTTTAATACAAAAGAAAGCTAAAACATTATTATATGAATGTAACATTGGACTTTTTTTGACATCATAGTAGGCAAACGAACAGGCGGGTCACCTGATGTTAAGTGATCACCGCCGTCCATAGACACTTGCAAAACCAGGGGAGTCGCAATTGCGTTGCCAACTTGTGTGTGGTTAGAGAGGAGAGAGAGAGAATGGGAGGCGCTCTCACTGACCGAACGAAACGCAACAATGCAACAAGCACTTTTACTTCACGTCGGTTTTCTGCGAGAGGGTGGTACTACCCCGGGCGAGCCGACCCATTCATGCTGACACCAGTAATAGCTTCGGTGTGGCTCTACCACCTATTTATCCTTAAGTTATCTCGATACGATACATATAATACGTATAGCAAAAACATATTTGCACCTGGATTGGTATTATGTGCAATTGTATTCAGAGCAGATAAGACGTTTCGCGAAAACTGTACACTCGTGATTTCAAACATTTGTCGTTATTTCAAAAGGCAGTGATAAGTAAGAAATAACTAAAATAATTATAATACCTTAAATTCCAGTTTTTCTTAGATCTAATAATACATTAAAAGTAATGATAGTTATAAATGAGTGAGCGCAAAATATAAGCGCTAAATCTAAATTATTAATGAAAATTACTTGTTAAGAAAACTATGTTATAAATCATAATAAATTATAATTAAAAAAATACATTCTGAGAATTATTGGGATTGTTAGACTTGCTTCATTTTATCGTCTTTGATTATAGCAAGTTGGAAAATATTCAGTAAACGTCAGTTTTACATGTTTTAGAGTCTCCGCTTGCAACGTAGTAAGCCGATTCCCGTGTTACAATTAGGTTTTATCATTATTCAAGTAACTTTTCCAGAAAAAGAAATCTTATCGTTAAATTCCGTAGTACATAATCGCTTTAAATGTTTATATAATTTATCTTATAATGCCGAATATGCTAACGGCTCACAAAAGTCTATACAAGTAACATTTTTATCGCTCTGTAATAAAAATTGTAAAACACACAGGCATCAAACTTGTTATGATTGAGGTGCAAATCCTTTTTTCCCTTTACAGGCTTTAATTTTTACCCAAAATCTCACCTTACATCTCACATTATCTCACAGGATATGGCATAAAATGGTAAGACGTCAAGGACAAAGGAGAACTGATTTGCAAGTGCAGCTGCCGGAATAGACCTATACGGTGGTTGGCGACAGATTTTTTACTTAAGGTTGATAGTTAACCAGGCGTATATTAAACCCATCACCATACTATGCTACATTTCTGATGTTTTTCTTCCAGCTAAAAATTGTTCTAATTACAGGATTATATTGAATGATGCGGTTATCAAACATACTATCGCTAAGCTACCAACGCTTCAAATAAACAAATTGCCAAAGAAAAATAAGAAATAAATAAACCATCTATTTGTGAATCGGCCTCGATATAAAATACCGAAACGTATTAGAGACAAAAAAAATATGCCATAAATATAACGAAACCCTCAGATTGGAAATATAATTCACACTTGGTTATTCTATCACATCAAGTGAGGTTGTGGTCAAACTCTGGTTTACAACATAACATTAAGAATAAACAAAAATAGAAAGCAAAATACATTCCTTGTGGTTATTCTTGTTTAAACTCAATAAAATTCCACTTTATAAAATTGATTATATACGAGTTGTTTTTTTTTTGCTTGGATTGTTTAAGATGGATGTATTCAGCTTCTGTTAATTGAATTTAATGCATATAAGATATACCTACCAATAAAATACACACAGTTTTATTCATATAGTATCTGTTATAATAAGCTAGTAAAAATGTTGGTTCCCAATTGTAGATAGCGTTAATTTTTTTAAGAAAATGGGTATTATACACATCGGTATCTTAACTCTGCCCTCCCAATATATTCTTGATAATTTAATGTATGTCCGCAACAGCTTAGATATGCTAGATCTGCTAGAAACAGCAACAAATTGGTAATTCCATGCTTCAGGTTCATTAAGTCCAAAAACAGTTTTTTAAGTAATAGTGTTAGGTTTTATAACAAAGTCCCAAAACACATTACCGATTTACCGAATAGTGAGTTCAAGGACCATGTCAAGCGGATTATAATATCTAAAGGCTATTATAGGGTGGATCAATATGTGAACGATTGTAACGCCTGGAAATGACGACCATCTGTGTGCATCCACTAATAACGAATGTAAATATTTATGTTATTGTAAAAATATATAACATGAAAAGATAAACCAGATCGAGTTTCTTGCCGGTTCTTCTCGATGACTGGGTTGTTTTCCGAACCGGTGGTAGCTTTGAGGTTCATAAGCGCCTTCTCAGGGCCTAAATTTAATAAAGGATATTTTGATTTAATAAATATTTCCTTTAAATTGACTTCATATGTTTATGTAACTTGTGCCCATGAGTGCCTCAATGTAAAAATGGTTTTATTATCTCACTACCTAATACGAGATACACATTTTATTGTATATAATTTAAAAAAAAATAATTGTGGGTTGTTTTTATTGATTATAATTCTAATGTTCATTACTACTTAGCCTATAAACTCTTTATCAGTTTTAAGTTACTTATGATTGTATAATTACTGCTTAGCATAATTTTACTACTTCTTATCCCCTATGGAAAACCTAATGATATGCGATACTCTGAAAACTTGAAATATTACATATACATATCACAGAGATCTCATAAAAAAGTGTGTGTGTACTTATGTACACGCGTTAGAAGTTATACTTCTTTGGCGTAACAAGATAAAAATCTTTTCAAAAATTTTACCTTTCGCCTTATTCTACGTTTGTAGAAAAAACGACACTAACAATAGAAAAAAGGTATTTCATACATTGAAAGTTTTATTGTTGACTGTAGCTAACTTCAGGGTGTCGGTTTTTCGTGACGGTGTGCGCGCGCATCATAAAAAATTACTCTTATCATTTTTCCCTAAAGCGCCAAAAGAAATATAACTTCAAAAACAATTCAGACGTTATAGAGAATAAAAGGAACAATGAATGTACAATTCAATTTTATTTATGTGTAAATTACCTTGAGACGAACTTTTTATCATTCTATGGATTCACCGTGCGTGTGCCGGGTCTATCGTGTGTCAGAGAGAGAAACTCTAAGCAGATCTCGAGACTTGAGACACGGGCGTAGGATTAAGGCTTTTATAGGGTAGATCAATATGTGAACGGTGGTGACGACTGGAAATGAACATGAACAAATGTAACTATATATGTTTATAAAAAGACGTATCATGAGTTTCTTGCTAGTTCTTCTCGATGACTCACTGGACTTTGACGTTTATAAGCGCCTTCTCAGGACCTACGTTGTGTAAAGTATTTTGGTTGTGAAAGGACTCCTTTCCGACGTACATAAACGCTCACCTTCACTACTCTGGTTTCTCTCCTTGCCCAGTCCAATCTGTTATAGACCTGCTAATTATGCTTTAGATACTTGTTTTAGTATGCTTGCTTCAGTTCTGGACAGGCAAAAGTCTTTCAGCAGGTTATAGGGAAATTTTGCTGGTATTCCTCTCGCTCCCAATTCTACGCCGTATGGAAAAACAACACAAAACACCCGATGATAAATTATCGCTTTCTTAAAAACAGTATTTATCTATTTATATTGCCATTATTTAATAGATATTGGAAACATTGCAAATAAATAAAAACTCTCAAAAGGTAAAGCTATCTATGTTGCAAATAACTTAAGAAATGCTTACCTATACTATACAGAATCTAAGAATTGTTTAATTTGAATGAATGTCCAAAAGCCTACGTTCTAACTACTTACGAAATATCAATTTTTATATAATTATGTTGTTAAGTAACAACGATTAATAAACAAAACCTGACTTAAAATTCCAGTGCAACCATTGAGAAAATGTAGAATAATGTAAGAAAAAACTAGATTGTTACATAGTGCATAGTTAATACGTAGGTATTACGTGAATCGTGTGTTGAAATTTCCAAAAACCAAAATAATGACGCAACTCAATTATACATTCGCCAACGTAACTTTTGAAGGCCTCAACATATTATAAATGATATTACGTCAAGCCTCTTCTCGTAATTTATTTTAAAGACTACTCAGCTGATGAATTAATACAAAATCATTTTTTGTTCAAGAATGCATTTTTATTGTCCTCCAACAGATACCTTTTGTCACAAGTTGCTATTTTGGATAAATCATTCTTCAAAATATAATACTGGATCCATAGGGTCGTCCCAAATGTTTCTACCGTATCCACGACCTTACATATTCGTAAACTTGAACCGCCTCTCTTTCTCTCCTAAATCTTCACTGTCACATCACACTAGAGGTAATCCTTCATGGTGTCATCTTAAAAACTCTTTACTCCAACACTTTACAATCTTTGTCAGACCACGATATAGTCTTCATCAAGAGTGAAGAACCCTTTACTACAACGCCTTGCTGGTCTTTGATGATTATTTTCTCCAAAAGTCACGAAATCTTTGCTCCAACAGTTTCCAATTTTTTGACAGACAATGACTATCTTCACCAAAACTTATGAACTCTTTGCTTCAACAACTCACGAGCCTTTGACAGAGCATGATAATTATCTTCACCAAAAATTACGAACTTTTTACTCCAATAGTTTACGGGTTTTTGACAGACCATGATGATTATCTTCACTAAAAGTCACACATTCTTTACTCCAACAGCTGACGGATTTCTGACAGACCGTGATATTTACCTTCACCAAAATATTTGCTACTGTAATGTTTAGCAGTCATTTTGAACCTTTTTTTATTTTATATTTTTAATTAACGTGGGGAAAAGGAGAAAGGGGAAATGGGCTCCCCGGCCCATCCCTTCAGGTCCAACTACGGTGGCGGAAGGAGGTGGGCAAATTGCCGCCTCCTCCTGCCAGTCCCCCATCGGAGGAGAGGGTCGCTCAGAGGGTCATCTTAGCGAGCCCTCTCGACCGCCTCCTTCTGACCTCCTCGCAGAAGGAGACCATCGCTTGCCATGTCTGCTCGCTACCGAGCATGGCCAAAACCACACTCGTCAGCGATAAATCCGTCCCTAGAGCCGCAGACAGAATGCAGTACTGTCCCTCCCACGCAACACACTCTTACAGAGTGTGCTGCGCAGTGTCCTCCGCAGCGACGCATTAACGGCATGCAGTCATTTTGAACCTACTTAATTACAGTACCAGTACAGAAGCTCTGCCATTAAAATAAACTGAATTTAATGTAATTTCTTAAAAAAAAACCGAAAGTAAGTCCTGATTATTATGTTATCGTAATATTTTGAAACTTCCAACAGGCTAGATAAAACTCATTATGTTTTGATTGATCGATAGTTGATATGATACGCCAAACAAACAGGCCTAAAGCTGCGATATTACGACATAGAAATGTTGTGCTTAAATCAATGAGTTTCTCTTGTTTAGCGGCCTACTTAATGATTAGTGACGTCACCTTACAAAATGAGTGTAATAAAATTGCATGCTATGTAGTTTGACTATAAATATTAAAATTTTTAGCAATAATTTAATAGGAAAGGCATTATATATTAAATACTCGAACATTCGTTAGTATAATTATGTCATGTTTCTTTTAAAATAATACATAAAAATATCTTTTATATTAGTTGTCTATGGTGTTATTGAAACTATTCCTTCATAATATTTAATTTCGTCAGTAGTCCTGTGAAGCTATTAAGATCTTGCTAGGACAATAGCGTAGTCAGTTCGAGAAAAAAAAAAGTTAAAACTTTTGGTTCGGCTCATAATGGTTGGTTGTGGCACTTAATTTTTTTTAAATATTCACACCAAAAAAGAGACTTCTCACGAGTTTTCGCACGAGCGTACATGTGCACAGTTTATCTATTTATCCCAACTACATCTATGTTTTTTAAGTCTATTATCAATTTAAAATACTAGATTATTCTTTATGTGCAATGTATGTGAAACAGATTCACAGCAATAACTCCTATTAGGTAAATACCAATTTGTCTCGAGATCTCCCAAGACCGTTGTAGTAAGGTAGCGAAAACTGAGGGAAGCAAATTACCACGTTGAATTCTATACACAATAGATTAGACATTGAAGAATTTA
The DNA here is from genome assembly GCA_036509395.1 of Antheraea yamamai. Taxonomy (NCBI): domain Eukaryota; kingdom Metazoa; phylum Arthropoda; class Insecta; order Lepidoptera; family Saturniidae; genus Antheraea; species Antheraea yamamai. The sequence continues at coordinate 6,750,871 of AP028433.1, forward strand.
ACTACGAGACATGAATTATATCCTATGAAACACCGATCATTACTGTTACATAGTAATAAAAGAATGACACTGGGAAATACTTCTAGATACCGATTGAGGATAGGAAAAAGTAACTGGTTCGTCGAGAAATATTATGGAATTCACATTACTACAGCATATTGTAACTCATCATTCATCAGAGAAATGCACATAATTTATTAAAAAATAAAAATGGATATCTAACAGAAAGTAACAGACATTTTACAAAAATTAGAAGGTTTTAAAATAATATTAAAGGTACTAAAACACTTCTGTTTTAATAAACTAAGTACATGTTAATCTTCCGTTGCAACTTAAAAATTCACTCTCAATTTCTCACAAAACGTCGAAAGAAGTGTACTCCAAAAATATTCTTAACAACTCCAGATACCCTCAATTTTGATCCTCATTATAACGTAATCAACTTCTATAATAAAATACACGTCACCGAGCGAGAATTGATTACAGTAGTTAACAGTAACGTGCCTACATTATGCATACTTCTTATTCTATAAGGGCCAAAGTATGTCCAAACGAAGTAATTTATTGACTTTCGAATTCCATCGCTAGTTTCTTTAAATAAAGTTGCATACAGTGATGCCTCTACACGTGAAAAACATCATATTAAATTCGATTGTAAAATAGACTAGTGTCTCGTATCTATATTTAAATCACAGAATCGAATCGTTTAATAATATTTAAATTCGTTTATTTAAATGGGCATTACGCGTTAAGTAATGTTTAAAGTGAAGTTGTTGACGGGTTACAATTTATCATTTGCGCCGTCAAAGCAAATACACTATTGTGTCATTTTAAATTTGTATTATTTGTCTTGTTTTATTAGTAAATATAAATCTAAGTTAATAAGTGACAGCTTAAATAGAGAAGAAAACTTACAGGTGCTTAGAGGTATTATTAACTTTATATTTAATGTTTACAATAAACTAGCTGACTGCCCCGCCTTCGCGCGGTTGTACTAACGCAGAAAATGAGATCGAATCTTTCTTTTACATTACGATCATGTAATGAAATAACATGGAAACTGAACAAGATTAAGTCAATATGACCATAATTTTAAAGATTTCTCCCATTTATGGAGTTTTTTTACCCAGATCTTTTATTATTCAGTACGATTGTTAAACACATCCTTTAACTAGTTACCCCGGCCACGTGTTGCTGTGGCTCAGTCATTCTGTCAGTCTTCTGTCTGTTCAGTTCAGCTATATTGAATTAAAATTATGATAAGTGAGGTTACATAGTAAATAGATTAACAGAACACCTGCACCATAAAATAAACTGGAGTTGAAAAAGAAATTCACAATTATGACGTGGTACCATCTATGAGATATCTGTACTAGCTGTGCCCGCGACTAGGTCCGCGTGAAATTTCAATTATAAAAACAGTGATTAATAAAATCGTAGGATTGTATTGTGTATTCAAATCAGATTTCAGGTCAGTATTATGTTTCTTCAAAATGCGCCCAGTAGTGCTTGCGCAAAAGTCTTCTATTTTTTGTTTTCTTATAAGTTCGCAACATTTTATCTTTGCCGTGCCGTGAAGCTATGGAACAATCTCCCGGCCAGTGTGTTTCCTCCTTCCTATGACATGGGGTCCTTCAAGCGCAACGTGAAGAGATACTTACGCAGGCCGGCATGACAGCGGCGACCGGCGAGGGATAGTATGTCTCTCGGTAGTCGCCATTGTTTTTGGATTGTACTGTGCTTACCATCAGGCACAGTACAGTCATTTTGCCGAGCTACGATAAAAAAAAAAAAACGTACGATATACATGTATACGAATATGTTAGATATGTAAAACATATCCTATATGTTATACCGATGTGTAAAATTTTAGCATATAAAATTTCGTCAAAATCCATCCAGTAGTTTTTGCGCGAATCCCGTACAAACGACAGATACACAAAAACTTTAAAAAACCATGGAAATGTGTCCTGTCGTTTATCCTAAGCCCCACCTGAGTATTTTTCCTTTTAAATATTTAATGTACAGATTTCGTCCCGTTATCGTTTTATTATATGTATAGATGTCACGTGGATCGCGAGTAATGACAGTTAAAATCTATACAGATGTCATAAAATCCATTAGATTATTTGTTTGAACGCGCTAATCTTTAGAACTAACTACCAATTTGATTCGAAAATTTATTTTGTAATCACACATCAAAACCATGCAACAATATTTGGAGACGGCGCAATTTCTGTTAATTAAATTTAATACTTAAATAAAAATTATAATAATTAATCCAATTATTAGATTTAATAATAAAAATAAAATATATAGGAGTCTACCCATCTCAAATATACCAGTGTCCATTTTGTACATAAAATACAGTATGTAAAAAACTGATATATTGGCTAATATAATATTATTCAAATAAGATGTCCGTAATCAAAATAGCTACAACAGGTCAGATGGCAACGACCCTGCCTGTCAGTCATATATAAGTCCCGTTTTAATAGAATGTATGATATAGATCATGTATTTAATAAGAAAGAATCTAGTTTTTAAATTTATTCAAATATGCTTCGTTGTTAATTTTGTTAGATTAATAATATAGTAAAATCACGTATAATCCTGTCTAATATAATAAACGAGAAAGTATGTAACTATGGATAGATTTGTTACTCTTTCATGCAAAAACTGTTGAATGGATTTTGATATGATAATATAGCTTATACATTAGAATAACACACAGACTATAATTAACAAAATTATATGTAATTAGATTATACAATCAACAATATATTTAATGTACTGCTGTAATTGGTCAAATATAACGATAAATGTTAAATCACAACTCATTCCCACTTGTCGGGTGTCGGATGCGGCACATTAATCAGATGTCGGCGACTCTGTTCACACTTTCAGCTTTTTGGTTAATAATCGGTTGTTGGCCACGATAGAACCTGGTGCTAATTTTTAACACTCCACATGAGGTGACTGTGTACGATGGACGTCAGGATAGTAGGGAGAGGATCGTCGTACCCGACATCCGACAAATATGTGAACAGCGCCATACTTACTCATAGGGGATCAAGATCCGATGCGATTTTATTCCGAGCATAGAGGGCTGGCAAAATACCCGACATTTCCTGTCGGTGCCAACACAAAGTCAGTTTCCAACAATAGCTTCATATAAAATTCTCTGCCACTATTCAATCAAAATCTGGGCACGACACCCAACAAGTGGGGACGAGCTGTAAGCGGGAAAAAATCCGGCTATCTGAGTTATCTTAACGTACGCTAGATAGATCGTTACAGTTATACGAAAATTATATATGACATTGTCATTTATAAAATCATAAAAGTAGATGTAGTCGCATGCGGTCACTAGTTTTTAATAAAGAAGAACAATAACCCGACCACAAAAACAATTATTTTGAAGCGGACACCGCGTCGATGGACGTAGGTTCGAATCCTACCAGTAGGTAGGTGGTAGAGTTACGTGTAGGTGGTAGAGCTACGCTGAAGCTATTAATGGTTTCAGCATGAATGGGCCGGCTTGCCCGGGGTAGTACCACCCTCTCACAGAAAACCGACGTGAAGTAACAGTGCTTGCATTGTTGCGTTTCGTTCGGTCAGTGAGAGCGCCGGAGGCCCACCTCCCTTCTCCTTCCCCTTTCCCTTACTCCCCCTCTCCCCCAAGACAGGTTGGCAACGCACTTGCGACTCCCCTGGTGTTGCAAGTGTCTATGGACGGTGGTGATCACTTAACATCAGGTGACCCACCTGCCCGTTTACCTCCTATGATATAAAGAAAAAAAAAGTGGGTCGGAGCTTTCGGCGAAGGAAAATATCATTATGAGACCACATTATGATGGTAGAGCATTTTCTAAGTCCATCTGGCTAATTACCAACATCGAGTGGAAAGTCTGTGGCCAAGCACCTGTTCGTGTGTTCCGGAAGTGGTACTCGATAGCCAGCCCTCTCTAGGTTTACCGTGTTTACGGTCTTAAACCACATCACCATTTAACATCAGATAAGATTGTGATTAAACACTAAAACCTTTTTTTTTTAATAACGTGGGGAACTCCTTTATGTATACCTACGCCACCCTCTCGGGGGAGAGAGTGGGTTATGTCCGCTCGCACGGACTAAAACCTCACGGTGTACCGTCCGCCGCATGGTAGGGGCGGCCAGGGACCGTTCTGGCTCTCTCCTGAGAAACCGCCCGAGAAAAAAATCACTAATACCTAGAAATAATAAAAAAAAGCACTGAAATGTTTTTTTTTATTTATGAATGTGTTGTACAGTTTGTTAGACTGCCGTAGTACATCGAAACCGCCAAGTTGTAATATACTACCATTGCGACACGATGGCCACCAGCTGCGTAAGATGCCAGTACAAAGAACTGGGAACTCGTCACTACTGTGGGATGTGGAGAATCAGTTCACAGATTGAGTCCTAATTTCGTGTCACTGTTCGTTCAGACTTCAATCTATAGTCACATCTCTTAGATTAGGTTTTGTAGGTTAAGTTCTATTGCACTATTATCTCACATGCCAACCTGTAGATACCACTTAGTTTAAAAAATACAGACACACAATAAAAGTGAAACTTTTGTATTACAGAGAAACATTTTAATTAAATACATATCACAAAAATTTACGTCACACGGTGTTCTCAGGCGGTCACCCATCCAAGTACCGACCGCACCTGACGTAGCGTAACTGCGGTGATCGGACAAGAACCGGTGTTTTCAGCACTATATTCGACACGATGTTTACTCTCACCACTTTTCGATACATAAAAAGGTTGCCGATCAGAATTTCTAAGCCTTCCCAAAGCCCAAGTCCCTAGCCCAAGCTTCACTTCAATTATATTAAAAGTATATAGTTTTTATATCTCGCCAATGCACCTCACATTATTAGTTGAACAGGTAAGTAAAATAAACTAAATATGTGTTTATGACTACACGATAGAAGTAAAAACTCTCATACATTTAAAATATTATATTGGTTATATACAAAACATACATAGGATTATATGCTTATGTTTTTATTATAAAGTACAATAATAAAAACTTAACTATTGAAGCCGATTATACTTGATTCAATGATCCGAGCGCGCTTGATGTCGACAAGAGCCGAGTAGCCCCGATTCAGCATCATCGATCCGAGCGTGACAGGCCACTTTTATTCACTGTACAATTCGCCTAAAGAAGTTCTCACTTTAAAAATATCCCTCCGTCGTATTTTTGATTCTCAGGATTTTTCTTAAATATTATGCAGTCTATGATAACATCAGTCAAACCGTTTATACTTAAAAGTGTGTTAAAGAAACGGGCGTAAGTATATAAAAACGAAAAACATTACTCCCTTGCATAATCCGGTAACAACTGACAATAAAAAAAATTGGTTAGACAATTTAAACACTTATCATCGACAATGGAACGACCAATTCAGAAAAAGCAAGAAGTTTTGTTGTCTATATCCATATAATTAAAATAGTTTTCTTTTTATTTTATTTTTTGGCAACCAATCTTCTAGTAGTATATTACTGGCATTGTCGAATAGGTACTAATATTAAAAGGTTTTGTGATAATTTCGATGAACTAACAAAATGGTGCCGTCTCCAGGAAGTTTTTGTGAAAAATCAGAATTCATGCTCCGTGGTGTCCTTTTTGCCATCCACTTCACTTGTGTACAATAACCAAACTATATTACGCAAAACACCACCAATATTACAAATCATAGAGCTTAATAGCGCCAGATTATGAATAAAATATAAAAACCACTACATGACATTCCAAGATCCCGCGAAAAACTCAAATTAAAATAGTTATTAAGGCATTGCAAGTCAAAAGAATAAATTAATATAACGTAATAATTTTCGAAAGTTCAACAATATATGTTTATAACGGCCTGCTCATATTATTAAAAAAAAACAAAACGCATAAATTAGACAACTATTATGCCACTATCAATTCTAGCATCATTATATTAAAATAATTATGACATTGTAGCAATTTACTTTTACGCAATAATTATAGATTTCCTGTTTATTTTAAATAGAAAAATGCGTAATTTATTATGTGGGCATATCCACCTAATTTTGATAAAATCTAACACGAGGACAAGGTCAGTCGTTCGACTTTAGTTGTTTCAACTTGTTATGATACTAAATTTCGGTAATAATAAATGATATTTAGATTATTTACCGTAACACGATTCTCTGGATAATTCATAGAATACAATTCATGCTCATAATTTTCTTTAGAATGTTGCAAGTAGTTATTATTGTTACGACATATATTACAAAATCGTTCGGCTATTTCGACAGCGCCTTATAAATTATGTAGAGGTATTATGAGTATAAGGTTAGGAGTATTTAATATTTTTTATTTCCTATAACTTTTTTGAAGTGAAACTTCTAATGCGTCTTCCAACTAGGTTGCGTTAAACGTTTAACGCTACCATGGACGGAGGTATGAAAGCACTGTTGCGTTTAACGTTCAACGCTCCTGGGGAGGGGGAATAGAATGATACAGAGCGAGAAAAATAATCAAACATTTCGTATCTTACTTTAGTTATTATAATCCCATTGTAAATGTTATAGGTTTGGATATTTCTCCGCTCGAAAGTGATAATTAAAAGATGCGATCAGTTGTGAATTGTAAGCAATGTTAATAAAGTTTGTCTTAAAGAAACAATATGATTTCACTAAAAATCAATTTCTACCCCTTTCTATTTTCATTTCCACATTACGAAGTTTCACTTCTTCCGCGCGGAGGGACTCCATGCACTATTTTTTTTTATTTGCAACGATTTTCATTTAGTTAAAATATAATATTTTTCTATGGTATTATTATGTTTTACTGTAGATTTATAGAGAATTAAATGTACAGGAGATGCAAATATAAATTTTGTTTTGATTATTCTCATTTATATTTGTTATGCTAACAGAGATTTATTTTCTTGATTTAATGAAGCTATGCTCTTCCAAGGTTTAAAAACATTCATAGAAATATGATGTTTAATAGATATTTATAAATATACTAGCGGGCCGGGCGGGCGTAGTCCTGCCTTGATAATTAAAAAAAAATCTATAATTCAACCGCAGCACCACCTATCGGGTCTAATTGTAAATCTAAACCATTCTCGGATCCACTCGAACACGCACACAAAATTTCATCAAAATCGGTCTAGCCGTTTAGAAGAAGTTCAGTGACCTATACACGTACAGAAGAAATTTATATACACAAAGATAGAAATCCAGTGTCATAATGTTTATCCGTAATGAACTCCAACTGCTCAACCGATCTTCATGAAAGTTGGCATTTATGCATAATTTGTTCCAACTTAAGAGATAGGATTATTTATATTTCGAGTAATGGCCTCTATATTTTTTTATTAGAAATTAAATGGTTGTCAACGTTGCTTATTGTTATTAATTGTAAGTTGCATCGGTCTAACGAGTGGCTCTTTAAATTAGTTTCTTGACAGAAAACTGTAGGACCGACTATTATGAATATCTCATAGATGGCGCCACGTTTTAATTTTGAATTTCTTTTTCTACTCCCCTTTATTTCATGGTGCATGTATTCTGTTAACTCCGTAACCTTGCTTTGTCTTTATCAAGTTTTTATAGGCATACTCATTACCTCACAATACCAAATACTTTATCACAAATAGTTTTGATGGAATTATTTTAATCAATATTACTTATGTATCCAGAAGTTCTATAGACCTGTATACAATCTTCATATATATCTTCATATATATCTATACTAATATTATAAAGAGGTAAAGTTTATGAGTTTGTGACGTTGTGAGGTTGTAGGGGGTAATCTCAGGAACCACTGGTCCGATTTGAAAAATTTCAGTGTTATATATCTCATTTATCGAGGAAGGTTATAGGTTATATATCATCACGCTAAGACCCATAGGAGCGGAGCACCAATGAAGAATGTTTGAAAATCGGGGTATATTTTCCTCTTGAGAGCTTCTGCTGCGTGTTAGCGTTAACCCAAAGTAACTATTCCACGCGGGCGAAGTCGCGGGCAAAGGCTAGTATATAAATAAAATGATACGAATATCATGCATAAACTACTTGATAGATTTCAAACGATTTTTTGTACTGCTTTTTAGGCACTCCGTACTTCTCTAAAGGTAAAATTACTACGATAGCTTCATTTAGTATAAAGTTATTGAAATCTTAAAAAACTGTTTTTTTGTAATTTCTACGCATTCAGCAATATGTGTTTTCTTGCCGTGAAAAAGTGGGGTTTATATTTTTTTCTCTGTTCATAAAATATATTGTTAAGATAAAACGAAGACAAAGCCGCGGTTATCAGCTGGTTTAATAAATAAAATGTTGAATGGATTCGTGCTTATGGGCTCTGTACTTAAATATATAATACGGAATATAGACAATGTTGGGTGAATTGTTGATAATAATAGTGGATCATAAATATGAAAATATTTTTCTCGATCGCGTTTCTTGCCGGTTCTTCTCTAACCCTATTTTTTTCCGAACCGGTGGTAGTTTTGGCGTTCATAAGCGCCTTATTTGAATAAAGTATTTTTGATTTTGTTTGATTGAATGTTTGCTCATCCATCATGCTTGAACAGCTGAATCGATTCTGCTGAAATTTCGCATAGAAGTTGATATTTAAAAAATAAAAATACCATGATGTAACGCGTGCGGTCACCAGCTAGTTTACAACAAATATTATATCAAAATATTTAATACATTTTTTTATATTCGAGTGAAGAAGGCGTTACTTAACGGAAATCCATTATTAAATATTATAGTGGATGTTACTTTGCACTTCCGCTTGGAATTAATTGACCACTACATGCATGCATATTTTATTATTTACGTCGTCGAATATGGTTACAAACTGCACAATAACATTTTTTAGTTCGATTACTTAACATTTTTATTGTTAAAGTTAAAAAAAATTATAGTAAGCAAAGCAGCGTTACTTAATCAACACTTAACGAAATTTAAATTTTGATAGAATCTTTATTCGTTAGTTATGTGGGCCATAATTTTCTGGCTAATGGTATTGTACACTGTTGGATTCTATCCCAACTGCTTCTACTTCTAATTTAGATTATCAATATTAATTGTTATATCCAATGTTTGTTATACACGTGGATATTTTTTGGACGAGTTTACTTTAAATATTTGTGGCGGAAGTTGTGTTCCCATTGTTTATTTACAGAATTATCGATTATTGGATTTCTTTACAAATATATGGGAAAAGTTTTGAAACCTTTATAAATTCGACAACGAATTTGATCATTATGAGATTGAGAATACATTGGCATCAAACATTTTTCCGTGTAATATTTCCTTAAGGCTCCAACACTCTGACGCTTCATAGGGACGTTACGTCGCTTTGCGCTTTAGAAGATCTACCACGGAGAGTGCTCTGAAGAGCTGTTCGAACTGATACCTGCTGCAGACTTTCGTTACAGAATGACTCGTCACGGACTGGAATTCCATCAGTATCATCTCGATGGAACCTATTTATTAGCCGTATGTAATTTCTTTTATCAAAATCTGTGAATGCAGAAAAAATTGTCTCAAATAAAATTAATGTTCTATAACTTCAACAATTAAGATATCTCCACTTATATTAAACTAGCGAACACGGGAAACGTTGTCTCGCCCTGATTATAAAAAAAATCCTTGACAAATTATATACCAAAATCTTCCTCAGGAATCACTTTATCCACTGGCGAAACCCGCATGAAATTCCGTTCAGTAGTTTTTGAGTTTATCGCGAACAGACAGACAGACGCGGTAGGGACTTTGTTTTATACTATGTAATGATGAAGCGAACTCTGGTAAAAATTACATAAATAAATATGTACATACAAATGCCAGTACAGTTGAAAATTAGATTAAAAAATATGCATTTACGGTTCAAATTTACATTTACAACTTTCTATGAGATTAGTTCACGATAAGACCGAATTACGAATGCAAAACATGCGGTCTAAAGCTGAGAATTGTTCCAGTATCTAATGTTGACCAGGCACGTTTGAATCGACAATTGTGTAATCATTGTGACCACTCAAAACGAATCCGTGTTAGGGCACGATAGATAGGAAGCATGCTTTAATTGTATCGCATTGTATTACATTAAGTACAAAAATAACGCAATAGTTGTTACCGATCGATGGAGTTCTATTTGCAAAACAGCATTGCTTGTCGATTCAAACGATTGTTTATAATATTTGTTATGAAAGCGAAGCGAACGTTATTTACGTAAACATGGAGAGTCTTTACTTTCGTTTCTAGTTCACGTATCATTATATAGTATAAAACAAAGTCCCCTACCGCGTCTGTTTGTCTGTCTGTTCGCGATAAACTCAAAAACTACCGAACGGATATTCATGCGGTTGGTAGAGTGATTAATGAGGAACGTTTTAGTATATAATTTGTCAAGGATTTTTTCATAATCAGGGCGGGACAACGTCTGCCGGACCCGCTAGTTAAGTATAAAATACATTTTCATTTACTTCATACCAATAGCTGTCATTTGTCAAGTTAGAGATTTTTTTGAAGTGGAAATTTATTTAGGCACGTTGAGCGGTATTTTTGGCCTGCCAAAGTAAGCCTGAGGTAAAGTTATGATTTCGTGTCATGACATGACATATGCTAGTAAAGCGTTACCGAGCGTATTGCGCTTGCGTCAGACTAGCGACGCTTAGTATAGCGGACTGTGTATCATCATTACGTAGTATAAAACAAAGTTCTCTACCGCGTTTGTGTGTCTCTCTGTTCGCGATAAACTTAAAAACTACTTAACCGATCTTCATGCGGTTTTCACCAGTGCATAAATTGATTCATGAAGAACATTTTGGTATACAATTTGTCAAGGATTGTTTTATAATCAGGGCGGGACAACGTCTACCGGGCCCGCTAGTATTGTATAATATGTAGAATATATGTATAACATTGTGTATAATGTGTAATATTCATGTTTTTTATTGAGATTCTGCAGCCCATTATACATTTATTTAAATAATAAACTATATTAAAGTGTATTTAATTGTAGTTCGGAGCGCCAATATATGTGAAAAGCAGAATAATGTTAATAATTTCAATATACTATTTATGATATTCAAAAGAGAATTCACAATTATTTCATTGTTTCGAGTTTCCACTTCTGTCAGCAATCCTTATGACTGCCTCGACTTTTTTAATCACATTTTGTATGCATCATTACTGTATTTGCTTTATTTGTAAAACCTCTGTCATTATCATCATCTTCCTTTTTTTTTTATTAACGTGGGGCAATCCGTTATGGATACGCCACCCTCTCGGGCGAGAGAGTGGGTTATGTCCGACTCGCACGGATTAAAACCCCACGGTGTACCGTCCGCCGCACGTTAGGGGCGGCCAGAGACCGATCTGGCTCTCTCCTGAGATTCATCATCATCTTCCTTCCCTTATCCCACCTAAGTCGGGTCGGCTCGGGTCGGCACAACATGTTTTACTTCCGGCGGCCTTTGCGCTCGCCGTCTCCCTGCCCTGGGAGTTGGAGGCGGGAGTTCTTGCCGCCGTGTATGAATTTACGGCGGCAAGGAAGAGTATCGGGGAGCCTCCGGCTGCCAGAGAGATTGAGGCCAAGAGAAGGGAGGGCCGGGAAGAGGCGAAAGGACGATGGAGGCAGAACCTGGCGGACGAGCGGTATGGGCGTTACACTATTGACGCCGTCCGCCCGGTCCTGCCGGATGGGATAAGGAGACGCTGGGGCTCCCTGTCGTTCAGACTGGTGCAGGTACTCACCGGGCATGGTTGCTTCGGGTGGTACTTGCACCAGATCGCTCGTAGGGAGCCAACCACCGCATGCCATGAATGCGGCGCTGCGGAGAATACCGCGCAGCACACTCTGTCTGACTTTCAGTGTTACATTGCTCATTTATCGAGGAAGGCTTTAATATTATCACGCTAAGAAGTAACGCAATAGGAGCGCAACATCAATGAATAATGTTTCAAAATTGGGCTTTCTTTTTCGTTTTGAGAGCTTCCGCTGGGTGTTACCGTTAACCCATAGTAACTATTCCACGCGGAGGAAGACGCGGGTAGAAGCTAGTATTATATAAATTTTAAGAAATAATTTAAATGCGAATGCGAATTTTTTTGTGGCTCTTACCATGTTAACCACTGAACCGATCATTGTGAACTTTTGCAAAAACATTGTCAGGGTTAGGCTTTCTTAGGAAACCTTTCATAAAAAAAATAATCTTACCATGAGAAGGATCAAATCTATATAAAGCATTATATTTATAACGGTATAAATATAACCATCCAAAATTAAACATCGTTAAAGTCCTTCAGGTTATTTAAAAATATCGAATCATTTAAAAGACGTGGGACACGGTAAGTTATTTAAAAGGAATTTTACCTCCAACTGGACAATATATATATATAAATAAATTTCCAAACAATTACGATGCAAATCTGAAGTTCAACAGCTTTCTTCCAAAGGTTATGATACGTATGCATACAAATTATTAGAATAGATTTTATTCATGTATGTCAAATATTTACGTTCGTATTTTTATCCTGCTTTAATAGGTTTTATTGTAGATGGAAAAATATACTAAAGAGGTTAGATTATCAATAACTTATAGATCTAAAATAATATCGATACTCTAGTTACTCTCTTATTGAAGAAAACTTAATAATTCAACCATAGCGTTCAGTAGTAGTATTTTCTATGTAACTACTACGAACATCTTCAGAAATGTTTCGTGGCGCATTTTTAGCTCTACCGGTAATCAGAGAGGTCGCAGATTCGATCTTCGTACACGACTGGCTTTTGTGTAGTAAACATTATTATCAGTTCTGTGTGTGGATGTTAAATATCTATGTAATGTATGCTATATGAACCGTTTTGGATACTATAATAAAAGATAGGTTTAGTTTTAAATTAGTTGGGGGTGAAACTGACGTCTTATATCTATTATAATTATAATTATTTGCTAGTATTTACACGCGGTTTCGCTCGCATTAATATAGATTTGATCTATCCTTCGGGAAAAATTAAAATATCTAATAATAATTTAAAATATCATAATGATTGCTTCAGTTAAGGCGTGAAAGAGTAACAAACAAAATGAACAAGCAAACAAATAAACAACGCATATTTGCATTTTTCGTAATCAAATGAATGTTTACAAAACATAATCTAATGAATTATAATAATAAATTCAACCGTGTGAACACGGGCATTGTATCCGGTAGACTAAGTAAAATACTGTACACCGCACAATGTATGCAGATAATCATATACGTGGGAATTCGAAATACAGGTGTTTTACGTAACACAGGCCGGTTGTTATTACCACATACCTACCTAAATGCTCCATTGACACTGCCACGGTTAACCAAGGTTTTTGACAACGCCCCTGTCCTGTTCAAATCACACCCGATCACTTTCGGTTAATTAGTAAGGTATATAATGTTTATTTTATTGGCTGAGACATTATACTTGACCGGTCGCTTGCGGCGGAATGTTCTTGCATATAAGCACTATATACATTGTTTATTATATTATTCTCTTAATGGCGAAACTTAGCGTAGCCATTTTGTTAATATTACAAGGGATAACTATGTAAGAAACATCAAATAATAAAAATAAATGTAGAGTATTTTGCATTTAGCAACTTATACTTGATTAGCGGCCCGCTCCGGCTTCGCACGGGTATAAAATATATAGCCTATGTCATTCACCGAAAAAAATGATTAAAATCGATCCAGTAGTTTTGATTTATTCATTACTGCCCGTGGCCCGCCTGCGTTTGTTGCAATGTAAGCGGAAAAAATGTAATTATTTACAACATCACATTAGAAACCTCAAAAATAACAGTATTTGTCCACTATTTAATGGATGTTATTATAGATATAAACCTTCCTCTTTAATCACTCTATCTATTAAATAAAACCGCATCAAAATCCGTTGCGTAGTTTTAAAGATTTAAGCATATATAGGGAAATAGAGACAGAGAAAGCGACTTTGTTTTATACTATGTAGTGATAATGTAACAAGTAAAGGCACTCAAAGATCTACTTATATTTACCGTCAAGAGAGAAAATATATATAGTTTAAAATAAGAATAAATAGTGTACAACTTAAAGCCTTTCGAAATGAACACAGTATTTAGCATTAATTAATATTAACAATATGATATCCAAGCACATAATATCATCTGTGTTGTCAGTCATATCTTGTGTTTTAGTTAACGGTTTGATAGATAATCAAGGTCACAATTACCCATTAGCTGTTATTCGTGTCATCGATCGCATGGAATTTAGCAAGCCAATTTTTGTTTAAAGCAAAGGTGCGCGTAGGGAATGCGAGGTTCTGGATGTTGCTTCTTTAGTTTGTTTTGTTTGCTTGAATATTTTTTCTTTTTTACTTAATTTATAACGTCTTCTATCTGTCAGTGAAAGACTCATTATATAATGTAAAAATTTTAACCCCGAGCGGTAAGCGTTGCCGGCATAATGCTTCCCGCGCAATGCGCACCGACGCGGCGCAGTGACATAGCTTCAACACCGGTCAATCGTAAATTCATAATAAATATAATTTTTCAGTTATAAAGAAAGTGACTACTTCATAATAAAACAATTATATTTCAATTACATGCTCAAGTGGAAAATAGGGTCCACTTAACGTATACCCGCAACGTTTATAATAAAACATCACCAAGATATCATAATGGATATCCTCGAGTAACATTTGCCTTTCTGTCATTAAAATCGGTTCACTCTATCCTGAAAGAGCGTGTGCATAATTCTAAAACTACTGGATATATATCGATCACATTTTTATAGTACTCTTTAGATACATGTTATAGTTAAGAAACTATACAAAATGTTACGTTATCTTAATTTAATATAATTAAAAAAATATATAAAAATGTAGGTTTTTTAGAGGCACTACCCGTTGAGCGATGTGTGAAATGAGGGGAGCGGTATGATGCTCATACGCAGGAGAGAGAAAGTTAAAAAATAACTTTTACAAATAAATCTTGTAAGCAAAGCATATTTTTGCTTTCAATTTGTCATGTTTTCTCCTCTTTGCATACAATATAGTGCTAAGATAATAGACAACGCAGACAAGGTAGTGCGTGTCTGTTAGTTTCTTATAAAGTCATTAGAGTTTTAAGAAACTATGATTATTGTAAGTACTACGCGTTCAGGGACGTGTGTTTTGTTGCTGTGGAGAAATGAAACAAGCGGTGTAGTGGCTATGTATATAGGCTCTAAGTTTAGACAGTAGCAATATTTATAGAGGATAATGTGCACTCGATTCTCGTCTTAAATCAATTAAAAAAGTAGGTGCTTAATGTTTGACCTAATTATCTAGAAAAATACAAAAATTATACGCAATTCTCTAAGCTTCTATGTTAAACCACAATATCAATGATCGTCGGGTGATTTCACTTTCATTTGAATATGAACGTAGGAACGGTATGAACAAAACAAAATATTATAAAATTCGGGTCGACCCTTACAGCTTTGCGCACCGGTCATTGCACCTATTACGATTGTGTTTATACTTTTGAAAGTCTTAGAACAAACTTTAACTTAGGTTCTCTTTGTTATTTATTAACATTTGTTTTGATATTATTATTTTATGTGTTAAATGTGACCATAAAGTATTATATCTTAGATTATTGCGGGCTTATAACCTTTCACCTGGTATATGTGGGTATATCCTCTGTACATAAAATATTTTATTAAGGTAATAAACAATGCAAAGGAATTCGTGGGTATCTGCTAATTTTAGAGAAATGGCAACACAATTTTAAAATATTTACTTCAAAAATAGTCTCATAACTGGACGATCAGTAATATTATTACATTGCGTACTAAAGACGTCCTAATACTGGCGTCCCAATAGTAATAAAATAGTGCCGTTTATTTAGTAAATCTTAATAACACTACTTCAATACTTTAAACCAGTGGTGGGCAAACTTTTTTAATGGCGGGCCACAAAGTTTAAGAAATTCTAGAGAAGGGTCAGAATTATAGAAAAAATGCATTTAGTATTAAAGCTTTTAATAAACAAAATACCTTTTACTTTTACGCCTTTTCTGGGCGTGAGCAAATGATCTTTGGGAATTCAGCTTTCGGTAGTGCTTCATAAAACTCTAGTTTTGTGGAATTCCAGAAAAATTGCTTTAAATGGGTACTGCACTGCACTTCAATAATTTCCAATTGCAATTCTGCAGATACATTTTCCGGATCTACATGACATGGCATCGAGAAAACATCTAGCGATGATTGAATGTTCTTAAAATTTTGAAACCTAGTTTCAAATCTGTGTGAAGTTTTCGGCGGGTCGGATTAAATACTTTCGCGGGCCGGAGTTAGCCCGCGGGCCGTACTTTGCCCATCACTGCTTTAAACAGATACCTGATACATGACAAGGAACAAAATAAGGGAACTTTCTAACGCTATATTTAGACGCTTTTTACACGTGGAACGAACACACTATCTATTCAATACATAGTTTAAATCAGTAAACAATAATAAGCGCCCGTAAGGTATAGTATATAATGAAAATAGATACAGATTTGTGTACCATTTTACTTCAGGAAGATACGTAAATGTCATCAACTCTATTCGAAATAGTAGTAAGTGTATTGATTTTGTAACGTAAATATATGTTGTATAATATGAAAAACAAAACGTTATTTATATGATTAGAATATATGATACTATACCACCAACGAATACATATAATATATTAACTATATATAATTGAAGTATGTTTTTAAGCAACTTTATCTATGCGTATAAATATCTGATGTTAAGTGATCACCACCTTCCATAGACACCAGCAACATCAAGCGAGTCGCAAGCGCGTTGCTAGCCTGTACTTGAGGAGGGGGAGGGGGAGGGGAGACGATAGGTGGGCCTCCGGCGCTCTCACTGACCGAACGAAACGCAACAATGCAAGCACTGTTACTTCACGTCGGTTTTCTGTGAGAGGGTGGTACTACCCCGGGCGAGCCGACCCATTCATGCTGAAATCAGTAATTGCTTCAGCGTGGCTCTATCCCCAAGTAACATAGTTTGTTGTTTATTAAAGTTAATCGTCGAAAATGCTGATCTGATTTTATTTATATCTTATATTATGTAAGCTCTCATTTGTTTGATACTATGTATTTAACTGAACGATTCTTGCTGTACATGTTAATCGCATAATACTAACTCACCGTTTAGCAACGTTTATACAGCTTATGTTAACTGGACTACGTTTTCCATTGCAAAACAAACGAACATTGTCCGCTAATCACATGTTTTATTGACATAAATCTAGACAAATTATACTCTAAATCTTGTTCAACACTTTTTAGATGTGGTCTGTTACTGTCAGATTATGCTTTTAAATTCACATCGAGTCCCTAATGGTGTTAAATGAGCCAATCGACCATTAAAGTTATTTGCATTCCGCATATTGCAATGCGTATAATTCTGTCAATTTTGCAAGAAGCTTAACTGAATTCTTTTTTTTAATACTGCACAATTTCAACTGGTATTAAGTGGAGATGTGGCTATTGGTGAGATAAATTCTTTAGTTTAACTGTCAGAGTGCACTGACAGATTTACTATTTGATGGTGTAACTAGCCAGACGAGAAGTAGAATTTGTCATCAGATACATTGAATAAATTAGAGAATTATAATATACTAGCGGGCCCGGCGGACGTTGTCCCGCTAAGATAATAAGAAATACCGCAACAAATTATATACCTAAACCTTCATTACGAATCACTTTATCCACTGGTGAAAACCGCATAAAAATCCGTTCAGTAGCTTTTGAGTTTATCGCAAACAGACAGACAGACGTGGCAGAGGACTTTGCTTTATAATTATGATAACCGAAATTTATATCTGAAATCTCGTCACAGAAAAATAATATAACCTAAGCCTATACATACAATAACAATAGTGTAAATTATACTTATTAATAAACATGGTATTAATTCTAGTGTACTTTAGTTTTTTTTAGTTTAGTTTTATCATGTCTGAGGAAATACAGCAATTAAATAAAATAAAAAAAAATTAATTACGATACTTCCTCTATCTACGCAGTATTCGAACGCAGTACCACTATAGCATCATAGCTTTAAATTTATTGTTTCAGTTATCTATACTAATATACAAAGCTGAAGGGTTTGTTTGTTTGGTTGAACGCGCTAATCTCAGGAACTACTGGCCCGATTTGAAAAATTCTTTCAGTAAGGAAAAAGCGTATATATCATCACGCTAAGACCAATAGGAGTGGAGCACCAATGAAGAATGTCTCAAAATCGTTTCGTTTCCTTTTCAGAGCTTCCGCTACGTGTTAGCGTTAGCACAAAGTAGCTAACTGTTTCACGCTGACGAAGTCGCGGGAACAGCTAGTAGATTATGAAATTATTTTACATAATTATGAAGGATGAGGGGAATGTATAATTTTTTTATATAATCAATTGTAAGTAGGTATTTCTTTTGTTAAGACTATAATCATAATATAAGTCGTAAAGTGATCGCTTTTGTTTAACTAGGTTAAACAGATAGGTTATTCTTAGGTTCGAATCCTTGTCAATGAGCTGGGGCTTTCAGTGAAGTAAATTCGTGACGAAATCATTGTATTGTGGTACGGTAATTGCAAAGCCCGCCTAGCTAGCTGAAGTTGAAATTCTGTCGCCAAGCACCTAAAGGCGCTTTCCGAACGTAGCTACACTTGAGAGGCAGTCTACTTCGAGGTTTAGCATGTTATCATCTCAGATCACATCGGCATCTAACATAGTGCTCAAACAATAAAGTATTTAAAAAAATCATGCTATTTTCGTCCACGCTCTATAGGTCGCAGATTGCTTCTATGAAAAATTTTATTGAGATTTATTCTCAGGCTTGGTTATGAAAAGGTAACAAACGGACAGACAAATATAATGTCGCATTTATATATTAATGCATCTAAGTACATAGGTATTAGATGGCATAGCGGAAGGCAAAGATAAAGTAAAAAGACTTAATAGGAAATATTGTTGATTGATTATAATTTATATATATAAAAAGCTATTTTTATAAAATTAATACTTGAAGCCAGTCATTTATTAGACGTATATTTCAAATCAAAGTTTTAAACTTTATGAATATAAATTCCGAAAAATACTGTGTCTAAATTCGATAATCTATATATTTTCACACGTTAAACAACACTATACTGCTAACGGTATAAAACAAATGAGTAGAATACAATACTATGTCACCGCGTAATTTCGAAAGGGCCCGGAACAAATGCCAACTGTATTATAACTTTACAAATAGCCACGACCAGAAACAATACCGACAAACGATATAAAGTTATTTATTGACATTCTGATATAATAGCCAATAGATAACCTTCTAAGCTTTCGTTACATTTTCCGTTACAATCGGTCCAAGGACTTTTTGATAAGGTAAATGGATTGTGAATTGGAACCGTATTCGAATTTTATATGCCTCATGTCATTTTAATTTTTTATTTACGAATAAGATTCTTTTAATACATACTCTTTTCTACTCTATTCATTAATTTTTGAAGTTATACTTCTTTTGGCGCGTTAGGGAAAAATGATGAGAGTAAATTTTTACGACGCGCGCACACCGTCACCAAAAACCGACACCCTGAAGTTAGCTATAGTCAACATTTTGTTTCTTTGTATTTGTTGTTTGTATTTCTTTGTATTAAAACTTTCAATGTATCAAATATCTTTTTTCTATTGTTAGTGTCGTTTTTTCTACAAACGTAGAATAAGGCGAAAGATAAAATGTTTGAAAAGATTTTTATCTTGTTACGCCAAAGAAGTATAACTTCTAACGCGTGTACATAAGTACACACACACTTTTTTTGTATAGCTTTAGTGTTATAAATTAAAAAAAAAATTGCAATTCTCTTTTTTTCCTTACCACAGACGAGTCAAAGCCTTTGTTTATAAATCTCTACTCATCATACTTCTCGATTTTACATCTACCGATCTACACTATTGACTACTACATTATTTATTTACTACAACTACACACTATTTGGCACTTTTTGGCAATAATTCTTAATAATATTAAATCTTAAAAATATAAGATATTGTCGAATTTCGACTACTAAACGACTATTAAGTATAAAAATGTGCAATAATTAATTATCAGCCTACCTATATCCTACACGCGACATCTATTTTTCATAGCTATCATAAATTTATCTATTTTAGTGATAAACACCAATCTTCACTATTAATGACATTATACGTAACTACTTTGATATATATGCGAAGAGTGTTATCTATATAAATATAATGAGAATGTAAATCCAACGCGTCTGTACTTTTTCTATTGTCGTGAAAAAAATTGTTGCAGGTGTCTAGGAATAAGTAATAGAATACATTTCAATCATTTTTAGAAATGTCTGTCTGTTTGTATGAACACGCATCACTGCTAAAATACTGGATTCACAATAAATAATAATCAGATATAATAAGAAAATCGTAAAACATATCCTCGGGAGTAGCTTAGTCTTTGTTTCATTAAAATCGGTCCATTCTATCAAAAATTATTGTAGTTTTAATGACGATGCGGCGAAGTACGAGTGAAAAGTAGACAAGTAAATAAATGGACGTAGTACATTCAGATGACTTTATTAATCACTGTTTTTTACATAAGCTTCCACGCAGACGAAGTCGCGGGCATATCTAGTCGTATATAAATATGTCTGTTAAGTATTTGTGAAACAACACAAATTGTATATTTTATTATAAACCAAATAAATAATCTAATTCTAGTTTCTATAAAACAACTAATAAGTAGGTGGTATTTATTCTATTTCAACAATCACCTAATAAAGTATCCTTACCCTATATATCCCAAACGGTGTGTGGGTGAACAATGATTTCATTAAAGCCGTGAGCAATATTATTGTCGGTTACCCAGTCAATTGTTTCACAGTAGTGCTCAAAACAAACAGCGGTTTAAGTATAAGCTATACATTTTTCAATTATCAAGTTAGCATTAATGTATAGGTCCTAACTCTTAGTTAAAATAGTATAGTGTATCGGTATATCTTCAATTAAATTTACAAATTATATCTTGATATCTCTACATAGTATAAAAGGAAGTCGTTTCTGCTGTCTGTTCCCTTAAATCTTTTAAACTATTCAACGGAGTTTAATACGTTTTTCAACAATAGATAGAGTGATTCAAGGGGAAGGTTTATATATATATATATATATATACACATACATATTATAGTACAGAAAAGCCAAAATGTTCAAAGATTTGTAATGTGATGTCGTAACAAACATATTTTTGTGCGCTAAATCGCAAACGCTGGCTAAACAAATAAATATACTGCGGAATTGTATATCTTAAAGAGGTCGATAAACAAAATTCGTGGTTTATATTTATCTCTAAAGGATAAGTAACTATTTTTATCTTTTTACAAAAATAATGATGTGTTATTTACCAAGCTATATTATACAATACAATATTATTCCTTATCCAATTAAACATTACATATGTTGTAGATGTCATATAGATCAAAACTGCCTTTAACAGTATTTCATTCAAATGGATATCTACATTGCACCCGTGCGAAGCTGGAGCGGGTCGATAGTTGATAGTATAAGATGCTTTGGATGGTGGTAAGAATTTTTCTATGTCCACCTGGCTAGCTACCATTTTCAAGTTAAAAATCTGTCGCCAATTAACTATAAATGTATTCCGGCAGTTGCACTCGAGAGCCGGACTCCATGTAGGTCTACGGTGTTTACCATTTTAGACCATGTCGCCATTTAACATCACATGAAACTGTAGTCAAACGTTCGCCTGTAAATTATTAAAAAAATAGGTGGCTTAGAGGTAAACTTACGCTGGTCATTGGTTATAGTATCATGACAGATGATGAGAACAGTCTAATTCCAAAATCATTGGCTACCACCGAGTGATAGATAATCCATCGGCAGTCACAGTTACGCTTCAAAGACCGGATTTTACAAGAAGAGGCCGTTCAAGTAAAACGTAACCAGAATTTTTGTAGTTTGTTACCGCCCCCCTCAGGGTCAGAAAAATAAGCAATGGTCTTACCGGTGTCCCTGCTCTCCTAAACATTTATAAAATATTTCTTAATCTACTCTAGTTTCATTCATGTACAGCACTTAGTGTAAAGATGAGGAAGTTATATTCTATAGAGGAATAAACTTATAATGGTTCGTTATTAGGGCGATGGTAGCTTAATGGATAAGATCACGCGCCTCAAATACCATACCCCCACATCCACATCCCCTCATGTCATTTGTCCATTCCTCATGTCATCAAAAAAAAGAACATCTAAGATCCCCGGCCCCTTTAGTGCTTACATAAATAACACTTGTGTGTCTTACTTGGGCTAGATGGGATTTATTGTAAATTGGCGATTCTGAAGCACAGCATGGTTTCAAATGTAAAAGAGAAAAAAAATAATTAAACTGAATAGATTCAGAACACTCGCTGTGATACAAATAATAGAACGCGTTCAGACACTGCATAAATAAAAACGAGACGTTCTCGTCTCTGTGTCCTGTTCAGAACATAAAGAAGATACTTGGTGAATTCGTCCCAGAGATACCAGCAATATTACAGGTATTATTTGTGCCTTATGAAAAAATATACAGCTGATTACGTACCTGCTCTAATTTCTTTTATTTTCCGCAGTTGCATACTTCGAGCATGTCGCTATAACGATAAGAAATGAAGTGATAGTAAATTAAACAATAAACAAACACATATAAAAAAATCTTACACCTAATGATTATTACACGCCGTAAAAATATTTTCTCAAAAAAAAATATAAAAATTAAAGGAATTATTTAAATTTAAACTGTTAAAACATTACCTAATAATATTTTCATATTATTTGGTTTCAGTTGTTACCTTTCGACCAATCAAAGCGATTATTTATTTCTTAACACAGCCATCGTGAGACTGTCGTTCATATTAACTAGATTCGAACAGTAAATGGTTACTTTTACACAATCGAAGTCACGATGTTATGAATTATGTTCTTTGTCCATTAAATAATTAAAAAGAAAAAAAAAATGAAATTGATTTGTATACTCGAATTAGGAATTTATTAAATAAATAAATACAAGATTCTTACGAATTATTTTTATTTCAATGAACGTATTTTTGTCCTAAATCAACAAACAGATTATAGTATTTGTAAGTAAGTATCTGTTATTAGTTTGCAGGTAATCTGATATAGCTGAACCGATTTTGATGAGATTTCTACTGATAGATAAAAGACTTGTCAGAATATTGTCAAGGCTACATGTCATTACGTTTTTCCGTAAATGTTAAATGGTAAATTTTACACTTTTAATTTTATATCGGTAAGAAGGTAATAAGGGATATTATGAAACAAATATAATAAATAAATGAAAGACAACCTTCAATGAATCCCTATAATGATTAAATTATGGCCGCTGTTCTACAGGGCATACAGATTTGTTAGAGACAGCCGCGCTATTTCGTATGGTTGGCTATACGGTAACTGTAGCACACGACATCGCGTCAGAAAAATTGCTTTTTAACTGACTAACGCTATTGGCCTGACTGGCCTATACACTATCACCCGACTTTTTAAGCCGAGCACTAAATACACTCATCCATATGGTAACAAGATTAAGAGCGTCAAAGTGGCCGAACCTCGACTTGGGCTGTTGGCTTGATTTCAACATTGCGACCCTTGAATCTGACAAAGCTGAACTAGCTAAACTGTTCATACATGTTGGGTAACTGAGACACACATCTGTACGTGCATGTATGCCTCAAGAACTCAAACATGTATTTCGAATCTGACAACTCGGTTAAATGAAACTAACCGAGTTCAAAACATAAGGGAAAAAATAAAACCCTTCCACTGTTTGTACCTATGTGTGTGCACGTATGTGGTTTGTGTTGTGTATGTTGAGCTAGTGAGTGGAAATTTTCAGTGTCACTGCATCGCATTAGTAGTGTGCTTGGGGGCTCCATTCTGGTGGAACGAAATTAGGGTTGAGCTGCTGCCGTGGTAGTTTGCAGTGAGTGTGTTGGAGCGAAATACACCGCCAGACCAGGATATCGTGATCTGTTGTTACATAAATGTGGTCGAGCACACGCTATATTTGAAGAGTCGGAATGGTATATACTGATCGCTCACTGCCGTTATTTTGCCGGGAGGATCGAAAAGGGTGTTTTTTAACGCGGCCCATTAGATACTGATATCGTACTGAGTATCAGATTTTTTAGGTTTTACCTTTTCGTTAACCTCGCCTGATGTTAAATGACAATGTGGTCCGAGCCGTAAAGACGGGAAATCTAAAAGAGGTCTGGTTCTTAAGTGCAGCTATCAGAACATATCTCTAGATATTTGGCGACAAGTTTCCAACCTGAGGGTGGTAACTAGCCAGACGGGAATAAGAAAAAGTTCTGCCACCACAGCGTCGCGATGTTTTTCTTTCTCGATGTCTGAACACAATACGAATCATCAGAGACTTCATTCAAGTCCTATATTAATCAGAAAATTGTATTTAAACCAGCTCAAACGATTCCAAATGTCATGTGTCTAACGCGGGAAAATTTACGACTTTATTATGTAAACAGATAGATTATAACCTCGTTTACATAAGTTACTCTTGTTTTAATATTTTAGCATATTATGTATAAATTAAAGCCGATGCGTTTCAAAAATGCGTAACGCTGTCGAAAGTTACACGCATAAAATATCAATAAAAGTAGGTAAAAATTGCATCGTGTGAATAACTTAACTCGAAATTATATATTAATATTAATATTAGTAATACCCATATTGCTGGAATGTCGTGTTGATGTTCCAATGTATTTGAATTACTTAATCGCATCCTCTATTATTATTAAAGACGGTAAAGTAATCGGTTATGAATCGAAAATGGCTCAGTGTTCGTTCAAAGACTATGACAAATTACAGTTTTCGGTGAAGGAAAACGTAATGTAGAAAGTATAGCTAAGGTATTTTCTATTGTCCGCTTTAGTACTACTAATCTTTTATAGTTTTTTTCATTCATTGTTTTTCACCGCCGTCCATAGATACTAGCAACATCGGGGGTATCGCAAATGCGTTGCCAGCCTGTGTTTGGGGGGAAGGGGGAAGGGAGGGGAGAGGGAAGGGAGGTGAGCCTCCGGCACTCTCACTGACCGGACGAAACGCAACAATGGAAGCACTGTTACTTCACGTCGGTGTTTCTGTGAGAGAGTGGTACTACCCCAGGGGAGCCGACCCATTCATACTGAGACCAGTAATAGTTTCAGCGCGGCTATACTACCTACAAGGATAATTATACGGAGTTCATCATCAGACAGTTTCCTCAACTTCCCGTCTCAGTATAAGAAACACATATTGCCTGTACTACATACATAAACTGATATAATTTTTATAATATCTTTCACGTGTATATAAATTCATTTAAAAATTAAAACCATTTGCATTTATTTTATTATGTTATCAAGTCATGGAATAAGCTTGAAAGGCGTCGTAATAATAAATAAAAAAAAATTGCAATATTATTTTGTAATCGCTCTTTATTTTGATTATTTACAATGATATGAGGCGTTTAAAATTAATTAAGCGGATCCTTATTATGTTTTATTTCATAATATCGAAATATAAATAGTAATTTCTATGTTAATGTGTTCTATTTTATCGTAATTTTTCTCAGAATTACTGTGAAAGTATTTATCGGGTTAGCTGTTGAAATAAATGGATACTATAATCGACTGAAGTGAAATAATTTGTATTTCTTAATAGCATAGTAAAATTTACAATATTTACAATCTGCGGAAACGTAATATTTTAATAATATAACATCTATATATATAATGAAAATCTAACGGGACGAAATTTGTACATTGAATATTTTAAAGAAAAAACACTCTAATGGGCCTTAGAATCCATGACTGAACACTAGGGTGTCCGTTATTTCCCAAGTTGATTTTTTTTTTGCTGCCGCCCCCTGAAGTTTTAGTTTTTACCCTAAAAAAAATTATCCAACGTAAACAAGCTCTTAATTTTCAAGTTAAACCGTGCCCGTGTCATGTTACTTTTCCCATTTAAATAACATGGGATTTTTGTACTTTTTGCATTTTATTTTTTATCTCCAAAGCAAATGAACCTACAGCTTTGATAAAGAAATATTCTAATACAAAATTTTGCGCTCTACAAAAAAGGTCTCTTTGGTTTTTTCGCTAAAATCATTCCTTTAAAAGTTATACGTAGTTAAAGTCATGTTCATCATTTTTATCATAATTATTTTAGTTTTATCGAAGTTTTCTGTGATATAATTATAAAACTCATGCTGAAGCTGCTGCTCTAGCTTTTTTTGATCCAACTATACCAATTTCCATGAAACGTAAAATGATTGAAGCATTAAAACGCCATGAAAATATGGATTTTGATTCCCCTAAACGCTACGTAGTAAACTCAGACAGTGAAATTATCAACATACAAAAAAAAAGATATTGACTTTTTTATTAATTCTAATTCGAGAAAGTTTTTTGATCGATTCAACATAAACAAAAATTTTTTAGAGTTTGATGTTGAAACGTGGTCAACTAATAATGATTACTTAGAAGGTTTGAATGTTGTGAATAATCTGCAAGTTGTTAATGATGTAGCTGAAAGAGCAGTTCAGTTAACTCAAGATTACATTAACATTTTGACTATGAAAGAAGACCAAAAACAGTATTTAATACAAGTTGTACGAGAATACAAGGATGCTTTCCCTAACGCTACAAAAAGCTGCTTAACAAAGAAACGTGACTAAAAAAAAAAAAAAACTAGTAATCCATCGTAATATTAGTTGTCATGCAATGTTTCCATTATTGTAACTGATAAGATTATTCAATAAAATTTTTATGACAATTATAAGTGAGTTTTATAATTATATCACAGAAAACTTCGATAAAACTAAAATAATTATGATAAAAATGATGAACATGACTTTAACTGCGTATAACTTTTAAAGGAATTATTTTAGCGAAAAAACCAAAGAGACCTTTTTTGTAGAGCGCAAAATTTTGTATTAGAATATTTCTTTATCAAAGCTGTAGGTTCATTTGCTTTGGAGATAAAAAATAAAATGCAAAAAGTACAAAAATCCCATGTTATTTAAATGGCAAAAGTAACATGACACGGGCACGGTTTAACTTGAAAATTAAGAGCTTGTTTACGTTGGATAATTTTTTTAGGGTAAAAACTAAAACTTCAGGGGGCGGCAGCAAAAAAAAAATCAATTTGGGAAATAACGGACACCCTACTGAACACATATCCATAGTTTTTAAAATATTTGTCTGTCTGTCGTCTAGACGGGATTCACGCAAAATCTACTAGACAGACTTTAACGAAATTTGGTATGGTAATAGTTTATACACCGGTATAACATATATAACACATTCGTATACATGTATATCCTACTTATAAGAAAATACAAAAGAGAAGGCTTTTTATAGGGTGGTTCAATATGTGAACAATTTTGATGTCTGGAAATAACACCTCTCACTGTGCATACATCAAAAATGAACGTAGATATAATGTTTTTTAAATATGTACGATGTACAACTAGATGCTGGTACCATGCTGCGTCAAGAAAAACAAAATCGTTCACAAAGACCAATTAACTCGCCGATGTCGAATTTTAATACACATTACAATCATATGTTCGATTAATCACTGTGTTTGTAAATGAAATTTCACACGGATATAGTCGCGGCTACAGCTAGTTTATAGTAAAGATAAATGACCATGTATTAAACGAAATAGACTGATTTAAATTGTTACGTCGCTATCGCCTACGCTTCATAGATCTCACTGCGTCCGTAATTTCGCTCGACATTTGCATGAATTCTTTTCACATTTGTACAACGCGCACGCGTTATATCTAGATCCGTTACTTTCGTTTATCGCATCGAGATTGCGAGCACGCTCAGTGTTCTATTGATTAGAAATTGCCACTTCGTCTGAGCTGATGTCATTGTCGCGCAATGTTCGACGCGTGTGTCTTACCTGAACGATAATAAGCTAATTCGAAGATAGATTCTATGTATAACATCTGTTAGGAAAATATTTGGTCAAACATTTGTTGTTTGTTAACATATATAAGCGCGTCGTTGTATAATATATTACTAGCTTTTGCGCGCAGTTTCGGTTGCGTAAATGTAAATTTAACCTATAACTATTTACAACATTTTTTTTTTGGATGAAATGTATCTTTTGTACTTTTCTGTATTCCTAACAACGTGTATGCAAAATTTTATCCTGATCCGAAAGCGTAATCATTTATAATACTAGTTAGGATATTGTCTATGCCGGCAGCTCCGAACGTGTTTCTTATTATCTATGATAATATATCGTTCAATGCTCTGTAAATACATATCAACGGACACCTATTCGACAATGACAAGTTAAGTAGTTCTGAAATTGAAGCGCTGCAGTGCCATCTAGAGGCGAATTATAGTAAAATTAATCTTCTCTTAGAAAATACATCTAGATGTGTGACCTTTGCTAGTGATCTATTAAACAGTTTTCGAGTTTATTAATATTTAATATACATCATTTATTTGTATAGAGAAATAGAAATAAAGAGTAGAAATAACTATTCTGTAACATATTTATAATCCAATAACGGACTGCCATAGTTTGAAAATAATTATAAATGTCATCTCATCTCATATTTTTGCTTGCGATTTTAGGGGAAATATGGTTGAAATGATATTGGATATATTTATATTTTAAACTAATATTACTTATCTCACATGCTTTTAATATATCATCGAAATATTGATAGTGTTTTCTAAAGACGAAAAAAAAAAATAGTTCCGCTTTGTGTTCGCATATCTCGCGGCACGTGAGGCAATGCAAACTGTGTCCGAGGAGTTAATTGCATATGTAATAGCCACACACTAGGCTGAACGAGTGACAAATCGTTTCGAATGCGCGCACGTCTTCTTAAAAAGATATGATACAACTTTGATCACGTTATGTAAATTTATTTCTACTCTTTGAAATATTACAAATTATGAAACAGACTTATAGCTTCAAGATATTAGAATGTCAAATAGTATGTAATCACAGTAAAATTACTATATATTTACTTTTAAAACAATTATTTGTAACTGTATAAACAATAATTTATTTGAAAAAACATCATCTTCTTCTTACCCTTATCCCACCTGAGTAGGGTCGGCACAATATGTTTGTCATGTTGTGATGTAAGATTTGGCTTATTTTTTACGATCGGCCGCCTGCCTGATATCAACATCCTTGGGATTATTTTGTTGTGCCACTATATTTTGATGATTATTATATAATTACGAGGTCTGGTAGGTACATCTTTTAGCTTTACAATTCTTCTGTAGGATTTAGCTTTGGTAGCCTATTTATTGTTTCTATTTGAGCGGCACTATGGTCCGGTTTAAAAACGATCTTGTTTAATGGTTTGCTTGCTATACTGTCATTTTTAGGTAACAGAAAACTAGCCAGCTTTAGACTGTCTCTAAAGACTGCATTTTTTGTCAGTATTCGCGGTTTCAAGGTATTCAAAGTCCTTCCAACTAGGCACTCTATTTTGCCACTTTTTTCGTATACGCTTTTCAGGTTATTATAACAGAATACATCTGCGCGGCTTCAGAATTTTGTATCACGTAAATCGGCGATATAAACTTGTATTAATAAAGTTGGTATCTTTCGGAGTATTCTTTCTCGAATAAATCAAAATTACATACAATATACCATTATAATAATATAAAAACTATAATAGAAAAATAAATGCAAAAAGAAAGAACAAGGAAGTATAAAATAAAAAATGCATAACTGAATTTATTTCATCGATAATTTAAAAAGATGTGTATTATTTATAAGTATATGCAAATTAATAAATACGTTCCTCGTATTGGATTTAAAGTACTCAAATTTACCCTAAGCATACAGTAGGCCCAATATAAGAGTAATACCTTATTAATTATGTCGATGCTTTCGTGAACGGACAGTTAAATAAATAACAAATAGGCCTGTTGACATTGATCTAAAATAATGGTCACCTGTAATTTATACAGTTGTGTAATTAATTATAGTAGATATTTCAACTATTTATTTTATTCTCTGTTATGTACTTTAATTAATAAGAGTTTTATGACACCATTAAATAAATTATCGAATGCTTGTGGAAATTATCAGTCTATCTTTGGTTTATTCAGGACAATTGAAATATTGCATTATACCATTTACCATAAAATTATTAATGAACTTGTATAAGTATTAGGGTGGTTCATTTCCGCAAATTTTTTTTTTGTTGCTCATGCAAAATATTAATCTACATATAGAAAAAAAAATCTCACCAAGTTTGAGCTCTTAATATTAATTTTAAGTGCTTACAATTTAAATTTAAAGTTTTACCATTCAAAATGCATGTAAAAAAATCTTTTTTTTTTTATTTCTAATGCTTACCCGGCTTTTACAATATTGCAAATCGGTTTGATGGAACTTGTGGGGAATTTCACGCTCTTCAAAATAGTCTTTGTGTTTTTTTTGTGTAACTCGCACTGGTTCACCAGTAGGAGTCGTCAAAGTACAGTTTTTGAATTTTGCTACAAAAAAATAAATAATCTTTATTTTTATTCTTTTGCTAAACGACAGAAATGTTGAAAAATTGCAAGACCTATGTAACAATTTTATTCTTGTAGTTTTTTATGAATTTGTGTGTTGTTTTAATATTTATTGTGAGTGAGAAATCATAATAATTTTAAAAAAAGTTCTTAGTGTAGGGAAATATAATGGTAATAAGTAGAAAAAATGAATCTAAATAACATGATGAGTTAGTATTTATCAATTTCTTACATTATATTTTAGTAAGGGTTATAAAGATATCATTTTTGTAGGTTGGCAACGTCATCCAGTGTTATGCTACCAACATCTAATTACCCACGAACGTCTCTCTCGTGACCGCTAACCTTTTCTGAATCCCGGGCTCTTGATGTAAATATTATTCAGAAAGAATTGGGCGGTGTAGTCACTGAGGCAACGTCTAACCAAGAGATTGTCTTCCCAGCTGTAGAGGCGGTAGATCCAGGCGTCGAGTAGGCGTTACCTCACCCCCCCGCCCCCCATCCCACATGACTTAAAAGCCCTAAAATCATAAACATCAGGGCATAAACGAGTGAATTACATGTAATAAAAATGTTTAAGTACATTCGTCCATATTGTTCCTACGAAAAGTTAAAGAATTCACACACCGATAGAGCCATAGAGCAATACAGTTTTTACTATTTAAAAAAATAAAAACAAGGTGTGTCGCAAACACAAACGATAGATGTGACATATATGTATTATAGGTAATCATTTTAATTAAAAAAATACAAGAAAAGGCCAACGTCACGTGGTGTTCCCACGTGGTAACCCAGCCAAGTACTGACCGCGCCCGAAATTACTTAACTTCGGTAATCGGACAAGAGCCGGTGTTTTCAATACTCTAGCTGACACAGTGTTACCCCCGCCACTTTTTGTCACACAAAAGTATAGTTGATTAGAATTTCAAAGCCTATAATGTTTCCCTTCAAAAATCAAGGCGAGATATCTATACTATAATAAAACTGTAGCAAGGTCAAATCTGTACATTAAATATTTTTTGAAAATTTTTATCGGGGTAGACTTTGTTATCGATATAGAAGCCAAAAATAATCTTTTTACAATTTTTGTCTGTCTGTCTGTCTGTCTGTCTGTCTGTCTGTCTGTCTGTCTTTCTGTCCCTGTGAACACGCATCACGCTGAAAGTACTGAACCGATTTTAACGAAACTTGACACAATAATAACTAATATTCCAAGGATACATTTAGGATACTTTTTGTCCCATAAAACGCAAGGGATTCTCCAGGATAACGAAAGATAAAAAATTGTAGTTAATGTAACTAGACTTTTTTGCGACACCTTAGTACAAGAGCCAGCAACGTTGGAAGAACGAGAATTTTAGAAAAGCTGGTTCTTTAAAATGAAGATATATTATGCCCTTTCAAACAGAATTCAGAATACCTGGTAGCCGGTTAACGTTGTGTTTTTTAATGCGCATCACACCTTTACAGTTTAAAATTTTGGGTTATAAATAATTTAAGGAACATTTTTTTTCAGTAACTTTTAAACGCTATTAAAAACATAAATATATCACTGCCAGACAATTTTCTTATTGACAATAATGTGCCCGATGATATTCTTTATAAATAAAATAATTCATTTCAAAACTATTTTATTTTATCCATTGCAAAGAACATATTTCATTTTATTAACCATTATGATATTGAGATTTCACCGTAAACACCGTAAACGAAAAACGACGATAAACGTAGATATATGACTTGAGACTGGCGTCATCTTGAATACATGCGTCTATAACAGGCGCTTCCACAATTATCACTATCTTTATCATACATAAAATGGGGTAAACATATCAATGCAGTTGCAGTATCTAGCTCTAAGTTTCTAAACGTTTTCAAAGCATTAGTCGGTTTTAATTGGGGTGTTCATCCATAACATTTAGTTCGTTTATACTTCAATATTACACGCAGTCGAATTGACTATGCCAGCTTTCTTTATGATAGTAGTGCTCAGGTTAACCTCTATAAACTTGAAAAAGTCCAAAACCAGGCCATGAGAATTATCGGGGGTTTCATTAAAAGTACTCCAATCCATGTTATGGAAAGCGAATTGAGTATATGTCCGTTACATCTTAGGAGACAATATTAAGCTGGCAAAATTCTATTTCAATTTAAGTCATTCGAAAAGAACGAACTAACTAATGTATCAGAAAAACTGTCCACCTCTTTCCAATCACTCTATTGGCGTAAAAGAAAAAGACCACTATTTTTTCTCAATATAAAAATACTCCAAGTCAAACAAGTATAAAACATGAAATGTTCACTTTACACACCTGGGTCGATAACATTGATTTGCACAATATAATTAAAATAAATGTAGATGGTATTTGGACGCCAAAGCGTCAATATGATGTTGTTAAAATAAAAGATATTTGTCTTCAATATATAAATAAACATTATCAAAATTTTGTTAAAATATACAGTGACGGATCTAAAGCTGGTAATTATTTAGGAGCCGCATTTTTTGAGTCAAATTCCAAAACCTTTATGAAATTTCAAATTGATGAAAATATTTCAATTATGCACACTGAATTAATAGTAATTGCAGAGGCCTTATCATTTGCAAAATCAACTGAGTCCATTAAGATTGTTATTTTATCCGATTCAAAAAGTGTTCTTCAACAGGTAGCGCGATGTACCTCGACTTTTCGAGGAATACCGATAGCCTACAAACACTATTTTGAAGCAATTACTAGAATTCAAAGCAAAGAACAAAGTAATTGTTTTACAATGGATCTCTTCTCATATAGGTATAACTGGGAATAAAAGAGCTGACCTTTTAGCTAGAGAAGGATCCTCCGAAGGTGCTTCTATTAATATTTTACCAACTTACTTGGATGTATGCTCAGTATTTAATAATAGCTGTTACTCGCATTGGAAGGAATACTTTGATGAGCGTTCTAAAACAAAACGAATATGGTACAGAACTATTCAGCCACGCCCCTTAAGGTCACCATGGATTGATGACAGTACGATTTGCCGTCGGGAAGCAATCACAGGAATAAGATTACGCTCAGAACACATCCCATGTAAAAAGTTCGCCTACCTGATGCGTAAAGTACTATCACCACTCTGCCACAGTTGTGAACTCATCGATGATGTGCACCACATCCTGGCAGAATGTGTTCGAAACGAAGATATTAGATCTCGGCTTAATGCTTCTGGTTCGTTCCACACTGGTTTGTACAATTCGTTATTATCTGACCCCACTTCGAAAGATGCTAAAGAATTGTACAAATTTAATATAAGCTATTGTTAAGTTTATTGTTATATAGTTGTATGTCACTTAGGCGATATAGCCGAGAAGGCGACTAAGCCTTCATTAAAAAATAAATAATAATAATATTAAAATTACAGCTATCTTAACATGGTTTGGACATACTTTATTTTATTTACAAAAAAAAATAGCATCGGGTACATTATTGTTAATAACAAAAATGTCTGGCAATGATAATTTCATGTTTTAGTAGCGTTTCAAAGTTAGTAAAAAACAAAACATTCAAAAATTATAAAAATCAATATTTTTGCCTGTACAGGTGCGATATGCACTAATAAACGCAACGTTTACCGGCAGCCAGGTAGCCCACACTCTGTTCGGAAGAACATAAAGATATATAAAAACTGGCTTATTTTTTTTTTCGAAACCGTTGCTAGCTCTTAGACAAATAGTTACAGGCAAGTGACATTTGACGCGTCGTGCTCATATCTTTTTAATATTTATATTTTTCTTCAATACAATGGAGCGTGAAAAAGTTTTAATACAAGTTAAAAATAGTTATGATATTATTCAGTGTTTCATTTATCATTATTTTATTTTATGAATACATTTTATCGTTTAATTTAGAATTTAACTCTATCAACTTGATATTTTATAATGTAAACTCTACTGACTGTATAGTAAACGTCTACAAAAAAGGGAAAGGAACTTCGTTAGAAACTGGGGGGTCCATAGACCTTTAAAGCTTTTTTTCACATTACCACCAATATATGTCGGTTGCTACGAACGGGTTGTAGGCTTATTTTAAAAAATTTCTCACATACCATCTGGGTATATGTTTGATTGAGACCCTTGATAGTTTGGATTCACAATTGGAAACCGATGGTGTGGCTGCAATAAGGTTTTAGTTATATTAAAATTTTTCGCGTTTAAAAATACAATTGGCACCAGTGATAACTGAGTTGGTGCAGACGAAGTTGCACGGGTCAGCTAGTAGATAATAATATCTATATATTAACACTTTCTACCCACATTTCGACCACTGGACTATGATTAGATTATGTAAAAGGATTACCTACATCACTTTATGTATAGTTTTTAGTTTATTTATAAAAAGGTTCGTAAATACTTAAAGTTGATAAATTTTGTGAACTTTTCAAAAATTTAATTTTAATGAAATACGTTTACAATACCGTTTAATTACACGTTAAATGGAATAAGCACATAACTTTCTTAATTTCACAATATTTTTGTACATTCAACTCAGGGTTATAGTAAATCCACGGCGACTTTCTACATCCAAAATAAAGTATCAAGTAAATTTATTCAAATTATTTCACCGGTGACACACGGCCCGATCTACATAGAACTGGTTAACTCAATGACGACCTTAAACGCAATCGGCTTCCTATACTTACTTTCAAATTTTCTGAGTGACTTGCGTAAATACAAACCGATCATGTATGAGACTAGCGCACGTTGCGAACGGCCTTTACATTATTTTACGCACTATTTAGAATTCATTCATAAAATAAACTCATCGGAGTTGCTTACACATTCATACATCGCTACATTGTATTCAGTTCATTGTTGCATGTATCATTTTTCTTTGCGTAGTCGGTGGTAAGGTTATTTTTGTTTACTATTTATTTACATTTTGAAAGTTCATAACGTAAACGATTTCAATTAAACCTCATTTATGTGGTATGTATAGTATTTTTTTATATCATAGGAGACAAACGAACAGGTGGGTCACCTGATGTTAAGTGATCACCGCCGTCCATAGACACCAGCAACACCAGGCGAGTCGCAAGTGCGTTGCCAACCTGTCTTGAGGGAGAAGGGTTGGGGGAGGGGGAGGGAGGTTTAGGGGAGGTGGGTCGCCGGCGCTCTTAGTGACCGAACGAAACACAACAATGCAAGCACTGTTACTTCACGTCGATTTTCTGCGAGAGGGTGGTATTACTACCCCGGGCGAACCAACCCATTCATGCTGAAACCAGCAATAGCTTCAGCGTGGCTCTACCACCTAAGTGTATATTTCGATTTAATCGACAAAGTATTTTATTTTTAAAATACAACGTTTTCATCAATTTTGTTTTTTGTTATTGCAGTGTATCGTATGTGTGTGACAAAGGTTTCCAAAGTTTGCGTTACGAACCTCTAGAGTACCTTGAAGAGTAAGTAGGAGCGGATTTTAGAAAAATAAAACCAGGAGATTGCGCCTGTTGAGCCATGGATTGGTAGGTTTGAGTAAAAACAATTATACTAGATTCGACTAGAGTCATTGCATAAATATTTTGACTAGGGTGCTTTAAAAACCTGTAAATGCGCCGTAAGTTCAAAAAGTTTGGGACCGCTCGATATATAACATTAATTGCGGTAAATAATGAGGTTAGTAATTGCGAACACACTGAAAAAGTCTGTTTTCTATTATATATTGCCCTTATAATATTTTTATTTAAGTCTATATTATCAACGTTATAGTGTACTCCACGTGCAATAGGTGCAACTAACTTTGTACAATACTTCATATTTCAATACCTACAAAAGCTAACAAAACCGTTGACATGCTGACAAATGACCATTTAATATTACGAATAGAATATTGTATACACCTCACTGTAGGCAGACTTCCTACATCAAGATAACAATCTAATTAGGTCGCGTTACAAAAAATAAATACTCAAGGTTTAAGCTTTTGAATAGTATCCGTGATATAACAATCAAGATTAATATAATATTTCAATAATGATAATTTAGACGCAAATAGTAATTAGAAGCTTATGTATTATATTTCTAAGCCCGTATGTTCGCAATTTTTCGTCTCTTAAATAACTTGATCGATTTTAATTATATATTTTAAGGTAATGCTGTTGCTGAAATTTGTTTTTTTTTCTATTTTATTTTTTAATTTTTGTATCTGAAATAAAAACATAATTCCAAATCTTCTGCCTTTTAACACTTTAATTAAATACCTTTTTTATTTATTAAGTTTTTGGCGGGACAACGCCTCCGTACGAGACCTTTATTTTACCTTTATTACCTACCTATATGAGTACCTTTATTTTCGAGAACGTGTGTCATTTGAAAACTACTGAACCGATTTGAATAAGATGTTCAGATCAATAAAGGACTAAACCTATATGCTATTATAATGTTTAGGGGCTAAGCACTGATGGTTAAAGTAAAACATTATTACTTGAAGACATTTGTAAGACACTTCAACGTCAGTGAAGTTGCAGGAAGCTGGTAATAAATGTAGTCGTACGTGAAGCGATAATGATTCAATAGTAGAGAGTTCAAAGAAAGCGTCAATTGACGTAGGTTCGTTTCCCTACAATTAGTCGGAGCTTTCATTGAAGGAGAACATCGTGTCGAAATCATAGCACGGTGGTAGGTGTGACCATAAGGTCTAAACAACCACTTTGCTAACTATCATCCTCAAGATTAAAGCCTGTAGCCCAGTAACTATTTCCAATCATTTTTTTGCGTTATAGTTTTTTATTCTTATTTTTTACGTTAAGTTTCGATATTTCGAAAATTGTATCGATAAAATTATGCAGTGTTTTAGATGAAAAATTGTACACATATTCTATCACCTTTATTGACCTACCCTTTAAATGCAGGAAATACAATGTCCGCGTAGCAACAATTTAGGCATTACTGTTTTTATTATTAAATATGATGTTAGAGCCACATTAGCGAGCGAACATTCGTGTTAGGTTGTCGCGATAAAAGTTCCGCCTTCGGCAAAGCATGCGATGAATGCTGTACTCACATATTCATACAAGCTTGGGTGTTTCCATAATCGTAATAATTTATACGAAGTTCATGAGACATATGCGAAGGAAGGAACAAATATGGGTCTATTGTATACGTGTAAAACATAGTACTAAAAATTTAAAAGCTATAATTAAAATAAAGCATTAAGTTTGAAGGTGGACGGATATATGAGTAGAGAAAGTTTTTGATTGAAGATCTTTGATTGACGAAGGCGTTACTTTGCGGAAAACCGCCTGGAATTGATTGACCATTACTACGTGTTAACGTGTTTCGCTCTGTCACGGAGCATCTTGAGAGCGATGTTGAAATTCCTTTGCTTCCGCTCGAATCGGAAGAGTCAACATTAATCTAAAGATAATCTGTGACGGAGCGAAAGATGTTGACACATAGTAGTGGTCAAACAAATTCCAGATGGAAGTGCAAAGTTACATCCACTATAATATTTGAGTAAAAAAAGGCCGAAGAAGATATTAGAATATAGATCTTTGAAGAATGGATTGTGTGGAGAATAATATATGTATAAAAGTAATGAATACTGAAATGATAGCAGGTGCATGAAAACGGAACAGGAAAACAAATTGTGCCGATCCTTCTTAGATGGTTGGATGGAGTAAGATAGATGGGTAAGGAGATGATAATAATGATGTTGTGTACTTAATAAAATAGGAACACTTTTCAGATTCTTAACAGTTCTTGCAATATGATTTGCATCTATAATTTGGTTAGAATTGAACTCACATTTCGAACCTATTACATGTGATCACAGCGTCCACGAACAAGATACAGTCTTAGGTATATTAAAGCTCTAAATTAAGAAAGACAAAGAAGAAATGAAACATTTAACTGTAACTTTTTTCAAAAAGCACTGCCATATACGAGAATGTTTATGTTCTTATTGTTCCCAATAAGATAATGATTCTACTTCCAAAACAAAACGTTAGTCAAAGTAAACACCTATTTAAACTAATTAATTAATTTTTAATTGCTACATGATACCTCATTTAATTAAAATGTTCCTTTAATACCTTGAGTTAGGCACATTTTACCGTTTTTAATTTTATTTAAATAAGTGATAAAATTTTAATGTAATAATCAAGTAAATAAAATCATGGCTATTTCCTGCAATTTGCATAAATTTCATGCTTTTTGATATATATTTCGTAATAATTACTCATTAGTTAACACTAAGCGTTCATAAAGTGTAAAGATAGGAGTTATAAATATATCGTAAATTATTTTATTAAGTAATTTAAAGCATCACCACAATGTAATGCGTTTGTGCAACAAAAACTTAGGCCTATTTTGTTTCGGTCATCGCACAGTTCTAGAATTTATTTCATTTAGCCAAACGATTTCATTTGCACTACGTCATTTTAATTCAAAGTAAAGCAACATTTTACTTCAATTCCATCTCATGTAGAAATAATATACGATACAGGAATGTTATACGCCAAGTTTAGACCGACTTTTAAATTCAATTAATGAAAGATGGCAATAACGAGTTTTTATCGGGCTCTTAGACTACCATGTAGTAGTTTTTATTTTTTTTATTAATAAACTTGAGTTATTTATGTTTTGCTATTAAGCAGCGTGCAAGGAGGTAGTACGCCTAATGTTGGTCATAGTTCTAATAATCGCAGTAATAATAGTATGCTATTCCTGAAGATAAGTTGGAACGCCTCTTATTCGACTTTGTGTTGCCAGCCACACTCTTCAATTCCAAAGACAATAGCACGAACAATGTTGTTTTATGATAGAAATAAGTATAACTGTAATGCTACTACAGTTGAATCTTGCCCAGATTCTTAGTTTGTTTCTACCTATGTTGTAGTATTGTTGTTATCGTACAATATACATCTTGGTTAAATTACTGCTATTATATATACTGTAAAACTAAGTTCTCTGCTACGTCTGTCTGTCCACGATAAACTACTGAATGGATTGTCGTGCGGTTTTCACCATTAGATGAAGTGATTCGTGAGAAAGGTTTAGGTATATAACTTGTCAAGGTTTTTTATTAAAGTAGGACAACATCCGCCGGACCCTCTAGTTAAAACATAAATTGGAGAAAAGTCGGAAAATTTATATCTTGAAGCTTTATTAAAGCACGACTAATTCGTTTGTGGATTAAGTATAATTCTAGGACAAACGCTCATGGTTGAATTAAAAAATACTAATAGTTACTTAGCAACAGATTTCTACTTAAAGGATGATAACAAACCAAGTGGTTATTAGATATAGGTACCTTTATGTAAAGGTAGTGTGACATGTGGAGATCTTATAAAAGCGAATAATTATCCGGCTCTATAGGTTTTTCAACGTTGACCTGTAGACCTGTCTACCACTAAATCATTATAGCTTTATATATACTTAGATACGTCAATAATTACTTTGTTCGTGTGTGATGATTATTTAAGCGTAACTTTACGTAATACAGTTCATCAGTGTTCGCAGGGAACTTGGGTATATCTAGATTTGCGGTAGCGTGTCAAGCCAAGTTCAAGCTACGGATTGGCAAACACGCGTTACCGTGTGTAATATTACATTAACCATTTGGGACCATTATCTTATTACTTTCACACAGTTCTGAAAGTCATGACTGAATATGTATTTACGGCCTTGTTGACAGGCCACCGGTTCATAAGTATTGAGTTACTTTTACAAATATGTCTACGGTCGTTGGCTTTAGATTTGTTACCTAACTATTATATATAGTATACCAATCAAAGTATAAATAAATTTACACATTACAAGAGGTTATTGATATCGTTAATTAGAATCGACAAGGCATTCCATTTTAAATGGTTTAAAAGTAACTAAACTATTCTGGCCAGGTTGTCTTATTATTTATATCATATCTTTAAATTATCAATTCTTGTATATACATATGGACGCATCTTGAAAACTGCTCTACAGATTTTAATCAAATTCTGATTGGAACAAAGCTGAATTTACACAAAAAAAAACTTACAACCTTCTTATATTTGACAATGTTATGTAGCGCCATTTCGTAAATTTCTGTGGTACCTGTACTGTTGTCAATGGGTGACAAACAACTGTTACCTCAAAATTTTGTTATATGGCCTTATATGATATTACCCGAATACGAACAAAAAACTGGCAAGAGAAGCTCGGTCACCCAGATATTATTATATAAAAAAGGTGATATATATGCATGGGTTTCATCAATCTTATGTAATATAATTGGACCAATCACCATAAAAGTTCACACATCTCAGTGCTTCATCATAAAGACGGTTTTTATGCTATACATCCTTACTAATATTATAAAGGCGAATGTGCATTTGTCTGTTTGTTACACTTTTACGTTAGTATATACGTTGTTAAAGATACAGAAAAGGACATAGGCATAGGACCATAGGCCTCGTCCCAAAGGAAGGTAGTGGCATATCACCATGCCAGCCCAGGACATTGGCGGTTTCAAACTCCGAGAAATCCACAGCATTATATTTTCCCACATACGGTAATACTACAAGCCCATTCACAAGTTCCTATTTTGCTCACAATGTTTTCATTTACCGTCAGTCGATAGTGTTACCTATTTAAAATAGTAAATGTACTTGAATTCCGAAATATTCGTTAATTTATGCCGGGGTTTGCACCTGCGGACATGGAATTGACTCATCGGTCAAACCACTCGACCACTATGACTTTTAGCGATATTATATTCTACAATAATAATCCTGGTCCGTTCAAGTAAGAATGATTCATGTTCCAAGGAAACTTCAAATCGAATCTAGACTGTATTTTATTTCTACTTTAACAGTATAACCTGGTCCTTTCCTCTGTTTTAATTAGAAAACATATGACTAACG
Source organism: Antheraea yamamai (assembly GCA_036509395.1). NCBI lineage: Eukaryota > Metazoa > Arthropoda > Insecta > Lepidoptera > Saturniidae > Antheraea > Antheraea yamamai. The sequence continues at coordinate 6,792,434 of AP028433.1, forward strand.
GTAATTATATGAGATACTAGCCTACCCGCGCAATTTCGTCTGCGTCACCTTTTACCTAACGGTTACCTAACGATTCCAATTCTATTTCCAAACTATAAAAATCTTAAAAAAAACCTACAACCCGATTACTGCGACTCCCACCGTTTCCAATTGTGAAACTAAACAAATCAGGGACCCACTCAAACATATGCCTACTTGGTTTAATGAATGACTTATGCATGTGTGGAAGACATTTTCGATGAGGCGGACGTAGTGCATTTTGGTGCATCTGTAATTCAGTAACATCAATCATTTCATTTTGTTTGAAATACGAACAACTGTTGAATCATTTGGATAGTGTTCATACAAAAATACTAAAATCACGATTAAAAAATAAGAGAGTGGCGTTAGAAAGATGAAAATTTGGGGTCATAGGTATTTTTAGTTGGCAAATAAAAAAAATACAAAAGAGAAAAAATCTGGATAGGGACACCCTAATCACCTAGAGGTATAAAATATACTTTACGACCTATTCTCACACCTACCAAATGTACATTTAAAATGGCATAACAATTGGTCCAGCCGTTTCGGAGGAGCTCGAACACAAACACCGTCACACGAGATTTTTATATATTAGATAACATTTATTTTTATGTCATAAGAGGCAAACGAATTAGTGGATCACCTGATTTTAAGTAATCACCACCGTCCATAGACACTTGCAACACCAGAAGAGTCGCAAGTGCGTTGCCACCCTGTGTTTGGGGAGGGGGAGTAGGGAAGGAGGGAGGGGGAGATGGGTTATCCAGCGCTCTCCGTGACCGAAAGAAACGCAACAATGCAAGCACTGTTACTTCACGTCGGTTTCCTGCGAGAGGGTAGTTCTATCCAGGGCGAGCCGACCCATTCATGCTGAAACCAGTAATAGCTTCAGCGTGGCTCTACCACCATACGGGTGCCATTTTACGTACGGTTATTGTGAATAAGTGAATTAAAGTGGATGGAAAATAATACCACGGAGTATGAATTCTGAGATGGTACAAAAACTCCCTGGAAAGTTCTAACAAAGGGGCCACCATCATGTTAGAACATTGAAACTATCGCAAGACTCTTATAATATTATTACCTACTCGACAATGGTAGTAATAATTTGAAGGATTGTTTGCCAAAAAGAATATTAAAAAAGCAAAAAAACTACCAACGAAACTGTATGAACTCTTGAAGCATCCGTTTTTTTTTCTTTTTTTTTTTCTTCGAACTGACTACGCTATTGACCAAACAAGGTCTTAACAGCTTCACCGGACCACTTGAAGCATCCGGTGTTATTGCAAGCATTATACATAATGCAAACTATAACTATATGTTATACTAACTATACGCTATCAACTTACTATTTATCCAGTTTCTTTTGTTATAGTATATTCGCTTAGATCAGAATTTCATATCGAGACATCTAGATGCAAATATTATAAAGCTCTTCAAATATTTGTACTTTCTATGCAATAACAAGTTGTTTACGCCATTTGATATTGAATCATTAATAACACTGCCGTTATATAAAACAATTACTGTTGATGAAAACACGTAAATTTCCATTATAAAGGGAATTACTGTGTTTGAGGAACTTATCTTAAATAACTAAATGATGATTTGAATGTGGGTTAAATTGACATACGATTTTCAAGTAACCTTAGAATGTTTAAATATTATAACGTCAAGAAGTAGTTTTCCATGTAGAAACGAAAACAAGAAAACGAACTTAATTTATTGAAACAGATGGAATCAAGAGTAGTATTCATAACGTTCTACTTAGATGACCTAAGTATTATTACGTTATAGTAAGACACGAAATTAGTTAATATCTACTGCTTTGTCTTGTAATCGTATAACTAACACTACAAACGAGAATGTTTGTTTGTTACGCCTTCAAGACTTAAACAAACTCTCATTCGTATTTCCAATATTGGTTAGAATTATCTTTTGCTCGCGGCTTCGCTCGCGTCAATGTAGGCTTGACCTATCCTACGGGATTACTATAATTGTTTCTATATGGTAGGAAATCTATGTCCTTTGTTATACTCCTGATAACGTTTATATAAAATTTCATTTAGATCGGTAGAAAGCACAACAAATATACATTCGCATTTATAATATTAGTTAGGACTAGCAGTACCCGCAGCTTCGCGCGTGTTTTTGTTAATTATATTAAAGAAATATAAAATTATGAGACTATGTACAATTATAGAAACAATTTTAAAACAATTGTAAGACGACACGCATGCCACTTACAGTTACATGTAACGTATACATTAGATATATAAATACTAGCATTGTGTCAAATGTGGTTTATCATCAGCAACATATTTTGAACCTTAACCTACCATATAACTACCTCAGTGGTCACTTAGACTGTATAAGGAACTAATGAAACAATGATATAAATATGTTTTTATAATGATATAATATACCCATATTGGCAAAAAGTAATACGTTTATGGTCGAATATCTTATTAGAAAGACCACGTTTATCATCAGTAACATATTTGGAACCTTAACCCACCATATAAGTAGTAATAATAAGTAGTAGTAATAAGAGTACCTCAGTACTCACTTACACTGTATAAGGAACTAATGAAACAATGACTTAAAGATGTTTTATAGTGATATAATATGCCCATATTGTCAATAAGTAAAAAATACGTTTATGGTCTAATATCTTATTAGAAAGACCCCTTCTATCTTCAAAATAAAACTTTATATCTGTCTAAGCTGTTTTTAATATTTGATAATTTAAATAGTGCTCATTGAACTCGATACAATATTCTTATATAATACTATGGTTACTGAGTTATGTAGTTGAAAGCGCAGTAAATAAAACAAAATGGCCGCCAAAATGACCAAAAATACAATATAATTCAGAATATAACATAGATACAGATATATGATTTTAAATTATATTTATTCTTGGAGTCCAGTACAACGCACGTCTTACGCACATATTTACAGTAATAAACATATTTTTGCTAAATTTCATGTGAACCAAATCGCGGGTAACAGGTAAGGTAAAATAGTATAACCTAAATTACTTCTTATAAGGTCAACTATCTGCCAGTGAAAGTCCCGTGGAAATCGGTAAACCGTTTTGTAGATAGCATTGCGGACGAAGCTGCGGTTTATAGCTAGTCTAATTTAGAGTAGTCTAAATAATCCGCTAAAATTTCAGCTATCTGCCACTGAAATTCCTGTCAAAATTGGTCCGGCCATTTCAGAGATTACCCGGAATAAACAGACAGACAAACACACTGACAAAAATTTTAAAAATTGCATTTTTGTTATCAGTAGCTTGTATACTTTCATACCCAATCGGTAAAGTAATTGTATTTTGATATTACATACAGAAACTTCATTTATATTATATGTATAGAAGATATAGATGAAAGACGGGTTTTTTCACACGTATTTATTCTGCGTAAGGCAACATGGATACTCCACTGATCGTTTTATGGATAATAGCAAAAAAGAAGTAATAACAAAAACTCATGGTGATTTATCCGGCGGAAAGTCAAATCGAAATATTGCAAACATAAAATAACCCGACGTGTGTCATCGAATTTTTCTGAATTCCCGTATTACTTAAATTTCCTTACTTCAAACACTATTGGCTGACAGTGAAGGAAAATATAATACTATGGATTTTTCGGGGCTTGAAATCGCTAATACCTACTAACTTGTGAGTTGATGCGTTATGGGAATTATGCAAGTACTCTTCCTTGGGGAGAGGCGTCTGTCGTAGGAATGGGACTCTTGCAAAGCGTTACTATTATAAGAAAGATATAAGTCAATATTTTTTTTTTACATTTAGGAATAGAACAGGACATATATGCTTCGATCTTCAATTATGTTTTATAGGAATAGGAATAAGTATGATTCGATCTGTATTTTGTTCTACATACGATACTCATGTAAAGCTATATATAATCAATGGCTAGTTTCTAAACGACTAGAAAAAACAACGGTAGTTTATTAAAATTCATTGCGGTAAACCGCAACCTGTTATTTCTTTATTCTACTGATACATTTCAATTCCGACCTGTCATCTACTGCCTACTTTTGACATCGATATACATTTATTAACTATGCTGAGTATGTTTACACTTTTATTTTAACTTGTGCAAACTTTGCATGGCTATACCACCCACCCGGCACTCTGTCGCACTCTTACCGACTAAAACCCCACGGTGTACATCCGCCACTGTAGTGGCACAGCACGAGATGTCTACAATATTCATTGTTATCAATATGTTTAATAAATAGCATTCTTTATTCAGATCTCCTTATACTGATTACACTTTATTTTACTTACTTTATATTTTTTTTTTCTTCGAACTGACTACGCTATTGACCAAGCAAGGTCTTCACAGCTTCACCGGACTACTAAGGCGAGCGCTTAAGGCACTCAGCCGATTTTATTTTGACAACTAGCTCAAGGGTGCGCGGCACACCTCGGCTTTGGCTGTTGCCTGATACATGCAGTTCGCGACCTATGTGAGCTAACCTAAGCTAAGCTAACTATTCATACATATATGAGTTGTTGAAACATATATGTGTACCAAGCATACATACCTCAACAACTCTTATATATATTTCGTATCGGGTAATTTTCTAAACTATTTCAGTTTGATAAGGGAAAAAAGATAAGACCCTTCCACTTGCATGTGTAAGCGTGTATGCGTGCACGTGTGTGGAGTGATATGTGTAATGTTGTCGCAGTGATGTAAGATTTTGTGTCACTGTATCGCGCGAGCAGCGCACTCAAGGGCTCCACGCCGAGGGAACGGACCTAGGCTTGAGCAGCTGCCGAGGGGGGCATAGTCTGGTGTGCGGGAGCGAAATTTATCCCTAGACCACGGCGGCGTGATCTGTGGTTACGCGGGCGTGGGCGTGAGCACGCTCTGTTTGGAGAGACAGGCTGGTACTGATCGTTCACTGCCGTTATTTCATCGGGAGGGTCGGTAAAAATATGTCGCAGTCGTCTTTTACAACGCGCAGCGTTTGGTACGGGTTTGTATTTTGCGGCGGATACCACTAACGGACTGGGATGATTCGCGGCTTTTTCAAAATAACTAATCGCAAGTGATTTTACGTACGCCCAGATAGAAGGCATCTCTAGGTCCCTATGTAGATCAACTCTCCGGATGTACCACGGGGCACTGGTCACTTTACGTAAAACGCGGTTTTGAAGAACCTGCAACTTATGAAAATTATCTTTTGACATATGCGCAAAAACGGGACTGCTATATGTCATCACAGGACGGATACACGTCTTATACAAAGTGAGCTTGTGTCTGAGGGACATCTTACTCCTATAACAAAGCAACGGATGGAGGCGCCCCAAGACCATAGCGGCTTTGTTTCGCACTCTATCTATATGTGACTCGAAATTTAAATGTTTATCTAATGTAACACCGAGATATTTGACCTCGTCGGCCCAAGGTATATCGGTTCCGTATAGCCTGATGGGCTCGAGGTTATTACTACGTCGTAAAGGATCGAAGAGTATCGCGGCACTCTTATCAGGATTAACTTCTATGCGCCATCGACGAAACCATTTACCGAGTGTGAAAACGGCCTTTTCGATGCGCTTCCTAAGAAAGTCCGACCGCAAGCTGGAAGTGTAAATAACGGTATCGTCAGCATAGCAACCTACTTCGACCCGTTTAGACCGAGGTAGCTCACTGATGAACAGATTGAAGAGCGAGGGCGCGAGTATGGAGCCCTGTGGCACACCTGAGCGTATCGGGTGGGGCAGGGATAGTTCCCCATCCACTCTAAAGCGGAAAGTCCTATCAGTGAGATAATCGTGGATAATATGAATTAACTTATCGGGTACGTGAGATTTACATAATTTATGGATGAGCCCTCCATGCCAGACCTTATCTAAGGCTTTGGCGACATAGAAGAAGACTGCAATTGTGCGTTTCGGTTTACGTTTCGGGTCGGCATTAAAATTAGAGAAAATGTACTCCGTGAGGCGGTGTACTTGATTCGTGCAAGAGTGTTCGGCGCGAAATCCGAACTGCTCAGGTGGTATTAATTTTAAATCTGTAATCGAAACCTGGAGACGGTTCAGAAGGAGCCGCTCGTATAATTTACCTAATGTATCTAACAGGCTAATCGGGCGATAGCTATCGGGAAGCGTAGCTTTTTTGCCGGGCTTGTGTATGCCTATCACTACGGCCTTCTTCCAGGCGGCTGGAAAGTGGCCCTGGGACATGGCCGCATTGAAGATGCAGACCAATAGAGCTATGATGTGATCGGGAAGGAGTCTCAGTACCTCGTTCCTGATTCCATCGGGACCTGGGGACTTCCTAAGCTTGAGACGCTGGATGGCGGTCGAAACTTCATCGAAAGTTATTGAGGTTAGGGCATCCACGGGAGGGGACGCTAGTGCATGCTCTACCGACAATTCGATCGACCTAATATGGATAGGGTCAGTGTTATCAGTGTCCGGTAAACACTGTGTTTCTAAACTCGCGGCAAGACATTCCGCTTTATCTATGCTATCGAACGCAGGAGGCAATCCGGGACCTCTATCGAGAGGAGGCATCGGAGTAGTGAGATCCGACTTTAAAGTTCGCGAGAGTTTCCAGTACGACAGGTGGGACGGCCGGATATTCTCCAGAAGTCTGTCCCACCTGTCGCCCCGAATCTCAGAGATACGAGATTTGACTATTTTACGTAACAAGCGTAAACGGTCGCGATTTTCTGCAGACGGGTAAGCGTCGTGAGCTCGAGTCGCGGCGTTCTTTTCCGTAATCAACGCTCTCACGTCGTCAGGGAGTATAAAACGGCGATCATTCGCCGCTTGTACCTCTTTCGAGGTCTCTCTGACGGCGGTCTGGAGATAGTCGACCAGGGAATCGATAGCCGAATCCGCGTCGGCTTTAGACACCAACACGTCCGGAATCCTGTCTAAATTGCTAGACGAAGGATTTTCTTTAAAATAACGAGCGAGTTTCGCGTAATCAGCCACCCTAGCCGACGGAGGGGTGAAGTCTGAGTTAAAACCTAACTGTAATACGACCGGGCGATGGTCCGAATCAAGTTCGTGTACGACTTGTATGAGTCGTACCCGAAGCGTGATATTTTTTAACAAAGCTATGTCTAAAACTGACGGACGACAGTTATCCTGATAATGGGTGGGTTCCGGAGGGGCTATGACGTCAAATGCGAGAACCCTACCTAGTTTGTCGAGTATCCTCCCGTTACGAGAGGTTCTCGGACTATTCCAGATAACGTTCCCGCAGTTGAGGTCCCCCGCTATAATAACTGAGTCTCCTAAATTAAGCAACGCTCGCAAATCGGTTTGTAACAACTCTTTATTCGGTGAGAGGTACGCGGACACTAATACAATGGACGGATGACCGGTCATACCTATCGTACACACTGACTTACTTTATATTACTTTATGCTAACTAAACTGTTTAAACTAATACTAGTGGGCGCCCAGGAGTCGACATTCAACCATAGTTCATTGAATTTTTAAAGTTTGAACTTTATTAGGGTTCTTTTATCACTGGCATCGACTTCTAATATATAAAAAGGTAGTTCAAATATCAATATTTTTTATTTAATTCGGTTAATTTAATAATTAAGTTATTTTTCGCTTTTTAATGCCTTATTAGTTTTTCACATCGAAGGCTGTTTATTTTTTTTGGAAAAAAAATTATTTCCCCATTTTTAGTGTTCATAAATATATCTGTTTTGTAATGGGTATAATAAATCGGTTCCAATTTCACGAAAATACGTAGAGACGAAGTGGGTGAAAGTCAAATAAACGATATTTAATCCTCTTAGGGGTTGAATATTTTCTTCAAATTTATATGGGACCACCGCTAAATATAACTAATTCAAATAAAAAAAGAATTATAAAAATCGGTTCATAATTTGCGGAGATATCGATTAACATACATAAAAAAATACATACAACCGAACGTCGTAACCTCCTCCTTTTTCGAAGTTGGTTAAAAAATACATACAGTCGAGCATAGCAACCTCCTTCGCAACCTTTTTTGAAGTCCGTTATTGACGGATGTCAAAATGTCTTTTTTATTTACATGTTGTGTAAAATTGGAGCAGTAGTGTGAGTAATGCATATTTTAATTAATTTAATGTACTTATAATGCATTTTATATAAAATAAATAGCTTTCTGCATTTCTCCTCCATATAAACTTTAACTATGCCAAATATCACGGTCATCCGTTCGCGCATTTCTTTCAAAAAGGGATACAAAAATTGGGCTTGGCGTATTAATATATAGATATTTGTTTCTTCGATATCATCTTCAGATCTGTTTGCCAATCGGCAAAGGTCTCCTCCAACTTTTTTAATGTTGGAGGGTTGTAGTCTCTTTCCCCCGCGAGGACCAGTCCCCTTGGGAGAGCTCGGTGTCTTTTTGTTTCCTTATTGTCAGTTTCTTTGGTTGGTTTTGATTTCCGTTTGTCGTTTTTTAGTTGCTATTGGTTTTTATTAATATTAGACATACTCGAAAGAGAGCTGGATCTAGATTGCAATATGTCAAAAGCATTTACTCTGCCTGAACTGATAATGTTTAACGTTTGTTGCTTTTTTGGCTGGCTCTTATAGGAAGAAGGTGAAACTGATGTTTCACTTTTCTTTTCTCGTGGCTGTTGTTGTTCTCTTTAACTATTAATTTATCATATTTCAAGTATGCCGTACTGCCCTTTTTTCTGTTAACTTTGCTTGCAACTTTTTCCATTTTTCCAGCACTTCCTTTGAGTAGTCCTCAGTAATGGAGATTGACTTAAGGTTCTTTTTATTCTTAATGATTTCATTCTTTTTCATAAACGAGCATAATACCGGTCTCGGTTTGTTGCTCTCTCTATATTTATTACCCAGGCGATAAATTTTGTTGACTTCGTTCTCTTGTATGTTAGTGTTTAAATCCTGATTGAAAATTTCCTTCAGCTTTTGTATTAGTTCATAAGAGGATTTTTCTTTTTCTTCTAAGCCGAATATCATAATATTATTGTTCCTCTCAACTCTCTTAAAATACTCTATCTCTCTTTCTAATTTTTCTACTTTAATTTAGGTTTTTATTTTCTTCCACAATGGAAATTAGTTTCTCAACCATCTTGTCCACTTTTTGTGAAAGAATTTTTCAATTCAGCATTTTGATTTTGCATCTCGATCTTTATTTTGTAAATCGTTTTAATTGCTTAGTTTTTACACAAAAGTTGTGGACACAAAATTGTTTTGTTTTAATGCACCAAATGAATCACCAAACTATAAATTTACATATATAAATTTAAATTAATAAAATTGTTTTTTAAAAATTTGTACCTAAATTTGTATTCTGCGCATCTTTATTCAGAGCGGTCAAAAATTTTGGTACGGACTGTATATATATTTAAAGTACATATATAATTAAGAACTAGGTTCTGTTGCGGTCGGTACGACCACTCGTATCCGCTTCAAAACCACCATAGCCTTCAGAATAATGTTCGTGACTATGCACGACTAGCTAATATTTGGGACGAATTTTAAATTAGTACATACAATGATACAACATTCGAATTAAATAGGCGTTGACGTAATGTGTAGTGCTTAGTATTACATTACTTTTAAATATTACAAATTGTACCCGCAGCTTCGTACGTGCTTATTATTATTACCTACTTATAATTACTATTTTATACAATAAATACACGACTTTGAAATTAATATTATATGAATATTTTCCGCGTTTTTATTATGGTTCGTTAAACGGCACATAAGTTGACACACTATCTAATAATGACTTATATTAAAACAGATAATATTTAAAAAAAATGTGCAGTCCGGGTACCCTCATCAGGAACGAAGTTCTTTACGATTTTTCTTCAACTCCGAATGTAATTCGAAATGAAATCTGTATATTTCAATTTTAATTTTATATCATTTTTGGAAGGCAAATAATCAAAAGGAACGAATTACATCAGTAAGTTTCATTCAATATTTCAGGAAAAATAATTATTCATAAAAAACGTATACAAGATAGTAAATTATAGGGTATCTGTAGATCATTACTAAACGTAAAACACTCAAATCACATGTACAATAAACAAATGTCAACAGCACCTAACACTTGTATCAAGTTATACAATTTTATCAACTTACTTTTCTAAATCTGTATTACACGCATTTACTGCAGTTTCCATTTTTCAAAATTTAATTGCAATAATAAAATATACACGAATGATCTATCTAACACAAAAACAAAAATAACAAATACGTCTTCAAGAAATTCACACGTGTCTGTACAACCGTGTGTTGAGGTTATATGATAAAAAGGGACATGGATAGAGAGAGAGAGGTGACGGAGATAGGTGACGATGTTCACTAAATCGCACTGCCCGTAAGGCGCGTTAAGAAACTTCGTTCCAAAACTTCTTCATAAAATATTCTTTTAGCTAATTATTTTTCTTTTGCTTGTTCTTTTTTCTGTTCCATAAAGAAGACAGTGAATATTCACATTTTATATTCCAATACACTATTAAGGATGTCATTTCGAATAAAATATATTAGGGTGGGCCAAAAAAACTTTTAATTTTTTTTTTAGCTACCACGAAATTATCGTCCAAGATAACGAAAAAAAAATTCTGGTAAAGTTTGAGCTCTTAATATTAATTTTCAGAGGTCACATCGTGATTTTCGATTTCTCATTTAAATTACACGGGATTTTTTTTTTCGAATTTTTATGTATCTCAACGAGTTATTCTGTGGTAAAAGTAAATACATAATTTTGTAGGAAATTGAACGGCCTACAAAAAAGGTCTGATATAATTTTTCGATAAGTCAACTCGGTTAAAAGTTATTCGCAGTTAAAATTCAACCTAAAATAATATATGATGACTTTCACAATCTTTTATAGTTGTTTTTACAAAAAAATGCCTTAAAGACATAAAACAACATATTGTTCGTGGTTTTTATCATTTTTAAATAATAGCGTAAATTTGTTGTAAATTTGTAAAATATTATAATGTAAAATTAATTAAAAATAATTTAAAAAAATTAATATAAAAACATTTAAATAATCAATATTATTAAATGTTAACGTAGTTATACATATAATAAGAAGTAAATCTAACGTGACTAAAATTAAAAAAAAAATAAAAAAAAGAAAACAAATTAACACAAAAAAAAAAAAAAAAAAAAAAATAAAAAAAAAAAAGAAAAAAAAAAAAAAAGATATAAAAAAAAAAAAAAAAAAAAACAAAAAAAAAAAAAAAAAAAAAAAAAAAAAAAAAAAAAAAAAAAAAAAAAAAAAAAAAAAAAAATAATGTAAAATTGTAAATTTTCGTTTCTTGAGCTTTCGCTGCGTGTTAGTTAGCCCAAAGTAACTATTCCACGCGGACGAAGTCGCGGGCAGAAACTAGTCTATAGTAATATTATAAAGGTGGAGGGTTTGTTTGGTTGTACGCGCTAATCTCAGGAACTACTGGTCCAATTTAAAACATTCTTTCAGTGTCAGATAGCTCATTTATCGAGGAAGGCTATAGGCTATATATCATCTAGCTAGAGCTATATATCAGCTGAGCAATAATTAATAATATTTCAAAATCGGGGTTTTGTTCATTTTGAGAACTTCCGCTGCGTGTTAGCGTTACTCCAAAGTAACTATTCAACGCGGACGAAGTCGCGGGCAGAAGCTAGTATAAAATATAAATATAAGAAAGTGGAACAAATGACAGAATAAAAGAAACCTGTTTAATGCAATATAATTTTTAGCCGCACATTATAATCACACGTAGGCATTTTTTGACCAGAACATCCTACGAAAGGTATTTACATAACTGTTCTTGATATTAATTATAACGAATTCCGCGTTTATATAAACTGCTCATATAAAAAGTGAAATTGTTAACAAGTTTAATTTAATTATCCTACATGCGTTTAATTTCACTTTGGATAATGTGTTAAAATCAAGTGGCATAGCATGATCTTATCTGTCGAACCATGATGTGTGGAGTAGCAAAAATGAACAATTAACGGTAGCTATCAAGTAAAAGTAACGAATACCTAAATTTTTTTCAAATGATAAATAATAAAAAATAAGAATAAATGTTCCTTTTACAGTGCAACCATTTGTAAGGAAATAAAATAGAAGTTCGACAACTGAATGTTAATGTGTCGTCAATTATATCAATATTTTTGAAGATTTTTGAAGTGAAAACTTCTTTAGACGCGTTCAACGGTATGTTTTTGGTAGGAGATAAATTTATAATTTTGCTTCATTACATGCTAGAAAGCGTGACCGAACGTATTGCGCTTGCGCGGCTTCCGTCAGACTAGCAACGCGTTGTACAGGCGTCTGTGTAACTAAGACATTATCGCTTCAATAAGATCTCCTGTGACTACTGTTATCTGTCTTTCCCACTCATTAACCTTATTTTATGAAGATTTGAACCCATATTTTTCAAACATTTTATTTCATACAAACCTTGTCCTGAAAATTACTAGCACAACACGTAAATAATTAGTAAAATAAATGCCGGTTGTTGGTGTCGGTGTTCGGAAAGGATGGCCTTTTATTATACCACGATGGTAACAAACAAGCATGCAGGTCACTTGATGGTAATTAGTCACCGCTGCCTATAGACGCTTACAACATCGAAGTTATCATGTGCGCGCTACCATCCCTTCAAGAACCTATTTACTTACCCCTTGAGGAATGCTATACTGTAGTCCCCTGGAAAAACCTTAGGAGGAAGCTTAATACAGAACAGACATTTGGCAATTGAATTTTAATTATATATACCAGGTGAAAGTTTAAACGCTCGCGATATTCTACGATATGACGTTTCATTGTCACGTTTAACATATAAAATAATAATATCAAAACAAATACTAATAAACAATTAAGAAAACCTAAGTTAAAGTTTGTTCTAAGACTTTCAAAAGTATAAACACAATTTAGGTGCAATGACCGTTATCGAAAGCTACAACTTTAGACGACTCCGAGCTAATAGCTTTCGATAATAAAACGGACAATAAACCCTTTTGTTTTGTTCCTGATATTCGCTCTCAAGTGAAAGTGGAATTACCCGACGGTCATTGACACTGTGCTTTAACATATACGCGTAGAGGGTTGTGTATAATTTTTGTATTTTTCTGGATAATTAGGTAAAATATTAAGCATGTATTTTTTCAATTGATTTAGAACGCAGAATCGAGTGCAGAGTCTCCTCCATAAATATTGCTACTGTCTAAACATTCAGCCTTTATAAAGCATATATTGATGGTTCAGTTGTTAACGTGTTCGGAAGTTTCGAATTCTTGTAACTAAATCGGAGCTTTTGATAAAGGAAAATATCGTGAAGAATACATAACATGGAGGTAGGACTTTTTGTAAGTCCGCCTGAATAGCCAATTAAGCAGGCAGGCAATCTGTTACCGAGCACCTATGGATATCTTCTGGCAGCTACACTTAACAGTCAACGCCTCTCTAGGTGTCACGTTTTTTCATCCTAACATAGTCATTTAAAATTTGGTAAGATTGTGGTGAAATTCTAACCTACAAGTACAATTTTATTTTCATCTGAATATAACCTTAACTATAACCTTTTCAATACAAAAGAACATTTATTATATTTTTTCTCAATAAATGTGTATTTTCTTTTTTGCAAAACTAAACTGAAAATAATATATATCTAGTACAAAGTTCCAAAGTTTTCGCATACGATTAACTGTTACCTGGTTGTTCACTGTAGCTCATAGTAGCGCTCCTAGCGGAAATGTGATGGAACTGTAATGATATATCTATCCGATTCTTAAAGGTATTAAAGTTCGTGTTACACTCGCTAGACGAAAACTTGTTTAATGCCACTCGACTATTATCAAAGTGACTTTAACACTTTGGTTGCCACGTTGGCATATATGACCAGCCACGGTTACTCTTATAACGCTACCACGCTGGTCATTGGTGAGTGCTAAATCTTTTTACGATCGTAAAAATTCATCAGTGGCATCCTAAAAGAAACATCTGATTACAGCATTGCAGTCAAAGTGTTAAACGGCAATTAGCCTACTGGGGATTTTCTATGAAAATTTTGAATTAGACCTTAACGCACATTCTTGCGGTGGACACCATTGTAATTATGCTAATTAAATTTTCTTTTATTTATGTAATACGATTACATAAAAAATTACGTAAAAACACGAGCGATTTGAAAATATATCACATTTCCTATTCGAATTATCAAGGGCGTTCAACTTCATGCTTTCCAAATTTCTTTTTTAACGAATCTTCCCATTCATAATTTTTTTATGATGTCATAATAATAAAAACTTCTTAGTCGTAACTAACATTGTAAATGCGAATATGAGTTTGTTTGTTTGTTATGCTTCTACGCCTTAAGTATTAAACAGATTATCATGAAATTTAGAACTTTTTAATGGTACAGAAAAAGGTATAGAGTTGAACTCATATCACTCGGAACAAATGTATTTTTTCTGAGGAATAGATCAAATATATATTAACTGATACGTTGCTGTGAGCATAAAGTTAGTATGATATATCTTTAAGCGTCGTAAGTAATATGAAATAAGGAAATAAAATAAAGCCTTTAATCCACTATCATTTTTAATGAACTGATATGAATTGTTACTAAATACTAGAAATTGTGATAAACTGGTGGTCCCATGTTTCAGACTTAGCAAAACCAGTAATAGTTTTTTAGGTAATAGTGTTAGGTTCTACAATAAAGTCCCAAAGCATGTTACCGATTTGCCGGACTGTAAATTTAAGCGCCACGTCAAACGGGTTTTAGTTTCAAAAGGATATTATAGAGTGGATCAGTATGTGAATGATAGTGATGTCTGGAATTGACTCCTTTCTGTGCATCCACTAAAAGCATTGTATGATGTATTGGAAATATATGTTAAAAAAATGTACCCGATCGAGTTTCTTGCAGGTTCTTCTCGATGACTGGGTTGTTTTCCGAACCGATGGTAGTATTTGACGTTCATAAGTGCCTTATTAGGGCCTAAACTGAATAAAGTATTTTCGATTTGATTTGATTTGTTTTGCGAGTTAGCTTAGCGATAGCTTCTCCTTACATTTACATTAGCAGTTATTGTATGCGCCTCACGTTTTTCTTAATTTTATATATCAGTTGTTTTATACTTAATAATCCGTTTTGAAAACGAATTATAATAAACAAAATACAATTTTTATTTAAATCTGTAAAATTTACACATATAATAAGAATGTAAATCTAACGTGTCCTGACTTTTTCGATTTTCGTGAAAAAAATTGTTGCAGGTGTCTAGGAATAAGTAATAAAATACATTTCAATCATTTTTAGAAATACACACAACATACACATGATAAAACCTCACTAAGAAAATCATAAAGCATATCCTCAAGAATAACTTAGTTTTTATTTCATTAAAATCGGTCCACTCTATCAAAAGTTATTGTAATTTGAATGACGGCTCGAGAGAAGAGTAGTAATCTATACTAATATCATAAAGTTACAGAGGGTCTGAATGTTTCGTTGAACGCGCTAATCTCAGGAACTACTGGTCAGATTTAAAAAAAACTTTCAGTGTATGATAGCTTATTTATCGAGGAAGGCTATAGGCCATATATCATTACGCTAAAACGAATAGAGTTGAGCACCAATGGAGAATATTTCAAATACTAGCTTCGGCTCACAACTTCTTCCGCGTGTAATAATTACTTTGGGCTAACGCTTGCTTCGGTCCTATTGGTCTTAACATGAGGATAACGTATAGCCTTCCTCAAAAAATGAGCTATCTAACACTAAAAGAATTTTTCAAATCAGACCAGTAGTTCCTGAGATTAGCGCGTTCAAGCAAACAAACTTTTCAACGTTATAATATTGGTATATATTAAATAAATATTGATTTTCGTCTATATTCCGCCTCCATAAATTATATTTTGGAAGGAGATAAATTACTTGAACGATTATATTATTAGTAAATTACATTTTATCTCTCTAAATTGCCAATCTCTATTCGTCTGAATTTAGAACTTTGAAATTTTCATAAAATGGTTTTAGGAGCTCTATAACCTTTTTTTTTATTGAGATGAGTTTTCAAAATGCAGTCCTCAATGAACAAGAACTTAGAAATTTCATTTTATATTTCTATCTATTCATTCTATATGTGGGTATGTTTGTTTGTTACGCTTTCACGCCTGAATCTCTCTACAGATTATGATAAAATTTTGCAGGTACATTATCTGGTGGCACCGTTGCGTTGTCGATGCCACCGAAGGGCGGGGGTTTCTATGCTAATTTAAGTGGACTGTATATGCGGGGGTGCTATATTTGATATTCAACTATTGCGATCACCTACGAAGAGGGAGACAAGGGTAGGAAGGAAACTTGGTACATACCTCGCGGCGCTGCAGTTTCCACGTGGCTAGCCGGCTAGGTGATTCTCGTTGCTCTCCACTGGGTTTTCTCCCACACAACACTTATTGTTTATAATGTATGTCGGCACGTATGTAGCGATGCGTTTATTTCTCACTCGACCAGGCGAAAATTCAAACTATTTGCATGCGGCGCGGTACGACAAAAATAGACGCGGCGCGGGCAACAACACTAATGCTAGCAGTAGCGGCGCGTTCGACGCGCTACCGTATATAAGCATGTGCCATAGGAAAGGGTAATCGAGCGGGGCTGGAAAGTGGCGCGATCTGATCACAATAATGCGGGAATTTCAAATATATATAAAGCGGCGCAACCATTATCGAAAATACTGAAAAGGACATAGGGCGCTCTTTATCGAGAAAAAAGTGCTGTTCCAGATAGATAGGCCTCATTTATATAAGTACAAGCCAAGCCGTTAGCAAAACCTAGTGATTTTATAAACACGACTAAACATGACTGAAACTAATTAGACCTTTGTAGTATTTTACCTCTCAATATATTGATATACTCTTGTAATAAGAAATGACATATACAAATGGTTATACAAAAAAACCATTGGCAAAAGTACAAGTGAGATCAGTTGCGTTTACAATTACCTTCACATTCAGTACCTATTTGCTTAATTTTCCAATCGCTCACAATTTTACATTTACGCAACAATGACGCAATTGCCCTTATTACTTTCTTTTAATATTGAAAAAGCTCATTGAATTGAGATACTGCACTGATTGGATCGATAGGTGATTATAATATAATTGATAACATGTATTTACGTAAGAGTTTCTCTACAGGTGGTGATTGAGTTTTTGTGTAACTACATTTAATATAATAAATATTATATATATACTCAAAATAAAAGTGTGTATTGTTTATACTGGAGAAACTTCGAAACAGCTAAGCTGATTTTGATGAAACTTTTACTAGTACACTCCTTTTGAAGTTATACTTCTTTTGACGCGTTAGGGAAAAATTATGAGAGTAAATTTTTACGATGCGCGCGCTCAACGTCACGAAAAACGGACACCCTAAAGTTAGCTATAGTCAACATTTTGTTTCTTTGTATTTGTTGTTTGCATTTCTTTGTATTAAAACTTTCAATGTATTAAATACCTTTTTTCTATTGTTAGTATCGTTTTTTCTACAAACGTAGAATAAGGCGAAAGATAACATTTTTGATAAGATTTTTATCTTGTTACGCCAAAGAAGTATAACTTCTGACGCGTGTACATAAGTACACACACACTTTTTTTTTTAATATCGTAAGAAGAATACGAACCGTTAGGTCACCTGATATTAAGTGATCACCGCCGTCCATAAACACTAGCAACACCAGGTGAGTCGCAAGTGCGTTGCCAGCCTATGTTTGGGGGGAAGCTGAGGGGAGGGGGAGAGAGTCAGAAGAGTGGGAGGGGAGGTTCTTTCCGGTGCTCTCACTGATCGAACAAGCACTGTTACTTCACGTGGGTGTTCCTGTGAGAGGGTGGTACTACTCCGGACGAGACGAACCATCCATGCTGAAATCAATAATAGCTCAAGCGTGGCTCTACCACCTTATAAATATAAATAGAGAACTCAACGGAGAGTAAAATAATTAAAAATAAGTGAAACGTTATAGGGATTAAGCAGTAGTGACAAAATTACAGTTTAAATATAAAAAGACAGAAGACAATGAATTCAGGTAAAACATATAGCTCAGATGAAAAAGGTAAACCATTTAAACATGAATAAAGCATCGGCTCAAGAAGGAACGAAATAATATAAAACTACTGATTCAAGATCTCAAATTATATTATCCATGCACTAATATTAATCAATCAGAATCGGTGGATCAACATCACGTTAAGTTTGCATTGTATTAATAACTAGCTGACCCGGCGGACGTTGTCGCGCCCTGATAATAAAAAAAACCTCAACAAATTATATACCTAAACCGTCCTCATGAAACACTTTATCTACGGTTGAAAACCGTATGAAAATCCGTTTAGTTGTATTTGAGTTTATCGCGAACAGACAGACATACAGGCGTGGTAGAGGACTTTGGTTTATAATATATAGTGATTGTTATGATAAATAGATGACAAGAGGACATATTTGTGAAAAACCTGCTATTATTATTTCATTACTTTTCACAAGAATATTTTATAGTTTCAACAAAAAGAGACGTTATCGACGACGTATATATAATTTTTTGAATCTCTATACGCGTTTTACATTTGAATACAATGTAACCGTGTATTCTGTTTAGTATCGAAATTCACTTGTTTACGATAAAATCTAATACATTTCTATTTACACACAATAGTGTTCGCGAGACACAACCTGTTTTTAAATTTCATGTCACGACAGCAAAGTTTTTATTTTAGAATTCACATTGACTTACAATAATCATGAAAAAATATGACGAAGCGTCACATCGACACATATTAAGGTCATTTGATACACAACTATAGACCGCGTCAAACTTTTTGGCCGCTCTCAATATAGCTTTGAATTTGGCTTTGGGCATAGGACAGTCAAGAAGTTAATACAAAACAAATTCAAAATATTATTATAGGAATGTAACATTGACATTTATTAATCTTTGTCTCGATATTATACGTACAATATATTACATTTTTAATCAATTATGATACAAGTAGATAGTTGCGTATTACATTAAGTAATAAGAATGTGGCAGTACAACAACCACGTTACTACTTTCAGAAAAGATTTCAGTAAAGATACGACTTCGATTGTGTCATCTTTGACAGCTGTCAAAACACTTTGACAGCTAATTTGCGCAAATCTCTTTATATGAATTGGGCAGACATATACATACGTACGAGATTACATACATATAGAATATTGGCAAAATACTAGAGATAAAAATGAACAGACAATAAAGATTGAATCATTATTGAGGTAATAAAACAACAGTTAAAACTAGAATGGACAGTAATAGCCGAACAATAGAGTAATAGACAAAGCTTGAATATTAACAGTTCGCCACATCATGTATTTGTCGGTTTTAATTAAATCCAGATAACAGTTAATCTCCTGATTGGTGAGTTTCAGGGGATCGCGTATTTTAATTGAATGATTTCCCTTATGCAATATTTTTTTTCTATCTGTGGAATATATCATGTAGCATATATTATGCAGGTATTATGCGTGTTGCAATACCGTTATTTAAATAAAATACATTCATAATAAATAAATAATTTGAAATAAACAACGCCTTCGCCATCATTTTTCGAAGTGGATAAGTCTTATAAAATATATAACCAACACGAAGAAAACAAAGAAGATAGCAATAACGTGTAATTAACAACAAAACTATTCTGAATGCGACTGTATTGCAACTAACACTGACACTGACACACGTGTCAACGTGGGTGCCATAGGGAAGAGGTACGAGCGCGGGCGAGCCTGCTCTCCTTTCACCTCATCTGCGTATCACTGATAAATTTGTGTTTTGCGCTTCTACTTCAGAGCGGTTAATTAGTTTGGCGCGGGCTAGAAGTGTAGTTTTTACAAAATTTTTGCTAACTCGTTTTCTTGTATATTTTCTTGGGTGGAATTTTGTTAAATAGGTCAATAGACCTGATATTTAGAACATCACTTACAATTGAGAATGCAATAAAATTAAAAGAAATTGATAAGAACATCACCGTGAAATTACATACAGATAAAACTAAAAAAAATATATTTGAAAGATATATTCTCAATATATGAAGTTTCAAAACAAAAAAAAACCAGGGCAGTTTTAAGTGAAAACTGATAACAATGTAATAACTGTGTTGGTTTTTGATTTTTAAAGCAATTATAACCTGAATTATTTCAATTTCATAATTTGTAAATTGAAATTATTAATAATTTCGGTTTCCACATCTTTTGGCCCTCCGAACAATAATAATATACATTTTAATACTATTTATTAATTAATCAAACATATGAAGAATTGCAGAAGCTCAATACAGAATAACAATATTACATGTAGACAGCCCGCTATACTACGTATCTCTAGTCTGGTGAAAACGAAATACATCACAAGTATGTCGAGGTCATCGGTCACGCGTCACGAACGTGTGGAGGTCATCAGTGATGCGAACCCATAAGTATTTTCCCTACCAAATAATTTTTTTTAAGTGACAACTTGTTTAAACGCATTGAGCGGTATTTTTGACAGGAGATAAATTTATAATTTCGCGTCATGACATGTTACGTATTGCGCTTGCGCGGCTTGTGTCAGACTAGCAACGCGTAGTAAAAGGGCCTGTGTACATGTAATATTGATATTTTGCAGGTCATCATACCTTTGATTGATTAATAGACCTTATAAAAATGTATATAATTATTGCTCCGAGTGCCATTTATTTAATTTCAATAAACAAATTCTGAAATTTAAATATTGTCATAAATGAAATTTGAAAAGAGAACACTTTTTAATCACTTAACGAGGCTAAAAAAGTTGTTACTTCAAAAAACAGTTATCAAATTTCCTATTAGTTCCATACAATTTTTTAAAACCCTATACAGATTGCCTTGAAAATTTGTGACTATGCACCTATTCTTAATAGATATGGAATTTTTTATACGATTGAAAACGAATAACGTGAGACGCGTGTAACTTAATAGACGCATTAATAGTTCAATGAAAATTTTTATTCCAATTTTTTGCCATTTTATGGTTTACGGGACTAATACAATTTATTGTTTACCTTTCAAAATATATGTCCTTTTTCTCCTTTTCCACAATTTCTTGCATTGTGAAGCGATGATGGCTCTGTGGTTAGTGACATCGCGTTGTTCGACGTAGGTTCAAATCCTCGCGGCATGGGAGCAGTTGCTCCAAACACTGGAGGGGGATCCTTGGGGGTGCCCGTACCGAGATGTACAGACGAAGTTACGGTCCTGGTTGCCTGTTGACGGAGACCCTCCAGCCGGAGGTGGTGGCGAGGGTCATGGGGTAATTATTCCCCGACCCGCCGCTGCTACCAGCTCCGCTCGGGCGGAAGTCGAAGAGGTGTTCAATAGTCCTCCCCCAATAACGAGGGAGAAGTTGGGGAGGGCTATTGAACGCCTCCTCAACCGGCGGAGAGCACCCGACCCTGATGGTGTCCCGGGTCGGGTGCTCGGCCTAGCGCTGATGCCATCTAGGGTGGTGGTTTCGGGAGCTGTTCGACCGGTGGATGTCGGTCTGTCTCGGTCCCGAGAGTTGGTGCGCCTGGCCACGATCAGGACCTGACCTGACCACAATCCTCGTGATCAGGCGCCTAAGGAGGTTGGGCCTCAGGGTAGCCCTCGAGAAGACCGAAGCCCTATTATTCCACGAGCCACCAGATGAAGTACCTGGGACTCACCCTGGACGGGCGCTGGCGGTTCGAGACCCATTTCGCAAGGCTCGGACTGCGAATTTTTGGGGCGGCGGAGGCGCTCGGCCGGTGGCTACCCACTATAGGGAGGCCGAACGCCGGGTGCCGCCGACTCTACATGGGGGCCCATCTCCTCATTGCACAAGTCCGGCGGAAGAAGGGAGGCAGCTGGTGTGTACCCAGTCTGCTTCTCTACGAGTAGGAGCCCGGCGGCCACCTTCCACCGGGTGCACCGTTGAGGCGGCTCTACAAGGTAGAGTAGCGAATACGATCCCTTACCGCCCGAACCATTACAGTCTGTCGGTACACCGTGGGTTCTTGTCCGTGCGAGTCGGACATAACCCACCCTCTCCCTCGGGAGGGTGGCGTATCCATAAGGAAATTCCTCACGTCAATAAAACATAAAAAAAGGTTCAAATCCTTGGTTATGAGCAGTATTGCGAGAGGGATTTGTCTGAGCCCGCCTGGCTAGCTACAACTCCCAAGTTAAAAATCTGTCGCCAAGCAGTAATGGGTTTGTTCCTACAGTTGCACTTGAGAGCCAGTGCCTCTAGATTTACCGTGTTTAGCATTTGGGACCATATCGTCATTTAATATGAGGGAAAATTGTGGTCAAATACTATATATGTACAAATAAACCTATACAAAAAAAATAAGAATTGTAGTCCAATTCGGAGTTATGTTCGGAATTTCAATCCCTAACTCATCAGAAATTTAGTCTCAGATCAATTGCAAAATTCTGTTCCAACATACACATAAGAAAGCGATGTAACAAAAATATATAAAAAAAAGTCTGCTCTTTAAGAAGACCGAAACTATGTCTTCACTGCTCAAATACAAATATTTCTACCAATCTATCTTGACTGTGTTTTATAAAAAGACAATATTTAAATTAAAAATATTTTGTCTGAGCCTTCTTTTGTCAACATTTTTAATTTATATCTATATTAATAAATCTGTATTTTAATAATAATAAACTCTTTATTGCACACCTTAAAAATATACAGCAATTTACAGTACACGTGTACAGTTAGGCGGCCTTATCACTTAGAACGATATCTTACAGGCAAACTTAAGGAGACATTTAATTTTCAAAATACTCGATGGCAATAGAAAATACACACAAAATACAAAAAAGTACAGATAAAAATAAATATATAAATAACGCAGAAAAAAATAGCTTGTGTTTTTGTCTATAGGCACATGTATTTTTTTTTTCAAATTTTGTTATAGATGACTTTTATAAAGGACAGCACGAATCCATATTTTTATTAATCATTACATAGTATAAAACAAAGTCCCCTACCGCGTCTGTCTGTCTGTCTGTTAATAACTGTCTGTGCGATAAACTCAAAAACTACTGAACGGATATTTATGCGGTTTTCACCAGTGGATAAAATGATTCACGAGGAACGTTTTGGTATATAATTTGTCCCGGATTTTTTTATAATCAGGGCGGGACAACGTCTGCCGGGCCCGCTAGTATAAATATTATATACACTAATCTAAATTCGAATGTGAGTTTCTTTGTTACGTTTTCACACTTTGACTACTCAAACAACTATTGTGAAATTTTCCACTCATGTTGTCGGGGGTACAGAAAAGGATATAGAATAAAAAAGAACATAGAAACATATATACAATGATATTATAACTAAAAAGTTGTAGACAGCGTTTCGACACCGCCTTGTTAAAACTTGGTTTTCCCGATTTTTATGACATTTTCGACACGCTAAGTATTCGACAATTAACAAACACGTTATAGGAATTGTGAATAATATTTCTTAGAAATTGTAAAAAAAAATTATTTATTCTCTATCAATCTTCATAAAATATTGTAATGTGTAAAGTAATATTTCAATTTTAGAAATTATAAATTATATGTAAAAATAAGATACAGAGATGAAAATATTTATAGCATAACTAGCGGGCCAGGCGGACGTTGTCCTGCTTTGATAATAAAAAAAATATCTAAAATTCAACCGCAGCGCCCCCTACCGGGTCCAATTGTGAATCTAAACCATTCTCGGATCCACTCGAACACGCACACAAAATTTCATCAAAATCGGCCCAGCCGTTTAGGAGGAGTTCAGTGACATACACACGCACAGAAAAAAATGATATATAAAGATTTTGACATATAAAGGCTATGGGATTAGTCAATTAAGTTTGGTTCATTAAAACACCAAATATAAATGGAATAAAGTAACACGGTATACTAAAAAACATTACATAGACCAAGAAAATACAGCTAGCATTAAATCGGAGGCTATCATTATTCACACAAACTGGCATAAACAGGTTTTATTGCTCATTTAAACACTAAAAGCTCAAATAAAAATAAATTTATGAGTCGCACGGTCAAACGTTCCATGTCGCATGTGTCAAAATAGTTTGCATTCTTTATAAAGAGTGTATTTTGTCATAACGTGGGAACTTCATGAGTAACTGCCTGCAATATGAACTATGTTTATTTACAAATTACGATGTTATGGTAATGTTCCACTCACGATTTTGGACGAAATTTTATTTTGTAATGTGACAATTTATTACTGTACCGGGTAAATTAAATGTCCTACATATAAAAAAGCACTTAACGTATAAATTATTATTGACTTTTTATTATGCCAGTAGTGTCAGCTATCAGCATTATTGTTACTAATGTTCTTATAAAGTTGGTTTGTATATTTTGTAATAATATACATTATAAAAGCTATTCCCGCGACTTCGCACGCGATTGTTGTTACCTATACTAATATTATAAAGCAGTAAAGTTGATTTGGTGCTGAGTTGGTGAGTTTGTGAAGTTGTAGGGGGTAATCTCTGAAACTACTGATCCGGTTTGAACAATTCTTTCGGTGTTATACAGCACATTTATCACTGAATGCTATATATCATCACACTAAGTCCAATAGGAGCGGAGGACTAATGAAGAAAGCTGCAAAATCGGGATTTTTCCCTCTTGAGAGTTTCCGCTGCGTGTTAGCGTTAGCGCAAAGTAACTATTCCACGCGGACGAAGTCGCAGGTAGAAGCTAGTTTCTTGTAATATTTACTATTTCTAGTATCTACATAAGTTGTAGAATAATGGCTGTTGTCTAAATATGTACAAGTGTATACGCCCCATTTCAAAGCGATCGGCTGAATAGAACAGAAGTTGTTACACTTCAGCGCCATCTAGTGCCAAATTGTAGTAAAATGGATAGCATAAACATATTCTACATGTGATCATGTATCTAAATACCGCTCAGAGATTAAATAGCTACTCATTTGGCACTGTCGAAACAGTCACATCTTGTCTCTACTGTATAATATTCTTCATAATCGCAATTCCCCTCCCTGCCTAAAGGACACATTTAAGATGTTAGGTTGCAAAGGTACTTCATCACGCCGCTTATGCTCACAACATTTACTCAAATTTCCTATTTGTCACACTAAATTTTATAACACATCATTTACGCTTCAAGCTTTACGCCTATGGAGCTTACTCCCTTGTCATATTAGGCAAGCAAGATCTGTGACACTATTTAAAATATCTACACCGATATTACCTCTCGCTGTCCTAATAGAACTGTTTTGTTGAGTTATTTCTTCTTTATTTGTATCTATTAGTTTTTGTAATTCTGTGTGTATATGTTTATATTGCCACTGAGTATTTTTGAAAATTAAATGTCTCCTAAGTTTTGTCTGGAAGAGATCGCTCTAAGTGATAAGGCCGCCTAACTGTATACATATTGTAAAAAAAAATACGCAGGCGGGAATGATAGCGGCGACTGGCGATGGATAGTTTGTCTCTCGGTGGTCGCCATTGTTTTGGATTTTACTGTGCATACCGTCAGCCATAGTGTAGTCAGTTTGTCGTACTACAATAATACAATAGGCCGGTGGTATATTAAAAGGTACCTTAAATCAAGTCAACGGTTAGCAACTAACGAATTGCGGAACACATAAATGTACTGCCATAGTAACTTATCAAAGACCTCGAGTAACTTACATATTTTTTTTTTTTCGTAGCACAGCAAAGTAACTCTACTGTACCTGATGATGAGCACAGTACAATCCAAAAACAATGGTGACTACCGAGAGACACGCTATCCCTCACCGATCACTGCTGTCATGCCGGCCTGCATAAATGTCTCTACACGTTACGCTTGAAGGACTCCATATTATAGGAACGAGGGAACACACTGGCCGGGAGATTGTTCCACATCTTCACGGTACGGCAGAGATAAGAAGTTGCGAACCTTTTAGATCGTGCCCTGATAGGATTTACCATAAAACTATGGCTCCGAAGCCCAGCGCGCGTGGTTCGGATATGAAAAAGAGAGGAAGGAATTAAATTAAACAGCTCTTCAGAACACTCGCCATGATACAGACGGTTTTCTTTTTCGAACTGACTACGCTATTGACCTGGCAAGGTCTTCACCGGACTAAAGATACAGACGGTAGAACACGCTTAGTAAGGCAATGTCTCTGCGCAACTGAAGCGGCTCTATAAATTGTGTAGTGTGTAGTGTCTGAGTGTAGCTGCCAAAGCAAAATTTTTAGGAAATAAAGTACTTGAGTTAGAAATAAGACAAGACTGTTGGATAATAAAAAAAAAGAAAAAGGGAAAAAAAAAAAAAAAGAAAATTGATAATAGAGGATGGAGAATAATTTAAAACAGAGAGGAGGACTGTTTTCAAGATTATTTCAAAAATATACCTAAGGAAAAAAAAAAAATAAATCACAGAGGGATATTTAAAAAAAGGGGAGGGGAAAAAAAAAAATTAAATATAAATAAGGGAGGAAAAAAAAAAAGAATTTAAAAATAAAAATAAAAAAAAAAGAGAAGGGGAAGGGAGGGAGGAAAAAATATAAAAATATAAAAAATAAAAAAAAAAAATAAAAAAGAGAAAAAAAAGGAACAACCAAAAAAAAAAAAAAAAAAAATATTTAAATAAAAAGGAAGAAATAAAAAAATAAAAACCAATTATATCAAAAAAAAAAAAAAAAAAAAATAAAAAAAAAAAAAAAAAAAAAGGGAAGAAGGGAAGGGTTGAAAAAAAAAAAAAAAAGACGAGGGGGAATAAATAAAAAATAAAAGGGGAGGGAGGGGGGAGGGAGGGGGTATAAGGTTGGGTAAATCAAACTTAAAAAAAAAAAAAAAAGGGGTTTTTTTTCTTTTTTTTAATTTAAAAAAAAAAAGAAAAAAAGAAAAGGGGGGGGGGGAATAAAACTAAAGGCATAGTTTTTTTTTTTTTAAAAAAAAAAAGCGGAAAATTTGAAAATTAAAAAAAAAAAAAAAAAAAAAATAAAAAATAAAAAAAAAAAAAAAATAAATAAAAAAAAAATCATAAAAAAAAAAAAAAAAAAAAAAAAAATAACTACCACCAACAAAAAAAAAAAAAAAAAAAAGAAAATATAAATGAAAACAAATAAAAAAAAGAAAAAAAAAAAAGAAGTATCCCTGCAAAAAAAAAAATAACAAAAATAAAAAATAATTTCTTCTCAATCTAAAATTAAATATGGGGGGGGGGGAGGAGGAAATAAATACAATAAAAAAAAGAAGAAGAAAAATGAATAGAAAAATTAAAAAAAATAATGGATTTAATATATCTAAAATAAATGAAAAAAAAAAAAAAAAAAAAAAAAAAAAAAAAAAAAAAAACAAACAACACCAACAAATAAAAAAATATATAAAACAACCAAAACAAAATGAGAGAAAAAAAATGAGGAGGGGGCCCAAAAAAAAAAAATTAAAAAAAAAAAAAAAAAAAAAAAAAAATAAAAAATCTGTTATTCTAAAATTCTGAATCATTAACAATGCGGACAGCCCGTCTCTGCAACCTGTTCAGGGCATCTAGTAGATATTTAGCGGAAGCGTCCCAGAGGTGCGAACAATATTCCACAAAAGGCCGAACTTGTACCTTACAAAGGACATATAGATGGTCAGGCGTAAAAAACCGTCGCACCCTGTTCAAGATTCCGAGTCTTCGAGATGCAGTGGAGATGACGCTCCCAGTGTAATAATCCCTGAGATTGAGGTCGCTGTGAATATCTATACCTAAGATATTGAAGCTGTCTCGCATTGCGAGCGAGACGTTCTGGAGAGCGGGAAGAGGGGTAAATGGAGATGTTTTGCAGGTAAACGCGCACACCTGTGTTTTGTTAGCTTAAATTCGACCAAATTGCTTACTCCCCATGTTGATATGAGATTCAAGGACCGGTCGAGTTCTATCACAAGTTCCTGCCGTCTCTTTTCTGTTTCTCCCCGACTGCAAGAAGGCTTGCTGTAATAGCACCCATGGATGGTGCTATCATCTGCATAACAATGAATATGGCGTAAAGGCAACATATCATTGATATGTAGAAAGTACAGAGTAGGTGAAAGTACAGAGCCTTGAGGAACTCCAGCATTTTCTGACATGAGCTGCGAATCACATCCATCGAAAAGGACACGAATTCTGCGCTCATATAGAAAGCCAGAGATCCATTTGCATAAATTGTCGGGGATACCGTATGCCGGAACCTTGGACAGAAGACCACTGTGCCAGACCCTATCGAAGGCTTTGGCAACGTCGAGACTGATTGCTAAGGCTTCGCCGTGCTTGTCAATTGCCTCCCCCCAGCGGTGTAGTGTGCAGGCTAGAAGATCACCCGTTGATCGGTTTTGTTGAAAGCCATATTGCCGATCATTAATCAACGAGTGATTCTCGAGATAATGGACAAGCTGGGTCTTGATGATCCGCTCCATTACCTTGCACAGCAATGAGGTTACGGCAATTGGGTAATAGTTATTGGGATCAGACCGATCCCCCTTCTTGGGAATCACGAGACCCCAGAAAGATAAGAATGGCGGTATAGGTGCGTAAGTACTGGAGCCAACTCGGCTGCACAGTTTTTTACTACAACCGCTGTGATACCGTCCGGACCAATAGCCTTCCGGACATCGAGCGATCGCAGTTGTTTAAGAATGTCACGCTGCCTGAATTTTAATTCAGACATAGTGACACCACAGCAAGAAATAGTGGGCGGTTGCGCGTTTCGATCGTCGAGCCAAGAATTAGCCGCAAAGAGAGTAGCTAATAATGTAGCTTTCTCCTACGGTTCGTAGGCCAATGCCCCATCAGAGTACCTCAACGGCGGCATCGTTGGATGACGAAAATTGGCTTGCACAGCTTTGGCCAGACTCCAATAGACTCGACGATTAGTCGGATGACTTACGAGTTCTAGACCTAAGCATGCAACGCGCTGGGCATCCGCTCTAGTGTATGCCCTCGTACAGGCATTGGTGGCAGAGTTATAGGCTGATTTGAGGAAGCTGGTATTAGGATCCTTATTTGCGCGACCCTTGATCCATTCGCGATACGCGGCTTGCTTTTTATTAACAGCATCGGCGCACTTACGATTATACCAAGGGCGTCCTTTGCGATTACTGACGATCACGGACGAAGGAATATAATATTCTATTGCAACTGCAATCTCGTCGGTAATCGCATCGGCAATCGCTGAAGGGTCTTTCCCAGTAAAACAGCGTTGCCGCCAAGGAATGGAAGTGAAATAAACCCGCATTCCATCCCAATCTGCTGACGAATAGTGCCATACCTTGCGCTTAATTCTTACGCTGGTTGAAGTGGAGCGCGTGGCACTTAGGATATAACGAGGCAGTGATCCGATCTGCCCAAGGGGGCATTGACTGACACATCATACCCAGTTGGATGGCTTGTCAACAGAAGGTACAATAATGAGGGCGCATGACCTGTGACATCCGGAATCCAGTTGTGCTGGATTACTAGCTGTGTCAGGTCATGTGTTAAGGTGAATGCATGGGCAATACGTCCTGCATGGTCCGTCGTGGAGGAATCCAACCACATTTCGTGATGTGCGTTAAAGTCCCTCAAGATCACCAATTCTGCAGTGGGAAACTGCTCCTGTGTGTAATCTCCTGCCCTACTCATGTAATCAAAGAGCCGAGTAGTCTCATCATCTCCATTATAGGATCTATAGAGGCACACGTAGATGCGGGTCTGAGTGCTCAGGTCTACGTGTAGCCAAAGGATAGCGAAGGAGGGGTCCTCCATACAGCGCAAACGACGACAGCACACCTCCGACCGTGCAAACACACATACGTAGGCCTTGCTTTGAAAGTTCTCCTCAAGCACGTAGTAGTGTAAGTAGGATGTGTCGGCCGGACGGCGAATCTGTGTTTCCGTCAAGAAGAGCATTTCTGGCTGAACCGTCTCGAGATGTTGATGAACGGCATTTAAGTTAGAATGAAGTCCACGGATCTTGATGAACTCCATAGTAAAAGCGGTGTAGGGGTTGTGCACCGCTGTCGAACCCATACTCATTGTCTGCGCTGTTATGAGTTTTTTAGGAAGAAACGAGAAGAGCGAACTACCTCCGTCCGTGTCCAGAAGTGAACAATGTTAATTGCCGGCTCACTATAACTCCTGCAAGAATTGCATTGCACTGACCCGGCAGATGGAAGAGCTCCCGTACCCCCCTAGAATAGGGATAGGGACCCCAATCCGGTCACCAATTGGCACGAGGATCCTACCCGAGATTATGCGCGGCATGATGGGGCAGCCGCTCATGGTGGTTATAAATGATTGGGCCCCTGTACTGTACCGCGGGCGGCCAGCGGAAAAACCGTTTCTACAGATCTCCCTGGCCGCCGGATCAGTGCAACACTCTTAGGCGGTAAACTACCGGAGAATCTCACCCATACCCGAGCCACGGCGAAAGTCGTTCGGCACTGGATATGCATGAGCTGATCCCGAAAAGCGACACGCAGAACGAATCACTATTACGGGTTTTTTCGCTACATGCATGGTGGTCGCAACCCAGTCGGGCTTTAAAACCCTACCACCCCGCTGTCGCCATTGCCTCGTTTTTTACTCAGCAGGGTGCACCACGTGCAGGTGAGGTTGGATTGGGTGTCTCAAGTCTTAAGATGTTATGCGACACCCCTTACACCTCATAACGTATGCATGTACATTAATCGATCTATCTCCTTAACCAACTCTGTGCCTACTTTAAAAGTTATAGTATATTTTATGTGTATTTTAAGCTATGTTTTGATGAAAAAAAAATGCCCAAATTACTAAAATTTTGTTTCGAAAAATTTACTTTCGGTTTTGAACATTAAAATTTTTTTTTTTCAAATTCTATTTTATTTTCAAAAAGAGCAATAATTGTTCTATATAAATCACTGTCTTTAATATTATACTGAATTACTAATCAGTTGAAATTTAAAGTATAACATTAAAATTAAATATTACAATTGACCTAAATAATTTACATAAAACATAAACAGACAATTAGTTGTTGTATATCAGGTTTATTATCAGTCTTCGCTTAAATTGATATGATTATTACGTAAAACGATATACTAGCTACTAGCGTCTCCGTACGATTTTTTTATTCAGTAATTATTTACATCTCATAGGTTTTATATTATTTTATTATTTAATTATTATATATATTTATTAATTTATTATTAATTAATTATTTATATCTCATATTTATAGTTGTATTTAATGATTCAAAAAATATTTTTCATTAGTTTTATAATACACTAGCTGTTTTTTTATATGTATTAAAGAAATGTAAAATTGTAAGTAGGTGCGTACATTACAGAAATGCTTTTTCGAAAACATTTGTAACTTCGACACGCACGCCATCTACTGTAACATGTAACGTGTACATTAGATATGTGAATACGAATAGTATATCGAATGGGATGGGATTTATCATCAGAAACATACCTGGAACTTTAACTTACTATATACCACCCTCAGTGCTCATTAACACTATATAAGAAAGTAATAAAAATTTTAAACTATACATTATCGAACAATATGTCTTAAATTGTTTATTATATAGATATAACATGCCCATATTGTCGATATTATTGTGTTATTCTTATACGTTGCTATAATCACTGAGTTATATAGATGCAAATGCGGTAAATAAATCAAAATGGCCGCCAAATTGACCAAAATGATAATATAATTCAAATTTCATACATTTATTCTTGGAGTCCAGTGCAGCGCACGTCTCACGCGCTTGTTTATAGTACACTAATTATTTTTGATCAATTTCACACGGACGAATGCACAGGTAACAGTTTATCACTACATAGTGTGAAACAAAGTCCTCTGGTCTGTCTGTTTATCTGTTCGCGATAAACTCAAAAACTACAGGACGGATTTTCATGTCGTTTTCACCAGTAGATAAAAAGGTTCATGGGAAGGTTTGGGTATAATTTGTTAAGGTTGTCTTTTTATTATTAGGGCGGGACAACGTCTACCGAGCCTGCTAGTTTAAAATAAAATAGCTCATTAGTTAGTTACCTGCTTGTAAAAATCTCGTGAAAATCGGTTCAACCGAATTGAAGATAGCCTGCAGACAAAATCTTGGCTAACAAAATAAAATAGTCCAAGTTACTTCTTATATTATGAGTTATCTGCCAGTGAAAGTCCCGTGAAAATCAGTTCAAGCATTTCGGATATTCCACTGCGGCCGAAGGCGAATAAAAAACCTAAATTACTTTTTATGAGGTTTGCCATCTACCAGTTTACACCTCGTGAAAATCGGTTCACCCATTTTGAAAATAGCAATGCGGACGAAACCACGGACAAATAAAATAGAATATATCAACCGCAATAATTTGGGTTATCTGCCAGTAAAATTCCCGTTAAAATAGGTCCAGCCGCTTTGGAGATTACCCGTAACAAACAAAAAAAACAGACAAAATATAATAATATAAAAATTCCGACAGAATATAAAAAAAATAAAAAAATGTTATTTGTAGCCATATCCATTCACCAAAAAGTTATTTTAATTTTACGTATACATACTATATTTTTATAACACGTAATAGATAAAAAATTGGAAACAAAACTAACGTAGAATAAACTTTTCGAATAGGAACACAAAATAAACTTTGAAAATGTTTGCGATAGAAAGTTACCACGTTACCATGGCAACGCCGATAATACTAACGCTAATACGTAGGTAGCTAAAAGGAAAAATCAGCTCGATTTTGAAACATTCTTCATTGATGCTCCGCTCCCATTGGTCTTAGCGTGATGATATAGCCTTCCTCGATAAATGAGCTATCTAAAACAGAAAGATTTTCTCAAATCGGACCGGTAGTTCCTGAGAGTAGCGCGTTCAACCAAACAAACAAACAAACTCTTCAGTTTTATATATTAGTATAGATTTATACATAAAATTGGTTTCTGTGCATTTTATATCAAAGTAATCAAAACGTTCGGCGAGGGCTATAGATATTTTATTGTGACATGCACAGACAAACAAAAATCTTTCGAATGTTACAGTCATAAACCCTGGTTAAAAAATTGCATGTACAGTCAAACATAGACGTACATTAATATAAATATAAAGAAATGGATATATAAGACTATTATATAAAAATTTAATTGAAAAAATGTGTTTCAGTAATTTATTTCTAAATAATTTAATTGGCTCGTCGATATGACTTTTCATAAAGGACACAATTACGACATTTATTCAGGTACACTGTTTGATTGCGTGCATTTTCATAATAATTGTACGGTAATAAACCATATTTATTATGGTAATAAACAAATCGTTATTAATTTTATATTTTGCCTTTACGGCCTTTATTTACTTAACTACTTTTAATTGATTTTAACTGGAAATCGACTTTAATATTATACACGAGAACGTTTTTTGATTGAAGGCGTTATTTTGCGGAAATCCATCATTAAATATTATAGTGGACGTTACTTTTCACTTCTAGGTGGAAGTGCAAAGTAACGTCCAGTATTATATTTATAGAGAACGTTTGTGAAGATGAATGAATGTTTGTTACTTTTTCATGCAAATACTACTTTACAGGATACTACTAGCTTTTGCCCGCAGCGTCGCTCGCATTAGAATAAGGTTGATCAATCCCTATGTTCCGGCAGATGAGGGGAGGCAGCTGGAGTGTAGTGTTTGTCTCCCTATAAGGACGGAGCCCGGCAGCCACCTTCCACCGGGCGGACCGTGGGGCAGCACTCCAAGGTTATAGGTGATTAGGGAAGTACGATCCCTAGCCGCCCCAACAAACGGTCGGTCGGTATACCGTGAGGCTTTAGTCCACGCGAGTCGGACATAACCCATTCTTTCCCCCGGGAAGATGAGTATCCACAATGGATTTCCCCATGTTAATGAAAAAAGGGTTGATCTATTCATCCCAGTAATATTTTTTTCTGGATGATAGGTATCCTATGTCCTATACTATACGCCTGGCAACATGTATAACCAACCTCTTGTGAACTATAGTAAAGTTTGCACTTATAAATTGATTTCTAACCATTTAACACATATGAGGCTATTATCTAACATTTCTCTCTTGAAATCCGACGTCCCCAAACTGTAAGGGCAGAAGGCAGACATGATGCTTTTCCATCTCGTTCTATCAATGGCTTCACGCTTCTACGCAGGTTTGCAAGACTCAGCGAGCATAGATCTTCGCTAGGTCTGCATAGGTCGACCACGTTTCCACCTACCCTGGTTAGGAATAATGGCTGTTCCATGTCCTGTCCATTTTCGACGTCGCACTTGATGGTCTATAGGGTCTTCATGGCACATTTTCCACAACTCTGCATTGCTAATTGTCTCTGAAGATTCTCAATATCTGACGTAGTCTGCGGTTAACGAAGCTGATGCGATCTTTGGTATTCTTCCATGTTTCCCAACTACAAGACGAACTTGAAGTTAGACTTAAGTATTTTCAGTTTGACGCCGTTGCCATACGGGCCGGCCATTTGAAGGCACGCTTTGCTTAACATGGATAATTTCATAATTCAGTACTTTTTTGATATCTCAACTCTTAACAAATTAGTCGTGAGGTCGTCTACACCCTCGTAGGTTTTAAGTTCTTTAATCGCGTATGTAGCGAAGTAGTTAACAGTGTGGTAGTACTAAAATCAAGTATTACAATATTTATATATATATTATTTGCATTAAGTATCCATATTAATTACTATTTGAGCTAAGCCCTAATTTTATGTTCAGTGAACATTAGAGCTGGATTATGTATTATAATATTTTAAACCAATTATATATCCCAAGCTCATAAAATTATTTACAGAATATAAAATCGACAATACAAAGGCTCATTGGTTATTTAAATAGAAATTAATGTTTATATCATTAAATGGGTAAAATAATTAACAAAAAAAAATCTCTTCCAAGCCGCCTCTTTTCATTCACATACTTTATATTCAAATATTATGTATAGCTTACGTTACTAAAATAACTCAAACAAATATAATGAGATCTCGCATATTATAGTCCATCAAGCTATTTAATACCACAGGAAGTGCCAAAGAAATATATACATGTATCGCATACATACATGCATACATACATACGAAAATATTAATCGCCTTCCGCGCAGTCGTGTTAAATCAAAAGAGGACGTGTATGTGACCACACGATAGTAGTGAAAACTTCTGATACTGTACACAGAATTAACTTGAGATACTACATCCATATATACAAAACATACATAATGTTATAATATTATTTTATTATTATATTACGTAATAATAAAAACGTAATTATTGTAATGATGCACTCCTTATCAGACAGTAGACGTCATTGATGACGAATGGAACCGAGTATACACGACCCACTGACCCGAATATGATGTTTCACTTTCGTTTACTGTTCGGGAGAACGCAAAATGCCTCTAAAAATGTATTCACTTCAACTATATATGCATAAAATTAATTATGTAAAAATATGTATTTCCTCAAAACTCTAACGCAATAGTAAATAGGTTTAGATAATTAATTATAATTAGTGTTTTATTGTCAAATGGCTATTAAATAAAAATCTCAACTGTTAACAGGTATTTCCATTAACTAGATTATTACATTTAGTAAGAATAGCGGAACAGGACACGACTTCAACTTTAGGTAATAGATTATAACGAGTGGCCCACACAGTGTCGGAACAACATACTGTATAATAATTATTACTCTTGTTCAACTAATTATCCGTCACGCCTTATAATTGATCATTCATATGATAAATTTAAGCCTATAGAATGGGCAACCTTTCACAGTAACAACCGCATACGTATTTTATGGTTATTTTGTCTCTCAACACTACCTGTTATTTCTTATGTTGAATTATTAGAAGGTGGTAACCTAATAAGTCTAGAATCGTCTCTGAGATGCAATTGAAAAGGGTTACATGATTGTTTATGAGTTCACAAAATCTGCTGAGGTAAAAAAACAGGAAAATTTACTCACAAAATAAATGGTGATAGATTTAAAAAATGATAGTTAACTAAGCGACCTAAAAAGTATCTTATCACGACGTTATGGGTTTACCACATTCTTTTGCTTTATCTAAAGTTCAAGATCAGCGTAAAATGTGATCTTGACATGATTTAAAAAGCGGTATCACTGAGTCAAAATCACTCCTAATGAGCGTAGGATTCTGTATTCTTGCTACGAAATGTGTATAAATTACCCGGTATACTCCGTGCGTATATTTACGAACTATCATACATAATATCATTATATATAATAAGACTATAAAGACAATAGTGTAAGACTGTTACATGTCTATACTTTTCAGATTTCTGTGGAAGAAATTATTGCAAGTGACTAAGAATAAATAATTTAAAAAAATCAATAGTTTTTAGAAATGTCTGTTTGATTATGCACGCA
Organism: Antheraea yamamai; assembly: GCA_036509395.1. Classification (NCBI taxonomy): domain Eukaryota; kingdom Metazoa; phylum Arthropoda; class Insecta; order Lepidoptera; family Saturniidae; genus Antheraea; species Antheraea yamamai. Next base: position 6,828,938 of record AP028433.1, read on the forward strand.
TCCCTGTTAAAGTTTAGCGTTTGATAAAATGTAACCAAAAAAATCATAAAACTTATCCACGAGTAGCATTTAGTCATTATTTTATTAAAATCGGTACACTATATCAAAATATATCGTAATTCGAATGACAACGCTAGATAAGTATTAAAGAAACGTAGGTAAGCATCTATCTTATCTAAAAAACTATCACGATATCTTAAATTAATATGCATTTGTTTAGGATTTAAGAAACTACGATTTTTCTAAGTACTATGTGTTTAGCAACGTACGAAGTGGGGCAAACGGTGTGGTGCGCATGCGTAGGAGAGAGGAAATAAACGTATACGACTATTTACAAAAACATTTTGTAAGCAAAGTATATTTTTACTTTCATTTTTTCTTGCTTTTTCCTTTGTACATAAAATGAATTGTTAAGATAATAGCAACACAGATGAAGTTGCAGGTATCAGCTAGTTGTATATATAAAGATGAATAAACCATAGAAAGAAAATACAGACAAGTAATGTTTTTCTTTGTGCAACAAAAAGCGAATGCGTATTACTGTAAAAAACTATTGTTCTTGAGTAGCATATATTTGGTGTAATAAAAATATAGGTGTAAAAAATCAACATCCGGCTGACCTCCGAGCAGCCTTGGACTAAGCACTTTCTACCACAATCGACAACCACTGCCGGTATTGTTAACTGCTCGTAAAATAGATAATGTAATTAGAAAACCCATTCGAACCTTATTTTATATATTTAAAGACATTTTTCATATAATGTCGTGAATAATAATTATTTTTAAAAAGAAATTGATTACCAAAGAAAATATTTCCAAATTAAGACATCAATTGATATTTGTTTGTATATATCCAGTGTGCCTGTGTTTCCAACCCTTGTTCTTCTATGCCCAGTATCTGAGGTACTTTAATTATAGTCTTAGTTATTATCTGTTCAATAGCGTTATCGGGTCGATAACTTATCAAATTACGTTTCTGAACACACAATCATACGATAAATGTCAGTAAAACTAAACGGGCTATTTGACAGTTTATCTCATGGATAACTTTGTTGAGTCAATAACTATTGGTAGTTTAACCGAGTATCTCAGAAACCGAGCATTAAATGAGTTATCCGATTTTGTTTTGTTTTTTTTCGCACTGACTAGCGCTGTTGGCCTGACGGGTCTTTGTAGCTTTAGCGGATTTTTTAGGTGAGTGCTGAAGTCACTCAGCCTTATGACAATAAACTCAAGTGTGGCAGAACCTCAGTTTCGACTATTGCTTTAATTACAACATCGCAATCTGCCTAAGTTAGCTAAACTATGCATACATGTTCCATACGTGGTAGTGAGTCAGACATGCATACCCTCATGTGTGCGTCACATACTCAAGCAGGTATTTGGAATCTGACAACTTGGCTAAACTAGACCAACCAAGTTCCAAAAACAAAGGGGAAAAATAAAACTCTTCCATCATATCTGTACTTACTTATTATGGGATATCTGGTGATCTATATTGTGTGTTAGTGAAATAGTCATCAAAAACTGTCATTGTATCGCGCTAGTAGTGCGCTCGAACGCTCCATTCCGAAGAATCGGAACTAGGCTTAAGCCACTGCTGAGGGGGGTAGCGGCGAGTGTGCCTCCAAATTCACCGCTAGACCACGATGGCATGATCTGTGGTTAGAGGGACGTGGATGCGCACACGATTTTAAAAATCGCGCTAGCAGTGCGCTTGATCGTTCTACTCCGAGGGATCGGAACTAGACTTGAGCCGCTGCTGAGGGGGGTCGCGGCGAGTATGCTGGAGCAAAATTTACCACTAGACCACGGCGGCGTGATCTGTGGTTAGACGGGTGTGGGCATGGACATGCACACGATAAAAAAAGCCAAGCCGATGCTGGTCATTCGCTGCTATTGTTTCGTCGGAACGTTCAGTGAAAATGTTTCACAGTTATCTTTTATTAAAAAATATATATATTTATGGGGTCATTTGGCTGGTTCTTAGCTACAAGTAAAATCTACAATAACACGGACGAAGAGTCGAGTAGTATTATAAAACAAGGGGTCATCAGGGTCAGGGTTTACTTCATCACTTTTCTTAGTCCGAGAAGACGATCTTTAAATGCAATCAAATGCAAAAAAGGCTGCGAAATAATAAAATACATTCATAATTTTAAGTCCAGTGTTACATTTTATTTTAGAGTTCTTACAAAATGTTCAATACTAAAAAAATATGTCGTAGCAGTTTAAGTGCAATAAGAAATTATGAAATGTTTTATTGATTCCATTGTTTTATAAAAATACTAGCTCATACCCGCGACTTGTTTCATTTACACTGCCTAATTTATTTTAATTATTTACGGATTATCATTCTGTTAATGACATCACACTGAACCGCTATGAAGGTTATACCGATTTTTATTAGTTTAGTTTTTAGTTTACCTCTGTTAAATTCAATCGTTACAGTTTATCTCCTAGTCATAACACCTATAATATACTTAGAAAAAGTCTCTAGATAACATAAACCTCTCGTCAAAATCCGTTCAACTGATTCTTCTATTAAATTAAATAAACGATATATTATGTAAAAGTCACCTGACAATCTCGATCTGATAACAGATGTTTTTGTTATTTAATTTGACTTTAATCAATCGAGTGGTTTTTTTTTATATTATAGGAGGCAAACGAACAGACGGGTCACCCGATGGTAAGTAATCACCGCCGTCCGTAGACACTAGCAACACCAGGGGAGTCACAAGTGCGTTGCCAGCCTGTGTTTGGGGGGAAGGGGGGAAATAGTAGGAGGAGTGGGGAGAGAGGAGAAGAGAGGGAAGGGGAGGTGGGCCTCCGGCGCTCTCACTGACCGAACGAAACGCAACAATGCTCTAGCACAGTTACTTCACGTCAGTTTTCTGTGAGAGGGTGGTCCTTCCCCGGGCGAGCCGACCCATTCATGCTGAAACCAGTAATAGCTTCGGCATGGCTCTACCACCTACAAAAAAACCGTGTTCCGTGTATCCTCACTAACATTCTTATTCCATCTAAGTAGGTTCGGCACAACATGTTTTTATATTCCATTCTCCCTTCTCAAATGTCAGCTTTGACGTGAATATGAATTTGCTACCATACAAGGGTAATCCAAAAAACCTAATGATAACAAAATCAGAGGATACAGTTAGGTAATGTAGTTTCGAATCTATTCTCTGCATCTAAAATTAAATTATACCATTGAATAGCTAAAGGATCAAAGAATTCATTACGCTAAGTCAGGATTGTAACACATCGCACGCGGTGTAGAGGGAAGCGCCGCCATTTTGGGGTAATTCTGCTGCGTTTTCAGATTTCCATTTAGTATAACTTTCGACTCGGTGAAGCTACCACGTTTTTTGAAGTTTCAGTCGACAGCTCTTGTCAAAGTCTTTCGATTATATATAAAATATTAGTGTAAAATTGTGACTGTGTATATTTAAGGGGGCGTCCATAAAATACGGAGGTGTTTTTTTAAATTTTCTGCCCCCCCCCCCGGGGGGGGGGGGTGGGAGAATATCCCCCCCCCCCCCCCCAAACCCAAAAAAAATGGAAAAAATTTAAAAATGGGGATTTATCAGGAAAAAGGGGGGAGAGAAAAAGAAAAAAAAAAAAAAAAAATTTTTTTTGAAAGGAAAAAAAGAAAAATAATAAAAAAAAAAAAATAAAAAAAAAAAAAAAAAAAAAAAAAAAAAAATAGACAAAAACAGTTTTTTTTTTTAACAAAAAAAAAAATGGGGAATTCCGGCCCCCCAAAAAGGTCCCCCCCCCCAAATATAACGCCCCCTAAGGTGTTAAAACGAAAAAAAATTATCAAGAAATATATAATGTCAGTTTATACGCGTCGAAAAGCCAAATCCAAATACAGAAATCGTATAGGGTTGGAGAGAGCATCTTAAAACCAATCGAATGGTCCCAATAAAATACCATATGACTGAGTCAAGCAGTGGAGGCAACGTAAACAAGTGAATGCGGCCGAGCGGATCACACAGACTTATAATTAATAAAATTATAACATAGTAATTATTTGTTAGGTTACTTTATTTCCTGAACCCGTTAAATGGAACAGTTGCCATCATAAACAAAACATGGAAACCCGGAGGACTTCTTATGATTATGACATACATAAATAATAATAATGTATATAAAAAATATCGCTTGTTAGACGTATTCACGTATAACAAACGTCCGTGTCATGGCATAGCCACACCACATTTTTCGTCTTCCTTCACTTCTACATCCGTTCACCTTCGTACTCAAAACTATAACCCTAGTTTACTTTTTATATTTGTCATGTAGTGAAGTATGGTTTTGCTTAATTTAATGTTTAATTGAATATTCTTAGTAATAAAATTAATGCTAATGTGAGATTGTATGTTGTGTGTTTCTTTTTTTGTTTGCTAAGTTGTCTGTTAACTATTCAACAGATTTTCTCGTAATTTTGCATACATATTGTCAAGGGTATACAAAAGAGCTTAGGCATCTTTCATCCAGAAAAAGTACTATTCTCTAAATAAAAAGCTAAATCTACATTAACACGAGCGAAGCCGCGAACGATAATTAGCTATAAATACAGATATGTTTTATTTATTTTTATGTTTTATGCTGAAACCAGTAATAGCTACAGCGTGGTGCTACCACCTACAATGTATCTCATAATAATAATACATAATAAACGATAATGTATGTCATAATAAAAAAAAAAAATTATTAATATAATTTGTCATTGCATTCAGAGTGAAATCAAACAATTTGTTGCAAAAGGTAACGAACGTTACAAATACCATTTACAAATACTACTAAACTAATAAAAAACCAAGTTTAAAGAATTCGAGTGTACTCGTAAATCTAAACACTTTTTTTGTACTTCCAAACAACTCATAACAATGAGAATACCAATTTAATAATAGTGTTGTCATTGGACCTATTGCACAGATGACTTAAATCAACTTCAAGTTCAACAGTGTAATAGAGCAAAAACTGAAGTCTCAGCACCTTCACCTGAAAACTGATTACAACAGGACCGTAACGAAGGTGATTCGAAGGTGGGTTGCTCCCTTCGCTTTGTCTCATTCTTATTGCCAATCTATCATTCCTTTTAAAATTAAACTTGTCACGGCCACCATTTTTTTGATTGACTGTACTTCTTTTGACGATTATAAATTATTCAATACATTTCGAGAACTGCGACGTGAACAAACGAGGTCGTTTCTTTGATTACAGCCATCGTTGGAACTAAGTTTCAAAGCAGAGTACAATTTTGTTTCAATGATTTTCTTACTTCTTTTATTACGAATAAGTATGCTATTACTCAAGATTAAAGCGATGCATCATTGCTAGGACTACCGGTTTTTATAAAAAAAACTGTAAATGTCTTCTTTGCAAATTGTTTAAAATTTGCAGCAACTGCAAACATCGTTAATAATCATGAAAATCGTGTCGAAATCTGTACTTATATTATAAGCGAACTAATATGCAATGAGGCAGAAGAACATGCTATATAATATATATAGTTCTTTTTAAAAATACATAGTATATATATATTTAAAACAAATCTAGATTACATGTATTTTTGTTAGTCTTACACTGCCGTTGCACCCTTTAGTTCTTACTAATTGATTAATGTAATTTTAGAGATATCGCTAAACCGATTATGGACTGGTTTTTATATATCTACTAGCGGACCGGGCGGACGTTGTCCTGCCTTGAAAACAAAAAAAATCCTAAAAGTCGATCGCAGCGCCACCTGCCGGGTCCAATTGTGAATCTAAACCATTCTCGAATCTCCACGAACACACACAAAAAATTTCATCAAAATCGGTCCAGTCGTTTAGGAGGAGTTCAGTCACATACACACGCACACAAGAAATATATATATTAAGATACATCGGTATTTCACACTGCTTAGTTACTTTTCGTGGGCGCTGGAGCCCCTGAGTACTCACAGAGTCAAAGCCCTGGTTACCGTGACATCGTTACTAATAAATAAAATTAAAGAAGTTACATTATATTTCGTATTATTTTATTAATTATTTTACGTAATAGAAATCCGAAGAGATACATTTTTTAAAATGAATTGAATAACATAATATACGTATATTTAAGAAAGTGCATAACTGCATAGTACATAAATCTGCATAAGCGTATTCGTAGAAAAGCATAATTCTTTTTTTAACACTGTAATCGTTTTAAATGGTTTATAAACCGTCTATATCTAAAGCTACTAATATATAAAGCTGAAGAGTTTGTTTGTTTGTTTGGTTGAACGCTATGATCTCAGGAACTACCAGTCCGATTTGAGAAAATCCTTCGGTTTTAGATAGCTCATTTATCGAGGAAGGCTTTAGGCTATATATAATCACGCTAAGACTAATAGAAGCAGAGCACCAATGAAAAGTGTTTCAAAATCGGGCACTTTTTTCCTTTTGGGAGGTTTCGTTAGCGTTAGTATTATATACGTTGCCATGGTAACGTGGTAAGTTTCTATCGCAAACATTTTCAAAGTTTATTTTGTTTTCCTATTCAAAAAGTTTATACTACTTTTATTTCCAATTTTTTATTTGTTCTCTATTACGTATTATAAAAATAAAGTTTGTGTATGTACAATTAAAATAACAACTTTTTGATGAATGGACAGGGCTACAAATGACCAAAAATAATTTTTTTTATACTTTGTCTATATTTTTAGATTATTATATTTTGTCTGTTTGTTTGTTTGTTCCGGGTAATCTCCAAAACGGCTGAACCTATTTTAACGGGAATTTACTTTTTACTGCCAGATAGTCGAAATTATAGCGGTTGACATATTCTATTTTATTTGTCCGCGGCTTCGTCCACATTGCTATTTCCAAAATGGTTGGACCGATTTTCACGGGATATTCACTGGTAGATCGCAGACCTCATAAAAAGTAATTAAGGTTTTTTTCAGCCGCAGTGGAATATCCGAAATGCTTGAATTAATTTTCACGGGACTTTCACTGGCAGACAACTAACTAATGAGTTATTTTATTTTAAGGTAGTGGGCTCGGCATACGTTGTCCCGCCCTAATAATAAAAAGAAAACCTTGACAAATTATACCTAAACCTTCTCCGTGAACCGTTCTACCTACTGGTGAAAACAGCATGAAATTCCGTTCTGTAGTTTTTGACTTTATCGCGAACAGATAAACAGACAGATCAGAGGACTTTGTTTTCACTATGTAGTGATGAACTGTTACCTATGCATTCGTTTGTGTGAAATTGATCAAAAATAATTTCTTTACTGTAAACAAACGCGTGAGACGTGCGCTGTACTGGACTAAATGTATATAATTTGAATTATATTATCATTTTGGTCAATTTGGCGGCCATTTTGTTTTCTTTACCGCGTTTGCACCTACATAACTCAGTTTTTTTTTCTCGAACTGACTATGCTATTAGCTTTGCAGCATTTACAGCTTCACCGAACTATCTATACAAAACTCAGTGATTATAGCAACGTATAAGAATAACACAATTATATTGACAATATGAGCATGTTATATCTGTATAATAAACAATTTAACACAAATTTTCATTACTTTCTTATTGTGTTATAGTTATAGTATATTATATTATATTATAGTTATAATGTGTTATAGTGTTAGTGAGCATCGGGGGTGGTATATAGTAGGTTAAAGTTCCAGGTATGTTGCTGATGATAAATCCCATCCCATTCGATATACTATTCGTATTCACATATCTAATGTACACGTTACATAATACAGTAGATGGCGTGCGTGCCGTAGTTACAAATGTTTTTGAAAAAGCATTTCTGTAATGTACACACCTACTTACAATTTTACATTTCTTTAATACATTTAAAAAAAACGCGTGCGGAGCCGCGGGTAACAGCTAGTTTCTTATAAAATATTAAAAATGCAAGTTAATGTATGCTTTTCCTTATACATACAGGTTTTAGAGTTTGACCACAAACCATCCACAACCATCAACTGATGTTAAATGGCGATGTAGTTCAAGATGGTAAACACGTTAGGCTTAGAGGGAATGGCTCTGAAGTGCAGCTACCGGAATACATCTATAGCTACTTGGTGATAGATTTTCAAGTTCTGATCCGTAAATCACCAGGTGGGCTTAGAAAAAGTCTTACCACCATATTATGGTTTCATTATAATATTTCCTTGCACCGAAAGCTCCGGCTTATCCGCAAGGTTTCGAGCTTACGTTGCTCGACGCGGTTTCCGAATACGTTAACCAGTGACCCAGCATCGCTTAGAAATGTAATGTAGTACAACAATATGCATGTATGGTTGAAAGGACGTAGTAATTCTTTCCAACTAGACTAGACTAAACTGCGACTACCACGTATCGCATTCCGAGATCAACAGATGTACATTCAATAATCAAGTGTAGTAGAAGGACACTGTACGCAACCGGATTGCTACCACTATGTACATAATGATAAAGTAGTCATATTTATTCGTTTTTAGGTTGTTTCATTTTGCGACCACCCAGTTTATCGTCATCAGCTTGTAAAAGCCCCACTACAGGGCCCATAGACCTCTTCCTGAAGGGTATAAGGCCCATATGTATGGACACAATCACCACGCCAGCCTACGACGTATAGGTGTTTTCAAACTCTTAGGAATCAAGATATATATATTTAGCTCATATACAGTACTAGTACAAGAATATTTCTCAGGTCCAAGTTTCCTCACAATGTTTTCCTTCGCCGTCAGCCGATAGTATTAGCAGTTAAAATTAGTAAATTAGTTATTTGTGTTGTTAGTGTCTATGTACGGCGGTGATCACTAATCATCAGGTGGCCCGCCTGTTCCTTTGCCCTCTATAATATTAAAAAAGTAAATGGAATTCTGAAAAATTCGTTGGGTTCTAACCTGTGGACATCGGATTGACATTCCACCAGTCAAACATCTAGACCACTATGGCTTTATATTAACCAGTTCATATGGATATCAATATGCCGTCTAGGCTTGCTATCTTTCGGGTTGGCATGACAGTAACGAGTACCGTTGTAATATAGACCTCAGTGTTATCATAAGGTAACATTAAGTCGTATTCAGATAAAAAATAAGTTGACTGGAATGACCTCCCTTGCCATCAATCTGGATACGCGCCTGTTTGTTTCATAACAGCATGACTAAAAGGGAGTTAATGTAACGACAGTGGACTATATAGCAAAGTTTCGTCAAATATGATTTCGCGCCGCATGATTTCGAGTCGCCAACGCAAGTCATATCAAGGCCGACATAATAAAAGTGGAATCGACGAAAAAAATTGTAGCAATCGTTACGTAAAACGATGTGAAAGTTGCGTATGAGTTTTGGGAACGAACCGTTCACGTTAGGGTTGAGATTATGTAAATTGCTTCGGAAGTCTGCTTCAAACATACTAACACGCTTCACTGATATACTCTTACTACCCGTCCGCTTCGCTGGGTATTACATAAGGTTTAATTTTTAAAAACTGTCATAAAGTCAATGAAATCCAATAAATAAGAAGCCTAGAACCATCTACCGATATGCCGATACTTTCACTGCTAAAGATATGATGAGCCTGAAACGAACTATAGGTTCATTATGTCTATAGAGATAGAATAGATAACAATTTGCGTTTGAAAATTCTATGAAAACCGTAACTTTAGGTTACATATTAAGTGAACCATTAGCTTATATTTGCATTACTAACAATATCTTTTAGTACACAATACCTTTGATGAGTTTAAGAAATTTCCTTGTGATATAAAACTCGCCAATGTATAAAGCAAAATTGAAATAAATCTATACTAATATTATAAAGAGGTAAAGTTTGTGAGTTTGTGACGTTGTAGGGAGTAATCTCAGGAACTATTGGTCCGATTAGAAAAATTATTTCAGTGCTATATAGCTTATTTATCGGGAAAGGTTTTATTTATTATCACGCTAAAACAAATAGGAGCGGAACATCAATGAAGAATATTTCAAAATTGGAATTTTTTTCCTCTTAAGAGCTTCCGCTGCGTGTTAACGTTAGCCCAAAGTAAATATTCCACGCGAACGAAATCTCGGGCAGAGGCTAGTTATCTTATATAAACTCTTGCTTTTTCTCGCGACTATGTTTTCGTATTTTTTATAGCGGTCCTAAGCTTCCTATGCTTAATTTATTTCGATCACAGAAAAACCAGAGAAAACAGACAGAATTACTTTTGCATGTATATTTTCTTATAAGGTCAGTAATCTTCTATACATAATGAAAATATAGTTCTTTTGAGGCTCAATCTCGTCAGAACACTGAACGTATCGGCATATGACCATTCGATGTGGAATATTTGGTAGATGGTTCTAGGATATTTATTTTTTTGGATTCCATTGACCCTTTGTACTTTTTTTGTTTTCGATTTACATTTTTGTCAATTTTTTTACCTCCAATAAAAACAAAAGATGAACATAGTGGTTGTTAGCTAATATTGTAATAATTACATAATTTGAATACGCATGGATCACAAAAAAAATGCTTAACATAAGATTCAAAATTATTCTTAAATTCGGTAAACCTTTTCTTTTTGTAATATTTTAATATAATAAAGGGAATTATCAATAAAGAAGAACCCAATTCCAAAAACCCGGTTTTTTTTGTAGTTATGGAATGAACATATTGTTAATTTGAGAATTATGTTTATCCCTCCTCTCATACATAACATATGCCACTGATTCAGTTAAGGCAAGTTTGACGACACCTCATATATTAAAATCCATAAATTCATTTAGGCTACAGATGCTTTCAAAAATGCATTCATTCGAAAAACATTACTCTCCTTATGCGCAGTTCGGTAAAAACTAGGTACTTAACGGCCCACAGAATGTCAGTTGTGTAGGCTTATGCAATATGCTTATATGGATTTCTACTGTAAACGTTACATTTAGGGGATCAATTACTGTAACCTCTTGATTCAATTGTAAGATGCATATCGTTTTCAATTGTAATCTAAACTCTTTAAATTATGTAACCAATAAAGGTTTATGACAGAGAAATAATACTCAGAGGAAACCCGGAATCGTATTTGCATAAAGCTTTAGCTAGATCCTATTATCGAGTTTGCATCACACATAATGAGTTGTCTTTCCTATTTGTAAAGCCAGTAAGGTAGATACAACGGTGTAGCTTCCAGGCACGCCTGTTCTATCTAAACTGCACCATAGTCAACGTAACATCTGTTTTGTGAACACTGCTTCAGTCATCTGAAAAGTTTCATTAGGCCAATGATGATGAATCGTTTAAGGAATTGATTAATATAAAATTTTGTTTTAGCCACATAATATCAAGTAAAATAATCTAGCAGTTTATTTTTGTTATTTTCATAACATTTATGGAAGTTTTAGGTGTACATTTTGATTTATCTACATTTTTTTTTTGTTTTATTGTAGCTCGGCAAAGTGACTGTACTGTGCCTGATGGTAAGCACAGTACAATCCAAAAACAATGGCGACCACCGAAAGACATACTATCCATCGCCGGTCGCCGCTGTCATGCCGGCCTGAAATTCTCATATTCTCATATCCTACCAATGTTAATTAATCGATCATAATAAAACAGCGTATTTTCCCGATAACAAATGCGGACATTCGCTGTAACTATTCTAATAGTAGCTTTAGGCGTATTAAAGTCGAGTATAGAATTATCCGCACTAATAGAAAGGCTGTATAAAACAATATAGCGGTGACGAAAAATTAAAAACGAACAGTCCACACAACTTTGCAGTATTATATTGAGGAAATGATATTTGAATTATCGCACTCGATCATTACGTAGATAGTTTTATTATGTATCTAAAATAAAATGTTAACAATTCCATGCACCGTAACGGGCAATAGGTGGAAGAATGTGTAGAATTATTTTTATTAATATTATTATGATATCTGTGAAATTTTATCGCAATAACTCCTGACTCCATTACAAATCATGGTCATTTTTAAATAGTTTGTTGTTAGATTACTATATGGCGTAATACCTCTATAAAACTTGAGAAAAGGAGGGCTACAGGTAGGAATGGCATGGAGAAGTATCGACCAGAGTCGAAACTCCATCTTGACCCCTCAAGCCGCAGTCGACGGAACAACACCTATCTGAGGAGCAGACGTACTGCCGATTAGGCAATCCCTGCCACAACGTAACTTATATAAATAGATATCGAGATAGAAATCGCACTCGTTCTTTCCAATCAGCGCCTCTATAATACGGTTTTCGAACTAATAGCTGTTGGTTATAGATGTACATTTATAACTATGTATGTATTCATAAAGCGGTACTGCGTAAATCGTATACATTTTGGTCATTTTGATTTGTAATGAATATATTCATTGAAAGGCAAATCTAAATCCAAGTGTATGCAGAAGTCAATGATTATAAGTATAGCATTGTTTGTGGGAGGCACGAAAGTTTAAGAGAGCACTCTCACGTAACAGAAACGTAAACATTGTGATCGAAAATAAAATATTTGAAAATTGTCAGTTTGAGATGTCAAAATTAATAGTCGACCAGCATGTTTTGGTATCAAACTTACCAAAAAATTACATAACAGTGCCATCTACATAGCGGATTAATAACCAAAAATAGACGTGTCTTTTCCATACAAATTCGATTCTGAGAAGTGAAAATAGCGTGGTCCCTGCTCCCTCGGCCAAAAGGTGTATAAAGGTACCATAGGGTTTTAGTCCGTGAAGGATTTCCCCGTAAAAAAGGGGATAGATCAAAGTCAGGTTATGCTCTTAATGTTTTTATCATTGGTAAGCACTAATGGCAAGATGCTTACAAACTACCGGAGGTGAAGAGTAAATACTCTTAGTTACAGCACTCATAACAGGATATACCTAATAATCAAATCAACTATTAAACACAAATTGCAACGCTACGCTTGTTGACAAAATAATAAATGGAATATTGTATAGAATGCATGTATAATATTCACCGAATTATATACGTATAAATAAAATTGACAGGTTCGTTGTGCGTTCGGGCTAAATCTCCAAAACGGCTGAAGCAATTTTCTAAAGACTACTTCCAATGGATAAGCGATTTTCCTGAGCATTATTTAGACAACATATCATAATACTTTCTCATAAGGGATAATCATAAATACTAAAATGTAATGGTATTAACTTAAAAGTGTTGTATGGCTTCAATACCAATGAAAAGATGGATAATTCATAAGATAGAAAACAAAAACGTTCCATAGCTTTCATGGAGTAATAAAACCATTCACACGAAAATGAAGTCGCTGTTACCAACTAGTTTATAATAATTCCGTGTAATTATTGTAAAATTTACGAATACACGAAACAATGTCACGTGACCCAATGTCACAATAAAATAATTCCAATCTCTTTCGTGCGCCCAAAGATTTATCTACACAGTCCGCACAGTGATTGTAACAGGTTCGTTTATTATTACCATAAACCCAAATGACCTTACTACATATAATATGTTTATATTGTTATTATGTAATCGTAATGCTTATTCCATATAGTTGGCTAATATTATTTTAGAACCTAGTCCTATTACTCCAGCTTAATTTTTGAAGCGAAAACTTAAACTAAAAACTTTAACTAAAAAAAAATGTTTTTTTTATATATCATAGGAGGCAAACGCACAGGTGGTTCACCTGATGTTAAGTGATCACCACCGTCCATAGACACTTGCAATACCAGGTGAGTCGCAAGTGCGTTGCCAGCCTGTGTTGGAGGAAGGAGGAAGGGAAGGGGGAGGGAGAAGAGGAAGGGGAAGGGAGTTGGGCCTCCGGCGCTCTCACTGACCGTACGAAACGCAACAATGCACGCACCGTTACTTCACGTCGGTGTTACTATGTGTCGGGTGGTACTATCCCGAGCGAGTCGACCCATGCATGCTGAAACCAGTAATAGCTTCAGCGTGGCTCTACCACCTACTACGGGGAAAGCTTATGGGCTCGCGTCACCAATGTCCTTGACATGCTAGTGCCAAACAAACGACATGTAGTAAAGCGGTCTGTGTACATGTAATATTGATATTTTGTATCGAGGTTGTGCTACCCATCAGAGGTTTGATTACTAAACTGTATATTAGGGGGCGTCCATTAATTACGTGAGGTGTTTTTTAAATTTTCTGTCCCTCCCCCCCCCCTGGTGAGATGTCATGAGATTTTATTCAACCCCCTCCCCCATCCCCCAATCTCACGTGAGATTTTTCAAAATGTGAATTTCTTACAATTGTAAAAAGAAAATGAAATTATTTTCTTTTGAACGAATTAGTGAATGATCTTAATCGTATTACGATTACGCTTAATATTAAATCTTAAGCATGTACAATCTGGATTAAATGGACCAAAACAGTATTTTTTTTTTGTTTCAATCAGAAAAAAAATTGCGTGATATTTGCCGAGATCCCCCCTCTCTCCAACTTAAGATTAGATGAGATTTGACTCGACCCCCTCCCTCCCTTAAAAATCTCACGTAATTTATGAACGCCCCCTAAAATATATATTAATTATTGCTCAGAGTGCCAATACATGTGAAAACTAGACTAGAGTTAATAATTTAAATTCACAAATTGTGAAATTTAAAGAATTCAGAATATAATTGCTTTCAAAATTGAAAAAAAGGACACAGTTATTCTATTATTTTAAGTTTTCACTTCTGTCGCTAGTTCTTATGACTGCATCGACTTTTTTTTACTCGTATTTAACCGGTTGTGATAATCACATTCGAAATACATGTTTTTCGGCATTCCATGAAACTTAGTGTTCCACTCTTGTACAATTGATATCAACAAAGTAAAAAAGAGTAAGGTTCCATTATTTATAGAAAAAGAAACTATTTATAAAGCTTCAATTGTTTATAGTTTATAAAATGCAAAGCTTAGTTTATTTACTATAATATTTAATTAATACTAGCTTCTGCTCGCAGCTTCGATCGTGTTAATATAGTTTTAATCTAACGCTCGGGAACAGTACACCTTTTCTGGTACTCTATGTCATTTTATGTACCCCTTACTATATGTACGTAAAATTTCATGTTGGTCGGTTAAATAGTTAGTTGATAGTATAACAAAACGATGGTGACGTCTAAAATGACGCCTCTTTCTGTGCATCCACTGAAAATGAATATAACTATCTATGTTTTTTAAACATATATCATGAAAAGATAAACCGGATCGAGTTTCTCTTTGAAGTTCATAGGCGCCTTCTTAGGGTCTAAATTTAATAAAGTATTTTTGTTTTTGATTTCAAACAAACTAATATTCACATTTATGGTATTAGTAAAGATTCACTTTACAACAACATTACTAAGTAGAACGATAAACATGGGATTAGTTATGAAATGCATAGAAGAATAGTGGCAACAGATGTTTATTATAAAACTAAGTAATGCATTACGTCTAAGGTAAATAGTATATCTGCATATTTACGTTACGTGATGATAATTACAAGGATTCGGCTTACTGGGAAGATTCTTATTTAAACTGCTGCCGCGACTATATGCATGGAAGTTATATAAAACAGTATTAATAGTCATCTGAATGTTTTGAGTCTTCACTTTGACTTGACTACTTTTCTTTAGGTAATGCTGCGCGTATTAAGACTATAATAACTTTTGAAAGAGTGGACCGATTTTAATGAAACACATACTCAGTTACTTCGGGTATATGTTTACGATTGTCTTATATGAGGGTTCCCTGTGTGTGGTTAAAATGGATTCACAATTGGAACGTGCAAGAATTTTTTTCGCATGCAAATGTACAGGCTTTTAGGTTTTTTTAAGATTATTTGTATTAGTTTAATTTAATTTTATACAATTGGAACCGGTAATAACCGATTTGGTACAGACGTAAGTTGCAAGGGAAATCAGCTAGATTGATAATAAATTTGCATTTTGTAATTTATACTTCGTTTGACATATAAAACAGGTTTTTTGGTTGAATTATTATTTGGGATATTATATTGGTGTAATAGTATAAAACAAAGTCCTGGGCCTACCCGGGTCTGTCTGTCTGTTCGCGATAAACTCGAAGGGGACACTGCGCTCCCCGAAGGGGGGCCGTGTTTTTTATGCTGTTTTCTCTCTGTAGAGTAGAGTGGGTGATGAGCCGCCAACGTTTTAGTATATAATTGTGTTAATGATTTTTTCATACATCAGGGCGGGACAACGTCTGCCGGGCCCACTAGTAATAAATAAATACCGTACCTGTATTAAGACAAATTAACCTACGAATGCAGCATCTTTAAAATACACGGTGGTTTAGCTTTGAGTTCTGATAAGTCTGGCGGATGCGCTCTTGTTTTTCAAAAAATGTGTGGCTTTTAGGTTTATCTTTGTCATGGGTACAAGAAACGGGCTACGGTGCATTTGAATCGCCAGTGAAGGAACGAAGAAAACGGCGCGATAAGAACAAAAATGGTCGACTGTTTCCGAGGGGGTTACGATTTAGGTTCTACAGGGGGGTAGTTTGTCGCTGCCGAGCTGTTTTGGCCATGCTTGGCAACGGCGCGAGCGTTATGGCCTGCAAAGGAAGCAAGAAGCAGAGAGAGAGGAAACAGAGAGAGATGTCGCGGCTCCAGCAGGATCCGTCGGGTCGAGAAGGAGGAGGGGTTTTGCCCAACTCCACCGACGCAGAAGCCGGACGAGATGGAGGCAGATTCCACCAGATGCCTCCATAGGAAACCTCCAAGTAGGGTAGGTAGGAGTAGGTAGGGTAGGGTAAGGGTACTACGATAGCCGATAGATTAGGATTAGGGATTGGTTAGGTAGGGATAAGGACTCTCTTAGATGAGGTAGGAATAATAAAAAGGGTTAGGACTATGTTAGGTAGTGTTAAGATTAGAGTTAGACTAGGCTGGTAGGGACAAGGAGTTAGGTTTAGGTAGGTCGGAGGGTCTCTAGGGAAGGTGCGGTGATGAGGAGTAAATCTCGGTAACAAATCAATGGTGAGGCGGTTACCTATCCGCTGCCGGCTGAACCCAGGAGGGAAGGGGTGGGGTTTTTTGCACGGATTTGGCGGGCCGGGAGGCAGTCTTACAACCGGGCTGCCTCAGTCGGGTGCGGCATGGTGCCTCATGCAACCCCGAGACACCCACATAGTGCGGCGTAGGTTTTCGTGGATATTTAGCTGGTTAAACTCGCCGAAAGGCGCCACCACCTGCGTGCTTAGCACATAGGTGATGCGTCGGCTCAAGCGGAGGCTCTCCCTGGGGAGTCTGGCAGTCCATGAGGATTTTTCTCCAAGGAAAAAAAAACGAACAAAAGCATAAATAAATGATTATACATTATAAAAAAAATTGGTTAAATTTAAAAAAGCTCGATAAAATATATGTAATATAAAAGCTTTTATAAAAGAGGACATACATATATAATAGTTATACATCCATCATCTCGATAGCTTGTGAGAGACTCACTGCAAGGCCATAGGCCTCTTCCTGAAGAAAGGTATGGGCATAACCACCACGTCAGCTCGCGACGTATTGGCGATTACAAACTAAGAAATCTACAGTTATGTATTTTCTTACATGCGGTAGTAACTACACGAGCATCTTTCAAGTTTAGGTTTTCTTATAATTTCTTCACCATTAATCGATCGTGTTACCAATGTAGATTAGTGAATATTTACGCGAATTACGAAAAATTCGTTGGTACACACTGGGGTTCGAACATGCGGACATCGGATTCAAATCTCACTAATAAAACCACTCGAACACTACAACTTCATTAAAAAGGGATAATATTACTACATATTTTCGCCATAATAACAAGCAATTAAAATTTTAATTTCTTTATAAATGTCCCAACTATTACAATACTGTATACAAGGTATTCAAATTCTTTCGATATTACCATAATGTGAGAATAGTAACAATAAAAGGTATTATTTGTGTTTTAAAATTTTACACAATAATTTCATTATACACAACGATCTTCGGATAATGAGTTGAAAGCTTTTCAAGTAAAATACATTGTAATACGTACATGAGTGTTATAATAGCCAACTATCGAACGATCTTTGGTACCTATCTGCTACCATAATTTTGTAAGGTACCATAACGGTAGAATATAGAAATTACTTGTCTTTATATTTATATGATAAAATATAGAAGTACTGTGGAACAAATTTTATGTGAGAAATAAAGGAAGCCAATAAATAATCACGTACATGCCTACTTATTATAAATTAGAATAGACCTTCACCTTTATAATATAATCACCAGGAAATTGAGCCGAGGCATTTCGAATATATAGTTTATTACTCAAATATGGATTAGAATTGTTAAACAAGTGTTCGAGTCAATAAGTAAATAGTAATGTGCGCATACTTGACTAATATAGCCGTTCTATAAGGATATATATTGATACCATAAGTAAGCCGAGACCACTGAAAATTCCTAATATATAAAAAAATGTAATATTATTGATAGAGAAACATATTAATTGCGCCGGTTTAATATTGAAATCGTGCGTCTTATTTTTTTGGTGCTCGACTTTTTGTTTGGTTTTATTTTTTATGAACATTACATGTTCTATATATATATATATATTAATATTGGGCTGATTTAAAATTGTAATATTGTTTTTAATACTCAATAAATTAAATATTATAAGACCTAGAAATCCTTTATTAGTACTAAAATTACCTAATTATATCGACGTTTGCAGATATTCAGCAAGCATATTTGACGAATAAAATAATTAAAAGAAAAGCATAGAGACAATTCACGTGAAACTTTTATGACCGTTCTGAATACAGTTGTGCAGAATACAAATTTAGGTATAAATACGTATTATATGTTGATTTTGTTTTTGAACAGGAAACGGTGGAATACGAAATCATTATTTTTACAAGTTTATTGTATAGTCCGAGACGCATTTGCCTCTCGCACGCTTTATTTCATAGTTCGGGCACAATGCAACAGTAATAGAGTCCTGCTATAAACTATTCTTCAAATTTCTTGCAGACCACGTTTCCTCTGAAACAATCCGAAACTAGTAAAAGAGATTGCGTAAAGATCAAGAGTACCGGTACTGCGTTTTTTTTAGTAGAAATGCACTGTGCTCATCGATAAATATAGTAGACGATTATGAACCATAAATATTCAAAGACATTGGTATACTTTTTATGACATGACGGCAATACGGCTCAATTGTAATACGTTTTGACAGTACGTGAAAAATGATATCCTACTATTTGTATATTATAATTATAGTACGATGATAGACGCATTTTTCCATTGTCTTCCCGATTCACACCGTATATTGAAACAATTTCATAAACACCAGTACATATGTTCCTATAGATAGAATTGAAACAAGTCCCTATTCCGGACTCGGCGAGTTACCTATTTTCGAGATCTTTACTTATAAATGCCAATATGAGTCTGTTAGTATGGTACTTTTCACGCCTCAACTACTGAACTGGTCAATATTAAATTTTGCATATACCTTGTTTTGATGTGAATGTAGTGTTTTTTGTGCTTGTTTTTGGTGTGTTTGTTTTTTTTCTTTTTTTTCTTCTAAAATTTATTTGTTTTTGTTTAATCCTAAATTTGTGGTTACAGTTGTTTTTCTTTAGTTGGCCATCCGTGACGTGTTACGTGCGTCTGTGTTATTTGTTTGTTCGTTTTAATTCTGTATTGACATTAACGTCTGTTTATCATATATATAGGCTCCCATTGAAAATAGCGCTGCAGTACTACTTATAGTATTGCAGATTTTTGCTGAATGGGTTCGCCAATTGTTGGATTTTTTTCATTTTTAAAATGTATTTTTTTTTCTGTCTAATTAGTGTGTAATCGAATTTAATTGTATGGTTGTTCCAACAATAAAGTATTTCTTTCTTTCTTTCTTTCTTTTGAATACAGAATAGGATAGGTTACCTTACATTCAGAAAAAAAAATCTCCCGAGCGATAAGTTTAGTCAATACTATGACCAAAAATCTGTCATTCATGTTTTCTTAATCGATGACATCATTATAATGTTCAATCAATTAATTTTTTATTTTCATATAAATGTCCGGTTATTTAGAAAAAAAAAATAAAAACTCTTACAAAAGTTATGTCTATATGTGAGAAAGGTATGCAATCAATATCGAATTTGTTCAAAATCAAGTTTATATTATTAACATATTACATCAGCTTTAATAGTAATAATATGCCTAAAATATTTAAATTTAGTATGATATTAACATAAAAAGTTTATTAATTGATAGAAAGTTTATAACTTATTGACTAATGCCCGAAAGTATTTAACAATGAATAGGTTACATCATTTTTGTTCTCTGTTAGCAGCTTAATATTTCGATGTATATTATTTTATATCAACTTGGTTCATCATATTGACTATCAGGTAATGTATATATTGTATCTGATTTGCATATATCTTAATCTAAATTAATACCTTCGACGTTCAATTATAGCGAAATAAGTGAAAGAAGCTTATTGGATTTTGAATTAATACTTTGAGTAAGATACATAATTTATAAAAAAAAAAAATTTTAATTTCAAATACAACTATAAGTTATATTTATATCTATTGTTAGTTATAACGTAGGTGATTATAATCCGCTTAAATACATAAATAATCTTTTACAGATATTCGTAAAGTTAAAGACATAATAGAATCGGTTCAAGGTTATATTATTAATGTATTTTGTTTTTTATAAATCACTAGCGGACTCGGCGGACGTTGTCCCGCCCTGATAGTAAAATAAACCTTGACAGATTATTTACCTAAACCTTCCTCATGAATCACTTTATCTACTGGTGAAAACCGCATGGAAATCTGTTCAGTAGTTTTTGAGTTTATCGCGAACAGACATACAAACAGACGTGGCGGAGTACTTTGTTTTATAATATGTAGTGATAGTGATAAGCGTTTTCTAGGGAAAACAAATATAGTATACATATAGGTAAAATCTAACAAAAATTAGATTAGGGTTCAATATAACACTAATAACATTCAGATTTACCAAATACATTTATTTTTTATTAAGGTAAAACAGGTTATCGAATTATATTTTCTTTAATATGAATAATAATTCTCTACATTTACCGTTCAGATATCATTATGTTATTATTTATATGGCAAAATTGGGCGTTCTCGAATAGACAAAGACAACTCGTTTCACAAAATCACGACTCGACCGCAACTCTTGAGCTGCACTAACGTTAACACACTCCACGAAAACGCTTAACAATGAAACCAGATTTGGATTGAGAATACATTTGTGTGTGATTGCTTTTTAATTTTAAGGGCATGGTTTTTTTATTCATAAAAATCAAAAACTGTTCCAACTGTTATATTTTTTTACATATTTTATGTTTGTCTACGCTTGTGTGTGAACCCGGTTGGATGAATCGTAATAACGTAGTCATTACTAAAAGCTTCTGCATTTTTGACGGATGATACTGACGAAACTTGCTTCGTAACTAAGAAGGACTATTCAGGAGGTGAATCTTTAGCCGCAGTCAAGACAAGTCAAGATCACAAATGCTTCATTCAATTTAGGCTCTGAGCAGGCGCTTATGAACATCAAAATTAACATTGGTTCCGAAAACAACCTAGACTTCGAAAGGAACTAGCAAGAAACTCGATCTGGTTTGTATTTTCATTATACATATTTTTATAAACGTAGATAGTTACATTTGTGTTTTATAGACGCACAGAGAGGGACGTCATTCTAAAGCGTCACCATCGTTCACATATTGATCCATCTTATAACACCCTTTAGACATTATGCTTGACATGGTGCTTGAACTCTGTATCCGGCAAATCGGTAATGTGCTTTGGGACTTTGTTATAAAACTTAAAACTATTGCCTAAAAAACTGTTACTGGTCTTAGTGAGCCTGAAACATGGAATGACCAGTATATGAACGTTTCGTTCACTACAACTTTTGTTCTAGTACCTGCGTGTAGAAATGTTTTGGGGTTACATTCACATTGATTACCAATATATTTGATCGTCACCTACATCCCTACGTTGTATATACTTCAGTATCCATTATTAGTTTCTCAAGTTCATCCAAAAAACAACATACTTATCTAATTGTTTATTTACCTTAGGATTTACGTAAAATATATGTATCAGGTACTTGGAACTTTCAGTACTTAGGAAATTCGTGTTCAAAAACTTTAGAGATTGTAAACAGAAAAAGTATAGTATTTTGCGATATCACGTTGAAAAAAGAAACACTAAGTAATTTAGTTTTGAAAATACAAATATTTGTTAGGATTTTTTTTTATATCATACGATTGCCTCGTACATGAACAGGTGGGTCACCTGATGTTAAGTGATCACCACCGTCCATAGACACTTGCAACACCAGAAGAGTCGCAAGTGCGTTGCCACCCTGTGTTTGGAGGAGGGGGAGTGGGGAAGGGGGGGAAGGGAGGGAAGGTGGGTTATCCAACGCTCTCACTGACCGAACGAACCGCAAGAATGCAAGCACTTTTACTTCACGTCGGTTTTCAGTGAGAGGGTGGTACTACCCCGGGCGAGCCGACCCATTCGTGCTGAAACCAATAAAAGCTTCAGCGTGGCTCTACCACCTCTCAAATTATATTTATTTAGCATCTCTTATTCTATTAATATTTATGTTTGGAATTAGCATTAAGCTGTCATCTGGGCATGGATTATTTTCGTGCTAATCTATTATTCTATGCTAGTGGGCCCGGCAGACGCTAAATAAAATACTTTGACAAATTATAAACCTAAACCTTCCTCATTAATCACTTTATCTACTGGTGAAAATCGCATGAAAATCCGTCCAATAGTTTTTGAGTTAATCGCGAACAAAGAGACAGACGTGGCAGAAGACTTTGTTTGATAATATGTAGTGATACATTCTATCTATACGATTTATTACTACGTTTGGAATTTGGTAGTATATTTTTACTCTATATATCTTTTATTATTATTTGTAGGCAACATTTTGTTTCGGTTTTTTTAATTTCGATTGGTCATTTTTTATTGGTTTCTCTACATAAAGGTGTTTAAACCGTTGGCTGCGTTCTAGAAATCAGTGAAGCGAAAAATTAATTTAAGTCTTCTAATTGTTCAGGTGAAGTTAATTGAATATAGATTTCTAACTTCAATGTTTAAGTGGTTTTACTTAACGTTTTATAATGTTGTAATCTTATTTTTTTAAGATACTATTTTGTAATCATATATCACAGCAGTTGTGCGCGTGGCTTCGCATGTGTTTTTTATTCGGTAATTATATTTCTAGCTATTTTTTTATCAATTTTCACTTATTTTTATGGTATCAAATAAATATAAAAGCATTATTGATCATTATTATGAACTATTAATTTCGAAACACTCTGTAAACAAAAAAAAATGATTTCAATCGAGACATACAAACACACCCATTTTGTTTTATCGTTTACAATATAATTGTTTTATCCTTTACAATATCGGTGTATCGAAGTGTTTTGAAAAAATAAATAAACGCACAAACCGAACTACGGATTTACTAACATAGATGTACACGTTGGTAATTTATTTGGAAATTGAAGAGTCCAAACTTTAAAATTCATTTCAAAATTTACACAAAAAATGTTAGGTAATGATTTCTTGAAAGTTTTCTTACATAGATTCTTATTTAGTATCTATTTCCAGTAATTTGCGCTTTTGTTCTGTTCTTGGTGACTTGGATTTATTTTTTAGTAGAGTGGAGTAATATTTCCTGAAACGTGTTTCAAATAGGTTAGTAAATGAAATAAGTGTAGACGAAATCAGAACAAATATAAAATAATTAATTCGCATGATTAATAAGTATGATAATTGTATAGTAAGAATACCCACTCGCTACTTGATTTTGTTTTAAGTTCTACACGGAATAGTAATGTGTCTTTTGGCGTCGTCATATGATTCTATTTATATCTTTCACATAGTATACAGTTGTGTAAATGTGTATACAAACAAATAATAGGACAACGAATACCTTACTCACCCAATGTCTCTTATAGACAGCAACTATTTTAATATAATACGTTATATATATAAAATAAATTTGTATCGATATCTGTCTATTGAACACGCTGGCAGGTGATAGAGCCACGTTGAATCTATAACTGGTTTCAGCATGAATGGGTGGGCTCGACCGGGACAGTACCACCCTCTCACGGAAAATCGACGTGAAGGTAGTGAATGCTTGCATTGTTGCGTTTCGTTCGGTCAGTGAAAGCGCCGGAGGCCCACCTCTCCTCTCCTACTCCCTTCTCTTCCTCCCCATCCTCCCAAACACAGGATGACAACGCACTTGTGACTCCCCTGGTGCTGGTACAAGTGTCTATGGACGGTGGTGATCACGTAACATCAGGTGACCCACCTGTTCGTTTGCATCCTATGATATAAAAATAAAACAGAAAAACGCTCGAGCGGCTGTATAAATTTTAATTATAATAAATTGTCCACAAAAGTTGATTGTCCTATGGCATACGACATAAATGATATATTTTATAGCGTTAAAGAAATAATAAAAACCAGCAAAGCGGACGAGCACCTGTTTGTATAATATTAAACCAGATTAACAGTAGTAAAATAAAGAATATTTTCTTTAAATATATACTTCATTCCCGTCCTGTAGTCTGTACTATTGACAGCAGTAACAATACAATTTCGGCCTGATAAAGTACAAGGAACACGATATTTACAAATGTCAAAGCTTGACCTCAAAATTGACCTCTGAATAAGATTATAGAGTGAAGCACTGGGGGGCCAGAATAATATAATAGAAACTCATTTACAACCATTGTTTCCACTACTGGATAATTTATAATAAAATTGATCTAACTCTCCTGTACAACCTAGAACTTAACATTGGTAGTTTTATAGTTTCGCTGAAGTTGACGTTTTGGCATATATTTATAAAACAAAAAAAACTTCGTTGACAGCTGATAGAGGAGAGTAAAAAAGAAGAACACGTTGTACCGACCCTAGTTAAATGAAATAAGGGAAAGAGTAAGAGGAATGATGTGACTTAACGTTTTACCACAATCTCCACCTTAAATGACAATGTGCCTTAATACGTTAAAAGACTTTAACGTATTAGAGAGTCTAGAGAGGGATTAGCTCTCGAATATATTTGCCGACTACCCACTTGCACTTTCTTGGCTACAGATTTTTCATTTGAAGATAAAGATAGGCGGCATTTAAGAAAATTCTATCACAAACTATGGCTTAATCGTAATGATTTCCTTCGGTGAAGACTGATGAAGAATGATGAAGCGTTGATGCCTTAGTTGATATAGTGTTCGGACACCGCGTTGATTTATGTAGGCTCGAATCCTAGCAACTAAGTCGGAGCTCCCAGTTAAGGAACACATTGTGATGAAACCACGGCATGGTGGTAAGTTTTTCTGAGTCCGCCTGGCTAGCTGCGTCCCTCAAGTTCAAAATCTGTCGCCAAGTACCTATTGGTGAGTTCCGGCAGCTGCACTTGAGAATCAGCTCCCTCTAAGTTTAACCTATTTACCATGTTAGACCGCTTCGTCATTTAATATTAGATGAAGTTGTGCTGAAACACTAAAATCTACATAACCTAAAAAAGGATAAACGCTATAACTAAGCAACCGTCGCTTCAAATAGAGCCTTTATTACTTCATAGATTTAGAATCTGAAATACCATGGTGCTGTTTTCATTTTAGAACCATACATGCTTTGGCTCCCAGCCAACAGTTTTACAGTTATCTCCATTTTAGCAAAAACAAAAGATTCTTAATATCGTCACTATTCTCCGAAGTTGTGGAACCGTCTCTAATCAACGATCTCATCTCTGAGACAATATTGATCTCCTCACTTTTTCTACAAGGTTTCTTTATAGACAACATGATATCACAGTGACGGGCGTTGACGATCTCAAATTCTGAATTGTTTTTTACTGTATTGCACTTACCATTAGGTATAGTTACTTTACGTAAATAAGTAGAACTGTTAATAAAGGAAATCAAACAACCGAACGCAAACCCATAAAAGCTTTTTAAACTATATTACTGAACGATTTGTTTAGTTCAGTATTGGTAAACAAAAAAGCATATTCTCACCTCTTCTATCATTTTGGTATCATACTTATATATTACATACCTCAGCCCCAACTACGATGAATCTAACGACGTCTCATGTTACAATCCATCAACTTGCTTAAATTGCACAGAATGTCAAAGAAATAGATATGCTTAAACACACTCCATCCATACACTCAACAAACATTGCCCTCCTTCTGCATAGTTAGATGGGAAAAAGCAAACTGTAACTATCCATATCACAACTAAAAATAAATAATTTATATGATAGTAGCAATCGCTCGTGACTTGGTTCGTGTTATATTATAATACAACATAAAGAAGTCAAAATAATCCTAACTAATATTATAAATGCGGGTATAAATTTGTTTCTTAGTTACGTTTTCACACCCCAACTATAGAATCGATCGTCATGAAATTTGCGTACATATTGTCAGGGGTATAAAGGAAACGATATGGGGTTTTTACATGCAGAAAAATGTACCGTGCTTGAAGGATACGTCAAATCTATATTCACACGAGCTAAGCCGTGAACAAAAGCTATCCTAATATTACAAATGCAAACATAAATTCATATGTTTGTTACATTTTCAAACCTCAACTAGTCAACCAACCATTATTCAATTTTACATTCACTTTGTCAGAGGTATAGAAAAGGACCTAGAGACCTTTCGTCAAAAAATATACTGTTACCGAAGGATAAATCGAAACTACATTAACAAAGGGCAAAAGCAAGTAAAATGTAACGTCATGTCTCGTAATCGTGAATTATAGCAAATCAGTTATCATATATCCCTTTCCATGGTCCTAAGCATGCTTACATTCATTAGTTAGTTAGATTTAGTTAGAGTTTATCAATTTCAGATATATTAATGGTATTTTCAAAGCAATCAGTCGACAACTGCATACAAAATCTTCCTCGGTTACAAACTCAATTAAAGTAAACAGGATTTTGTAAACCGATTGAAATAGATATCGTAACATTGACCAAGATCCTATTTATATAAATAATAGCGTTACACCAAATCTGTTTTACACATTAATTTTCAAACGAGAGACCTTCGAGCCGTGCTGACATGCACGAGGAACTGACGCGGACGTTGGCACGCTATAATTTCCATGGCTACGTTTGCTCGCACACATTCTGTCATATCGAAGGTCACGATTAATCATACCTCGGGCTAATCATTAGGTAACTGTGAAATCGTTAGCGATATAGGTAACGATTCGGAATGTACCGCGAGAGACATTATGACCCACCCATCGACCAATTAACAATTATCGACATATATCCACTTAATTTATTATACATATATGAGTATGTCTTCAAGCCGAGGTAAGTGAAATGATTGATTGTTGTTTTGAGTACCAGCTGCGGAGGCAATTGCGCGTGTTTTTCCTTCTTCTTAAAAGAATTATTTGTTATAAGGAGCATAATTTTATTTAAAATAGACTTACATCAAGCCCTCCGACAATGGTTTTTTTTCCTTGATGGCTTTTTTACGGGTGAAAAGTCTGCGTAAAAAGTTTATTTTTTATGTCATAGCAGGTAACCGAACAGTTAAGTTGTTAAGTGATCAACACCGTCCATAGACACTAACAACACTAGGGGAGTCGAAAGTGCGTTGCTAGCCTGTGTTTTAGGGACGGGGAGGGAGGGGAAGAGGAGAGGGAAGGGGAGGGGAGGTGGGCCTTCGGCGCTCTCACTGACCGAACGAAACGCAACAATGCAAGCACTGTTACTTCACGACGGTTTTCTATAAGAGGGTGGTACTACCCCGGACGAGTCGACCCATTCATGCTGAAACCAGTAATAGCTTCAGCGAGGCTCTACCACCTACCAGAAGATATCATTTTTTGAGATAATAAGATTAGAAATAGTTATATTTTAAATATTTTGGGTTACTTATAAACATTTTCGTTTGATATAATTATTGAAATTTAACAATTTAAGCTGTTGCAAGAGTACGCACTGGATATATTGTTTAACCATTTTGAAATCAAACTCAAAGTATAATCAAATAAAAAGCAAACGCAGGTAATTTTTCACGAATTAAAAACATTCACGCAAATGGAATAATTAGTATAGACCTATAAGGACGCTAACGCATAGAGAGACACAGTATTTTATAATATGTAAAAATGATAAGGACAAGATACAAAAGGATAAAAGGAAATCCGGAGATATGTTTGTCAAAATTAATAAAACTGAAACTAAAGCCTATCGGTTTTGGAATGAAATACACTTAATTTCATTAAAATAAATAAGATTGTTATTGCGTAAAATCCTGACAGACAACTATTATAAAATTATAATAGTAAATTAGGCATCTGCGTTTTTTATTAGGCACTAGCGAGCCCGGCGGACCCTGTGCTCTGATTTTTGTAGGTGGTAGAGCCACGCTGAAGCTATTACTGGTTTCATCATAAATGGGTCGGCTCGCCCGGGGTAGTACCACCCGACCCACGCAAACCGACGTGAAGTAACAGTGCTTGCATTGTTGCGTTTCGTTCGATCAGTGAGAGCGCCGGAGACCCACCTCCCCTCCCCTTCCCTTTCTCCCCCCCCCCCTCAACACAGGCTGGCAACGCACTTGTGGCTCCCCTGGTGTTGCAAGTGTCTATGGACGGTGGTGATCACTTAACATCAGGTGAACCACAGGTTCGTTTGCCTCCTATGATATAAAAAAAAGTAGCATTGTACGATCCCTTGCCGCCCCAACAATTACGGTCTGTCGGTACACCGTGGGGTTTTAGTCCGTGCGAGTCAGATATAACCGACCCTCCCTCCTGGGAGGATGCCGTATCCATAAGGGATTTCCCCACATTAATAAAAAAAAAGGGGTCTAGGAATTAGTAATAGAATACATTTTAATCATTTTTAGAAATGTCTGTCTATCTGTCTGTCTGTTTGTATCAAAACGCATTACTGCTAAAGTACTGGGTTCACAAAAATGAAAATTATAAAGCATATCCTCGGGAGTAACTTAGTCTTTGTTTCATTAATATCGTTCCACTCTATCAAAAGTTATTGTAATTTTAAAGGCGCCGCGACTTAAGTATGAGAGAAAAGTAGATAAGCGAATGGACTAAATACGTTCAGATGACTTTATTATTCATTGTTTTGTACATCAGGTTCCACGTGGACGAAGTCGCGGGTACACCTAGTGATAATTATATTTGGTTATAAATTATACAATCATGTGTTAAGAGTATGCAAATACCAAAGTGAACTCTTCGATATGATAATTTTTAGGGATTTTTTTACAATGTAATAAATTTGTTAAAAGAACGTAGCGTTTGAAAAAAAAATGCATTTTTAAAAATGGATTTGAAGTATCTTTATAAATATTCTTTTTTTTTTCGGACGAACCTACGTTATTTAGTTTTCATGTCCTTAAAGCGTAACGAAAATTTAAATTTCCTCTAATATCGCATATGATCTTATACCTTAGTAATAAATATAGAGAGAATGGTTTTACAAATAAACTACATACGCCGACATATTTCAATATCATTTCCGTCGCAGGTGACTGTCATTACTCTATGTTCGCTATTGTTTTATATCATGCAATTTACAGAATCGTCAAATTGTTGTATTATCGAGCCCGTAACCTTAACAAAATTAAGTGCACGACATTTAACTCCGTATGCAACGAATACGTTTCCATTGTATGATGAAATGTTACCCGTAAACACAAACGTAAAATTGTTTTAATTAAAATGTTTTCTTGTGTAGCACTGTGGGCCTGGGATAAAAGAAAAATACCTGGCAGCAGTGCAACCGGTTAATATCTATCCGTTGATAATTGATTTAGACAAATAGGAAAAACAAAACTTAATAATTAAATAATTAATCAAATAATAATAAGATAGCACACTTCTCATGGAGTGGGCAAACCAGGCTTGTGTAGAGGAAAGGGATCCACCGAACTTAAACTAAGAGATTATATCAAGCTTAGCTGCTAGGAGCGTCTGCCGTGAACGCCAAGTTCCGGGGATCCAAGGGGTCACCAAAGGTCACCAAGGGGGTGCAGGGTCAGCGAACGCCCGAACTGGCTGGTCAGCTGAGCACCGCAATACTCGCTGCAGTCTGCTGAGTCTCTAACTCGGCAGCGGGCCTCAGTAATTAAAGTGAAAAATTTCCAAATGGAAAAACCCCATTCATCGGGGTTTCGAAGAGAATACTCGTGACGTGTCGCTTAAACGCGACCACTGTCGTGCCGGAGAATCGAGTCTAAACCAAGAACTCCGGAAACTGAGTGAACACTCGGGCTGCCTTCAGCACCAACACTTGGCCGCAGCGGAGAGGAAAAAACAACTCCTTACTCGGGCAGCTCCAAAACAGGAAAGATCGTTTTCCAAAAAGCGATTACACGGCACCCCGTCCGTCAGCTGACAGCTCACGGGATACCAGCGTAAGAAATCAAATTTGGACGACGCGAGCGTCTGAGATAATCAAATAATTAACGAATTTGAACTGAATCAAATGTCACAATTACAGATTGAAATGATTAACGTTTTAAAATTATTACGGACTTTTAATATATAATGAAGGTAATGATTTTAATTAATTTGACTACACTTATCGGCAAAATAAAATCTGAGCGCGGCAACACCCCGCAACAGACTATTAATCTGTGAAGGAAATCACCGTATGAGCCACAGATAATTATTCACTATTAATTCAGATAAAGAAATGTGATATTAATAATAAATTGTCTGTGAAATGTGTAGTGTTGTAAGGTTATTATTAAACAATTAAATGTTTTTTTTTCTTTGAACTGACTACGCTATTGACCAAGCAAGGTCTTAACAGCTTCACCGGACTACTAAGGCGAGCGGTTAAGGCACTCAGCCGATTTTATTTTGACAACTAGCTCAAGGGTGCGCGGCACACCTCGGCTTTGGCTGTTGCCTGATACATGCAATTCGCGACCTATGTGAGCTAACTATTCATACATATATGAGTTGTTGAAACATATATGTGTACCAAGCATACATAACTCAATAACTCTTATATATATTTCGTATCGGATAATATTCTAAACTATTTCAGTTTGATGTGAGAAAAAAGATAAAACCCTTCCACTTGCATGTGTAAGCGTGTATGCGTGCACGTGTGTGGAGGTGATATGTGTAATGTTGTCGCAGTGATGTAAGATTTTGTGTCACTGTATCGCGCGAGCAGCGTACTCAAGGGCTCCACGCCGAGGGAACGGACCTAAGCTTGAGCAGCTGCCGAGGGGGGCGTAGTCTGGTGTGTGGGAGCGAAATTCATCCCTAGACCACGGCGGCGTGATCTGTGGTTACGCGGGCGTGGGCGTGAGCACGCTCTGTTTGGAGAGACAGGCTGGTACTGATCGTTCACTGCCG
The DNA here is from genome assembly GCA_036509395.1 of Antheraea yamamai. Taxonomy (NCBI): domain Eukaryota; kingdom Metazoa; phylum Arthropoda; class Insecta; order Lepidoptera; family Saturniidae; genus Antheraea; species Antheraea yamamai. The sequence goes on from AP028433.1 coordinate 6,860,347, forward strand.
TTATTTCATCGGGAGGGTCGGTAAAAATATGTCGCGGGCGTCTTTTACAACGCGCAGCGTTTGGTACGGGTTCGTATTTTGCGGCGGATACCACTAACGGACTGGGAAATAACAATTAAATGATGTTATTAGATTCAAACACGGTTGGAATTTACAACGTGACACTTGTAATACAAAAGTTTCACTTCTATCGTGTGCCTTCATGACACACCTATTTTTGTTTTAACGAAATTATCTTCCTCGGTTGCTTTTACGACGATTTTCTTTGTTTGTGTCAGTAACAGGTGCGTCCAGGCAGAGCCGCGAAGCCCCATATAGTATGCACCTTTGGTGATCGATGTTACCCAGTGTGCATCACATGGCATCTTTGTGGCATCATACTCCATAGTTTAAATGGTTCAAGGTCTTCATTATGCAAATGAATAAAATTGTTATGAATAATAATTTTGCTAATATTTTGGTTATAAGGCTATAACCTAAAGATGGCGATAAAGGATCAAAATGAAACCGCCATAAAGGCAATAACGTCTTTGAAAAAAATCCATCATAAAATAGTTCAATGAAATTATAAATATATAAAATAACTAGCGCGCCCGGCAGACGTTGTCCTAGCCTGATTATACAAAAAAAATCCTTGGTAAATTACATATCAAAACGTTCCCCATTAATCACTTTATCCACTGGTGAAAACCGAATAAAAATCTGTTCAGTAGTTTTTGAGTTTATCGCGAACAGACAGACAGACAGACGCGGTAGAGGACTTTGTTTTATACTATGTAATGATATTAAATCAATAATAATAAAAAAGAAAACACCCAATAGTTGCTCACAGACACGATTTTCAACTTGCACATTAAATAAAAAGATAGCAAAAAAATGTCTTTTCAAAAAAAGCTTACCGACTTTAATATAAATCAAGGAAACCGATAAGGCACGCAAAAAGGGAAAATAAATAGTTTATCAAAGTAACCAAATTAAATAAAACATATGAATATGTGTGCTACCTAGAGATGTATTGGAAATCGGTGCCAAACGAAATTTAAAATTTGTTAGAGGAAGAAAAGTATTAAAGAGAAGAGAGAGAGGAAAAAAATTTTTTGTAACTAAGTAGAAGAAAATTATTTTAAATGGGAACGAATTAAAAAATATTTTTAGGGAAGAAAAATAATTAAATTTTTTAATTTATTTTGTTTATTTAAAAAAATATTTATTTTTTTTTTTTTAGTTGTTTATGGTTTTTTTATTTTATATTGAGGTGAAAAAATTTTTTTTTAAAAAATATTTTTTTTTTTTATTTTTTTTGTAAAAAAATATATATTATTTGAGGTGTGCGCGAGATCTGTGTTTCGATAAAAATATAAAAAAATATGTGTATTTTTTGGGATAGTAAAAGAAATAATATTAATTGTTGTAAAAAAAAAAGAAGTTTTGTAAGAAAACAAAATTATAAATAATAAGGATAGTTTTTTCTACAAACAAAAATTGGATAATAAAATAAAAAAAAAAAAAAATAAAAAAAATTAAAATAAAAATTTTGTGATGATGTAAAAAAAAAAAAAAAAAAAAAAAAAAAAAAAAAAAAAATAAAAAAAAAAAAAAAAAAGAAAAAAGATTTTTTTTTTATAATTTGATGAAAAAAGAGAATAGGGGAATGTTGATGAAAAGTGATTGCGGATGAAAATGAACAATGAAAGAGGAGAGAAAAAAAAGATGTGTTGTGAAAAAAAGGAAAGGAGTAGTTTTTTAAATAAAATTTTTTTTTTTTTTGTAAGGAATAAAAAAAAAAAAACAAAAAAAAAATAAAAAAAAAATATATTAGAAGAATTTCAAATAAAAAAAAAAAAAAAAAAAAAAAAATGGGTTAGAGTGATATAGTGTTATTTTTATATTTTACATAAAAATTTAAAATGAAAATTTAAATCTTATATGTTTTTTTATTTTCTTTCTTTGTCACGGAACCAAAAAAAAAAATAAAAAAAATCTAAAAAAAATATAATTAAGAAATATTTAATTAAAAAAAAAAAATAAATTTTAGATAGGTTTAATTGTAATTTTGTTTTTTTTTTATATTTTTAGTATAAATTTAAAATAAAATTATGACATTATACGGTATTGCACTGGATGCCGTTGTCGGAACTGGACAAATTAAAATGGGCGGGAGCGAAATAAAAAAGAATAAAAAATCGGTTCACCCGTCCAAAGTTATGAGGTAACAAACATAAAAAAAAAAAAAAAAAAAAAAAAAAAAAAAAAAAAAAACCCTCTTTTTTTTAAGGAGGTTAAAAAAAGGGGGGGAGGGAGGGGGGGGGAAAAGAAAAAAAAAAATATTGTAGGAGAATAAAAAAAAATTAAGAGCCGCTTTATTCTTTTCGTTATTCCAAGCTTTGCGCTTACTTGAATAAAGGAAACCGATGACGCAAAAAGATAAAAGTATGACATTAACTGTATTACGCTGAACTAGGTAAACATTGTGATATATACTGATTACTAACAAAAGAACGTGTAGCTATGGAAACAAACACACAGATCCGCGGCCAACCGTTCAAAACGCAAGATCAAATACCTAAACCACGTAGTCATTTACCTTGACAACAACCTGAGGCAGAACGCGTTGGACGCTGCGTCCACACCGGTTAACTGCATACCTCGTCGATGATAATGACACCCCTAAAGATCATACATTTCGCCCGTGACATTAATGACTGTTTTTAACTCAATACACATATAAGCTAATCGAACTATGACGCAAACTATAATAATGGTAAGTAAGATATTTTAGCACAGATACGAATTCAGAATATCGGTTTACTATTTATGAGATTTCGAGTCAGCGATATAGTTGAAACCATTATGTTTTATAATTTGTAAAATGATAATAATTTAGGTCAAACCTTTTACTGTTTTTTCAATTGTGTAATGTAATCGAATTTCGATTTTCAATTTTGATAGGAAAAGAGATAGTGGGTTACGAATTTACTTAACATTGGAGCTCAGAATTTTAGTTTCTAGTACGGTAAGATAAATTATTGGAAAGAATATCGAATGTGGTCTTAGTAGGTTCCTGCCACATTAGGTAAGTCAGGGAGAGGAGTGCACGTAATTCAGGTGAGCTTTTGTGAACATCAATAAGGAGTACCTTTTTACAATACTTGGGTCGTTAATCTTTAGCATTGTCGCGGACTCTCTCGTCACCTTAAAATACCATGGACCGACATCGACGCAGTGAATCGCCTCCCAACACCAATAATCCTACATCCACGCATTGAACCGCCCTGCAATATCAGGAACCAACACCCGCACAGTAAATCGCCTTGCGATACGATGGACCCGACATCCGCGCATTGTATCGCCCTGTAATACCATGGACCGACATCCGCGCAGTCAATCGCCCTGGCGCAGTAAAGCTATGGATAGCTAAGAACTTCGTCTCTGACAATAATTATTATTTGTTGATATTTTGCAAACTTGTTGAAATATTTAAGCAATCCTAAGTAGTCCTGTCCTAACTATCCTAATTAATATTATAAACGTGTCTATTTATTTGTTTGTTACGCTTTCATGCCATAGCTACCTACTCATTACATTATCATGACATTTTGTGAGAGGTACAGAGAAGAATATAGGATAACTTTCATTACCGTTCTCGTGCGATAGATTAAATCTTCATTGACGCGAGCGAAGCCGCGAGCAAAAACTAATATATATTTATAATTATATGTGTAAGTTAAAAAGGCTTGCTGTTTAATTTCATTAAATAAAGTTGTTACATATAGCGAAGTGGTTATTTATTTAAATTATTAATCAGTTTCAAACGCAAGAAAATATATTTAAATCATTTTTTGTTTCTTAACAATAAGTACAGAAGAAATCAAGGAAAAAATAACGAATAAATTTTGAAAATCACAGGTAATTTATTCGCCATTTTTACTCATAGCCAGTGATCAAACACTGAATCCTTTATAATAAGAAGAATATTCACCAATTCGTTAATCGTCTGATTAATCGATCTGCTAATTTAATATTTCACTGCATTTATTACCAGGTCAAGAGCGGATCTCAAGCTGTGGATTTTTTTACAAAAAATATTATCTTATAAAAACTTATCTGGAAATTTGAAAGAATTAATTTATTTGTCAAGGGTATTATCGTCTGTCGTTAGCAAACGAGGTGTTTTGAATTCGTAGAATAAAATTTAAAAGCACTGCTATTTTTATGATATAATAAATGATTTATCATACGATATATTGAATACAAAAAACCTGCTATATATGATACGAGAGTAATTTCAACGAATTAAATTAGAATTGATATTGGCATAAACATATGATTTTAGTTTGTTACATTGTAATTTAGAGATTTTTTTATCTCTATTTTCTCACATATGCAACTTTAAGCGTTATACTGTAGATTACTTAAGTTACACTTAAAAAAGGTTATTCGCATAGTAGATAAGACACTTCAAAATAGACTGGCCATAGAGAAAGCATGTAATAGACAGAAATAGCAAGGAAAACAACAGTAACAAACACTAAGTTGACATGACATATAATACAAAAAATGACATTTATCACCTGTGAAATAGCAGTTTAAAAATAATTTCACTGCGATACAGTTATATTAAAATAGATATAATTTGCATGCCTTATCGTTAAAAATTCGGTGAGCCCGGAATAACAGTGACCTTCTAATTGCAAACATTAACATGGATTTCTATCTCAATGATAGCTTTAGCTTGGCAAACATTAGTTACTACCAGGCTATGATTAGAACTTCAAATACATTGGTTTATTATAAAATTTAAATAGATATACTTCGACGTGTTTACCAACTACTATATATCAACTATCATTCCACCAATAACCGCTTACATAATTTGCCAACTAGTTCGCACCTGTACTTGACCTTCCGATATAACAATTCAAAATTCAACCATTTGTTCCATCGAGTAACTCACAAACATTATCAATTAGTAATTAATAGTTCTGAGCATATAGTTACGTCGAGGTTACGTTTGACTTATATGAAACGAATTGTTATTTTCTCGAATCAATAATATTGATTACAAGCCAATAAATAATAACATGTGATTTATGGTTGCCTTTGATCGCTGTTGTCAAATTCACGATGAATTCATTTAATTGATTGCTTTAGCCGTTTATTTATTCTTATATTATAAACCAACGGCATTATAACTAAAGATACGTTACCTACATGATATTTTGACAAAACAAATGGCACGATAATGCAAACATAATATGTTGCTTAGATACGGACGGATTGACGAGGCAGTCGTCAAAAATAAGCTAACTAACCCAGTTTTAAGAAGGCGATGCCGAAGCGCTTATGACGTATCTATATATAGTTATAATATCATTGAATATAAACGTACAGAATTCACTAATAGATAATTTATTTTTAGGTACATTAAAATATGTCCTTCGTAATTGCGTTTTTTATTGAATTGAAAGTAGTCAGAAAATTTACGTTGCATAAAAGAATGATAATAAAATTTGCAAAGTATTTTATAGATCGCATAATTATTACATACTGCATTTACAGATAAATAAGATTTTTTTGTCATAACGATAGAAAATAAAAAAATGATAAGTACACTGAGGAAAAATAAAGAATAACCTGAAAACAAATTGTATTGTTTATAATTAATAACTATGCATTTTTATGCAATTATGCATAACAAAATTATGTGGATAAAATAAATCATAACCGGGCAAGAAAATTAACAGCATTTGACATGAACATTGTAAAATACAAGCTGCGATTTAAGCAGTGTTTTTTATTTATTTTTAACCCATCTTGTAGATTATTACTATCATTGTCGAGTAGGTAATAAATTATAAGATTACTGTGATAATTTCCATATTCTAACAAGATGGTAGCCCTCTTATTAGAACTTTCCAGTGAATTTTTGTGGCATCTCAGAATTCACACGCCCTAGTATTATTTCTCATCCACTTCACTTGTGCACAATAACCGCACTATATTACGTAAAATACCACTAACATTACAAAATATACCTAGTCTTGCCATAAATACAGAAACAAAGAAAAAAAATATTTTCTATTGCAAATAACATTTATCACTTTTAAAGTGTGTTAGTTTAATACATAGATATAAAACAATTTAAAATATAAAAAAGCTTATTCGAAGTGGTCTCCATTGGCTGCAATACAGTCCTTTAAACATTGAGGCCATTTATCAATAGAAGCACGCATTCTTTCCATGGGAAAATTCTTCACTGCCAATCGTACGGATTGTGTTAGGGACTCCAAATTATTATGGCATTTAGAGCAAGCCGTACTATCTAAAACTGATCATAAATCATAATGCAGCGGATTAAGATCGGGACTAGATGACGCGACGGCCAGTCTTCAGCTCTGATGAAGTCCGAAACGTTCGTTTCCAACCAAGACTGCGTAGACCGAGCTTTATGACACGGCGCCGAGTCTTGTTGGAAGGACCATTCTTGGTTACTGAATGAGCATGGTGTTGTTAAGGGGCTTCACTACCTTCTTAAGAATGGTATCTTGATACACTTTTGCCGTTGTTTTGATACCTTTCTCACAAAAGTATGGCTCAGTCACGCCTTCATAGTTAATACCCCACCAAACCATCACCGAAGTCGGATAGTACCCACGTTGCACTCTCTCGCCTAATTGGGAAGCTTCCTTAGAAGTTTGAGCATATTGTAAAAAATTTCTGTGACCTCCCTTTGCGTACCGCTTCAGTAGTTGTTTCGATTTTACTACCCTATTCTTTTTTAAATTATCAGTTAAGGAATGACCAATACGTCTCTTATAGGCTGCAAGTCCTAAGTCATCTTTTAAAATACGCGACATGGTTCTAGCTGCTGTCTTCATCTCCCGAGACAAAATCTTTTGCTTTCGGACAGGATTTCTTCGAATTCTTTCCTTTACTGCTTTGACCACCTTTTCGTACGAACACTACGTGGAAGGCCAGATCTTTTTCTGTCACAAACAGAGGAGGGCTCATTGTACCTATTAATAGCCCGGTACACAAACATTTTACTAATACCAAGAGTATGGAGAGTTTTAAATATTGCATTTGGTTCCATACCTAGTTTGTGTAATGCAATCACAGCGATTCGGTTCTCTTTATCACCCCACTAAATTTTAATATTGCAAAATATTGTACAATGTATGGGCGCCAAAATGAGAAAACTCAATAAATCTTAATATATATATTTCTTGTGTGCGTGTGTATGTGACTGAACTCCTCCTAAACGACTGGACCGATTTTGATGAAATTTTTTGGGGTGGGAGAATGAGAAGGAGATAAAGGGGAGGGGGGGGATGATTTGGATTTTTTTTAGGGGACCCCGGTAATCATATAAAAATGACAGATTCCAAATTCAAATGTAATATTTTGTTTATTTTTAATTGTAACAGTATTTATGGCCAGACTAAGTAGAGTAAAATACAAGATTATTAATAAAATATAAAAACCACTACATGACTGACTAAGATCCCACCCAAAACTTTTAAGCAGTTTTTGTCACTGTAATGTGGCAAGTGTTTTTTTTTTATATCATAGGAGGCAAACGAACACGTGGGTCACCTGATGTTAAGTGATCACCATAGAGACTTGCAACACCAGAATAGTCGCAAGTGCGTTGCTATTCTGTGTTTGGGGCAGGAGGGAGGGGAGAGGGGTGGACAGGGAGGAGAGGTGGGTATCCGACGATCTCACTGACCAAACGAAACACAACAATGCGAGCACTGTTACTTCACGTCGGTTTTCTGTAAGAGGGTGGTACTACCCCGGGCGAGCTGACCTATTCATGGTGAAACCAGTAATAGCTTCCGCGTGGCTCTACCACCTAGCAGTAAGTGTTGCCAGTATTATGATATACCTAAGTATGTCCCATACAAATTAAAACCTTTGTTTTTTGTTGATTATCGTGGGTTAATGAAAGGGGTATATTTCCATGCATCATTTTCAGATGTACTATTAAAAATAAAGAAATTCGTTTACTATATTAAGAATATCAGGAGCCTAATTCCTTCGTAAGAACTATACTTAGTTGGCACGCGTTGAGAACCGTAACACTCAACACTTATTAGACTAGACACCCGCTTGTTAGTTATGACACGCAGGTTGTCCCAATGGACACATTTCATATTGTAATATTTACCTTTGCTTACCTGATAATTATATTATCTACTAGCTGTGCCCGCGACTCCGTCCGCGTGAAGCTTTAAGTAAAAAACAGTGATTAATAAAATCATCTTGTATTAAGTCTATTTACTCTACTTTTCTGTCGTACATACGCCGCGTCGTCATTAAAATTACAATAACTTATGATAGAGTGGACCGATCTTCATGAAACAAAGACTAAGTTATTCTCGAAGGTGATGCGTATCCATACAAATAGACAGACAGCAATTTCTATAAATGATTGAAATGTATTTCATTGCTTACACGCCGGCAATAGTTTTTTTCACGAAAATCGAAAAAGTACAGTCACGTTAGATTTACATTCTTATTATGTGTATAGATGTTATCGAACATTTTTACACGAATTATTTATCTATATATCTTAATATCTACATGATAAATAACAACGCAAATAATCTATACTAATATTATAAAGCTGGAGGGCTTGTTTGTTTGTTCCGTTGGACGCGCTAATCTCAGGAACTACTTGGTCTGATTTGATCAGTTTTAGATGGTTCGTTTATTGAAGAAGGCGTTACTTTGCGGAAATCTATCATTAAATATTATAGTGGACGCTACTTTGCTCTTCCGTCTGGAATTGATTGACCAGCACTACGTCTAACTGCAACAAAAAGCGCAATAAACTAAAATCAATTAACGCGGACGAAGTTGCTGGGAGAAGCTAGTAATTTTATAAATATGACTGTCACTCAGTCACTCTTAAATAGTTTGGTAAATTCTAATAAAATTTAGTATAGTAGTCAGTGATATCGTGTCATACGACAAAGTATACTTTGAAGTAAAATCTTGTTTAGCTGCGCTGAATGATTATAAAAAAAGAAAATATTTAACAAGGGAAAAATTTATTGGTACGCGTCACCGACGACCTCGACATGCTTTGACCTATTGCGCTTCCGTCAGACTAAAGATGCGTAGCATAGCGGCCTGTGTACATGTAATATTGACATTTTGTGTTAAGCTCGTGCAGTCCATCATATGTTTGATTAATTAATAAACTGTATTAAAATGTATATAATTATTGCTCAGTGTACCAATAAATGACTCAGACTATAGTATAATATCTCATAGGTAGTAGAGCCACCCTCGCCCGGAGTACTACTACCACCCTCTCACAAAAACACCCACGTGAAGTAACAGTGCTTGCATTGATACGTTTCGTTTTGTCAGTGGAAGCCAAACGGCTGAACCGATTTTAACAGGAATTTCACTGGCAGATAGCTAAAATTACAGCGGGTTTCTTAGGCTACTCTAAATTGTACTGTTAACCGCGGTTTTGTCCGCAATGCTATCTCCAAAGCGGTGTGACCGATTTTCATGGAACTTTCACCAGCAGACAGCTGACCTTATAAGAAGTAATTTAGGTTATTCTATTTTAGACTAGCTATAGTTACGACTCCGTCCGTATGAAATTTAGCAAAAATATGTGGTTCACTGTAAGGTTCTGCGTAAGACGTGCATTGTACTGGATTCCAAGAATAAATATAATTGAAATTCATATGTCTGTATCTATGTATGTAATTTGAATTATATTGTGTTTTTGGTCATTTTGGCGGTCATTTGGTTTTATTTACCGCGCTTTCATCTACATAATTTAGTAACCATAGAAATATATAAGAATATTGTAATATTGTATTGTAAATATTAAAAACTGCTTAGACAGATATAAGATTTTATATCTTGATTTATATTTATGCAAGATTTCAGCTCATTCATTATTTACAATTCAACCATATAATTATTAATAGTAATTTTGAAGATAGAAGTGGTCTTTCTAATAAGATATTAGACCATAAACGTATTACTTATTGAGAATATGGGCATATTATATCATTGTCTATCTTTAAGTCATTTTTTCATTAGTTCCTTATACAGTGTAAGTGAGTTCTGAGGTAATTATATGATAAGTTAAGGTTCCAAATATGTGGCTGATGATAAACCTCATTGAATACACTGTTAGTATTTATATATCTAATGTATACGTTACATGTTACTGTAAGTGGCGTGCATGTGGTACTTACAATTGTTTTAAAGATCATTTCTACAATTATACGTGGTCTCACAATTTTATATTTCTTTAATACAATAAAAAAAAACGCATGCGGATCTGCGGGTATAGCTAGTATAAATTAAAAAAAGAACACAGTTACTCCTTCCACTCCTTATGATTGCCTCGACTTTTTTCTGAACTCAGCAACGGGCGGGAACAGCTTAGATTAATAATTCACGAACTTTATCCTTTTAAAAATCGACCTACCGGTAACAGTAGTCAAAGTAATAACATGTTATAGTTTTAAATTTCTAATATTAATAAATCTGTATATTTTGTAAGCTTTCTCTTCTGTATTATTTTTAAAAAAGGAAGATATATGTAGAGTCTCTGTTAAAAAAGCCCACAATATAACACACTAAAGCGCTATGCGTGTGGTGAAGTCACGTGAAGTATTTGAGGGTTTCCTCCACATTGCACAACAGTTGACTATGATCGCCGGAACAAACAGCACGCGAAATGGCGTGCCTTGATCAACATTGCATCAAAAAATTTAACGTGAGAATGAATCCGTCGATTGTACAATTTCCTTAAGTAATAAAATCCCTAACCGATACTTAGAACAAGATAAATTATGGATTTAAAATTCAAAATTCGATACTTAATTTATTGTGATATTTCTGAGAGAATCGATTGTGAATTTTTGATCTTTCGGTGGGAACTTTGCCTTTTTTTCTTAACATAACCGTAATTTTTTGTATTTGTATATCGCGTTAAATTATAACATAACAACGTGTAAATTAACCAATATCTTCAGACAATACTTATAATCAGGTCTATGTTTGTCACCTCCTTTTTGGGGGCATGTTAATTCTCGAAAGCTCATGGCCCATATTTTTTGTATCTCAAAAAGTGTAAGAACACGCCTTGTTATTTTGAGTACTTGCGGCATATAACAGTGAGATATTGTTCTAAAATTTTCAAAACGAAAACCAACTTATGGCAATTTTTCTGTATATTCGAATTTCCCATTAAGGGCACTGTGTGCCCCCGCGTGCCTTCACAAAAAAGCCCTGCTTATAATAATCAGTTCTTTTAATTTATGCCTAATATTGTTAATAAACTTAGTCTATGTTACATATTTTCCAAAATAATATCTTTATTATATAGATATACAAGTATAGGCGAAGTGACTTCACCCACTGACAAACTTTCAACTTCATACTCTCGAACTATCAATGAGTATGCTTTTTTACGAATTATTACGAAACCTTACGTATGTAATCTTATAAATTGCTTTACTAGTCTAACAAAAGTTACCAATTTCAAGTTAGAGATCTAAAAATCCTTGTTTTTATTCTCTATTAGTTATTTATGATTTGCGGTATTTGAGAGATTAACTCGTAACACCAAATAACCATATATAAACATGTATATTTCAACGTTACTAACACTATAATTTTTTAAACGTAAGCGAAACTGTTTATGCTACCAAATTATTTATAAGTGAATCTATTACTACTTGAATATCCAATGTATTAATGAATTTTGGTTGGGAATCTATATAATTGATCGATAAATAAAAACACAGAACATATTCTAAAAGAAAGATGTCGTCACAAAATCACTCTCCTACTATGTTAATGTTATACGTCGTTAATTTCTTAATTTACATTGAAACGGTTCTTGATTATGTTCGATTGTGAAATGTAGCAAACAAAATGAAAGCCCTTGTCTTTAACAATCCGTTGTCACCCAGTTACATTAGGGAGTTTCGCAATATGAATTCCAGCCTCAAAACTCGGGCACTCTCAACGAAAGTCAGTGTTTAACGGTAACGTGTCGTAAAGCCAGATACAACAACATTCACTTACATTTCAGTGTTCGTAATAGTAGTAATTATGAAATTACCCACTTACGCATTCATCGATATTCAGATCGACCAGGAAATTGAGTTGATACCGATATCGAAGTAATTGGTCCTTAAATAGGAAATTAATTCATAGTAATTTGAATTACTAAAAATTTGTTTTTTAAATAATTTTTCATGATAACTCTTAAGGCGCATTTACTAACAGAACCTATATTAGAAACATGAACGTTACGAACGGATTTTGCGAACATAATGTAAGCACTAATGCGGCAAATACAGAAAAAAGTGCTGTCAAGCATCTCTTACTATTGAAAAACTTGTTTAAAGTACATATAAATTTTCTGGGGCCTAATATTGCACTTCGAAAAGAACATAAAACGTAAATACATTTTAGTGAAAAAAAAATTGCGAACACATTTACCATAGTTCATAACTGATTAATCGGAGGTAACGCTCATACTAATGATGCAGAAAATTTAAATTGCCATTTAAACACTTATCGAACAATACTAAAACATGAAAATAAAGAAAATTGCCATATAATCTTCCAACAATTTTCTCGATAACATTCGAACATGGCTGCCGATTTACTACTAATAAATGGTCTAGTAATTGGGTTTCCGATTACCTGTAATAGCAAGGAATCATGAAATTTAAAATTCAATAGCCATTTGAGCAAATTTCAGGTAATATAACACTATCACAGGTGCTTACTTAATACCAAGACTTGACGAAGAAATGAAGCCGAATTCTGGAAACCGTACTAATAAAAAGTACAAGACATTTAAGGAAACATATTCGTTGTGTGCTTTTTCACTATGTATTGCTTTTCTATATCCCAATAGAGCCAACGTAATGAAAAGATTGGTTATTGTTATATTTGTTATTCTGCTTAATGGTGGACAAATATTTTGGTTTTTTACTTATACGTTCAAATGTTTATATGCGTTAGATATATATAATTTTGCAAGAAATATGACTCTCGCAGTAGTAGTGCTTTTATATTTCATGAAAACTTTCTACATCATACAAGCAACAAGCGAGTTTGCTAAAATATTAGACATAATATCAGAAGATTTACTGGAAGCGAATAATATGGATGACGACTATCAATTCATATACGATGATCATATAGAGAAATGTAAAGTTGCTCAAACATCCTGGCTCTTAATTCCGACAATACTCAGCTCACAATTTCCGATATACGCAGGTATTTGCATGTCGATTGAAAGTATTCAGACCGACAATTTTACAAGACTCATGGTGCACGACATGGAGCTGATGTTTGTTGAAGATATACAAAGTGAGACACCATTTTTCGAGTGTATGTTTGCTTACAACTGCCTACAGTGTATTGTTTTAGTTCCAAACTTTTGTGGCCTGGATGGTTCGTTTTGTATCGCGACCACTCATTTATGTTTGAAACTCAAACTAATGACAAATAAAGTTCAAAGAGCTTTTAGAAACTCAAATAATATTTTTGAATTGCGAAAAATGTTCAACGATGCGATACACGATCACCAAGACGCTTTAGATTTTCATGAACAAATACAGAGTGTGTACGGTCCGTGGCTTTTCATGGTGTTTTTTCTGACATCATTTATGATATCCTTCAACTTATATCAGATCTATCTGCTGAAGCGTGTCGATCCGAAGTACACATTATTTGGACTCGTGGGCGTCCTCCATATCTACTTACCTTGCTACTACACGAGCACCTTGACCAAGGTGATTTATTTTCAATTTATCATCGTACATATTCTTGGCCTTAGGCTATATATTATTAATTGTTGCAGCTGGTTAAGGTATTTATTTTCGTTTCTGAGCTCAATCATTGTCTGAATTGACAAGGTAAGGGATAAAATATTTGTGATTTTAAAAATGAAAGTTAAGAGGGAAATGTATGAATTACATGTTTATGTAAAAATTGAGTGAATTAGAACTGCGTGGGAATTCTTAAATTAATTAAGGGGGATGTTCTTTTATGAATATCACTTTTCTATTATTTAGTAATAGAATAGATAAATTAAAAAGAGCACACTAATATCTATATTAGTAAATCAGTAGTGCTGCCTTTATATGCTCTTATTTGATAATTTTTATGATAAGTGACAATGAATCAAAAATTTAGCAAAAAAATTATTTGTCTGTCTATCTGTTTGTGTGTCTGAATCTCATTTAAAATCTGGAATGGCTCCTCAAATGGTAACGAATTTTATTAATTTTAGTGAAGCGAGAGGGAAACCTTTTATTAATAAACCAGGTTATTATAATTATAGTTTTAGATCAAATTTCTACAATCCAATAACAACTATAAAATACTTTCAGAATTGTGAAGACATAGCTCTAGACTTGTACTCAGTACCATGGGAGAAATGGGCAGACCCTGTTGTAACTAAAACGCTGATGTTCATGATCGCTCGAGCACAAAGACCTGTTGTCGTGACTGGAGGTCGCGTTGTCGTCTTCAACATGAATCTTTTTAAATCTATATTGCAAACATCTTATTCCTTCTTCACTCTCATTACTGCTTAATCAATATATAATCAATTGCCGAATATATGTATTCGCTTCAGAACGCCACTCCTATCTAACTAATTCTTTTTTTTTTCTTGTAATTATCAGAAAATTGTTTGTGTGAAAGCATATATTTGAGAAATCATACAGAATTGTAAACATTTGAGTTAAAAAAGTTAAGTTGTTCAGCTGCCATTTTATTTCATTACGACCACCGTAATGTGTTAGAATAAATTTAATTCTTAGAATCTGGAGTTGCAATGCTACGGCTATCCGACACTAGATGTCGCTGTTCGAAGCCTACATTGAGGTGTCAAGATTATTTTCTATTTGATATATCTAGTGTATTGTAACCCGGGTTAGTAGTCCAGTGAAGTAGTTAAGGCCTTGCTAGGCTAATAGCGTAGTCAGTTAGAGAAAAAAAAGTAACCCGGGAATTAAAAAAACCATTTTCCTTTTCACACTTTGCTTCATTTCAATATATTATTATATTAAGAGAAAAGACAACAGTGGCAGATTTTTGGGAACTCTCACATAAAACGAAGAAAAGGTACTTGGTCTTATTGTCTGTATTAGTATAACCGTACGAAACCGGGTTGGACAGCTATATTTAACATAAATATATATTTCTATACTGTTGATCAAGTTAATCTCAAGTATCTCCTCAATGTATGAGATCTTATGATATTTAAATATCAGCTGAAGTCGAACCTAAACCCAGAAAAAGGGCATTCCACTTATCCGGAAAAGTCCAGCAACATATACTTTGAAATGTTTAGTAGTATGAAAGAATCACAACAGATTTTATTTTATGGCGTAGGTAACCCTGTTATGATTAATGATAATGATCTAATATAAGATTGTGGCTCCATTAACACCCATTAAATTTGGGCTTCGGCTTCATTTGAATTTTTGAATGTTATTGAATTTCAAGTTCACTTTTTGTGCGTATACTAATATATTATGTGATTTTTTTAACGTATTTCCTTGCATGCGTGTAAAAAATAACACATCGTTTTATGCATATTAAAAAATATATTTTGATAAATTTTATTTCTCCCGATCTGATTTTGAAGTTAGAGAAACGAACGTTTTGTTAAATTAAAGTGAAATGTAAGAGAAGATATTTCTTTAATATTGAATAACTAGACGTGACTAAATGTATTAAAAATTTGAAAAAACTATCGACACAACTATTGGAGCCATGTGTTGATAAATAAATAATTCAATCGGTTATTGTATCCTTATATGTATAGTCATCGTTCAGCAATTCCGTTGTAATTACTACTAATAAAAGTATAGAAATTCAATATAATTAATTATATTGTAAAACACTAACGCAGACCCCACCTTATGAGACTTTATTTGTTCATAATGTTCATACAAAAGTAATGCAGAACAAACTCATGGCTTATAAGTATGCCATGTGTTTGGATAATAGTGGTGTCTATTCAAACATTATGTTTTGTTCTACCCTGCTTTATTGAGTTAATATTGTATCACGTTTTATTGCACCCACTCTGTATATAACTATAATAACATTATGGAATGTTTGTAACAAGAGTTTTGTAAATAAGTTGTACTGGTAGAGTTTGTTTGAATGATAACATCGGCAAATAACTGTTTGTAGTAAACGGAATTTGAAAGATTAATTTACTATCATCATTATATACATGCAAAATGTTTAACACAATGACATTGTAATACAAACCCAAATACTACGGCCTAGAGTTTAAATTAACGTACTTCGCTTTGCTTATGGAAAATATTAGACGACTGAAGTCAAAATGCACATATTAAAAATCTCGCAATTTTATAAACAAATGGTCACATGTTTCACATGTCATTAGAACGATGCTCGACAGGCTATCTACCGAAAATTGTAAAGGCTTATGCAACCATAAAAAATTGGCTAAGTCTGAGACGGTCACCCGCAACGTGGTTTCCGCTCTGCCACACAATATACTTGTGTCATGAATATATCAATAACTGTGTGTTCTCATTTCAACATCCAGAAGACTTGACATGCGGAACACATGTTTTTACATAAAGCCAATTGTACCCCCTGTATAAGATTAAGTTCCACAAAATACATACAAGAATTATTGAGGTATGTATGCTTGGTACACTTATATGTTTCAATAACTCATATAAGTATGAATATGTAGATTAGCTTAGGATAGCTTCGATAGGTCGCGAAATGCATGAATCAGGCAACAGCCCAAGTCGAGGTGTGCCGCGCACCCTTGAGCTAGTTATCCAAATAAAATCGGCTGAGCACCTTAAGCGTTCACATTAGTAGTCCAGTAAAGCTGTTAAGACCTTGCTAGGCCAATAGTGTAGTCATTTCGAGAGAAAAAAAATGTATGATTCTACTCAATACTTCTTTGATACTCTGGATGTGTTGCAGCACCGGATTTTTTCGCATTGTGAATGATGTGCTCACTAATAGCCTAGAACTGCCTTCGTTACAAGGGCCATTGCCTTAGTGAGCATATTTCATCATCACTATCATCATAACGGGTGTTCAGTACAATTGTTTAATAAACTGTTTAAAAGTTATCAGCCATCTTAGCAAGAACAAAAAGTTTGAGCATTCTTTTGTGTGTCTGCCCTACTGTGAAGGCTTGGAATTGCTTTGGGTTCTTAAAATAAGGCTTGGAGAGGCATTTGTATAAGCCGGCATGACGTCAGCGACTTGGAATTTATCATAGGCAGTCGCCACTATTTTTGAACTGCGATGTATTCTTTATTACATATTGTTCAGTCACTCTTGCGAGATAAGATAACAAATTTCAGTAGGTAGTCATAGTGATAGCCTACCTAAAACGGTTTTTAATATCAGTTTTATTATTTCAAGGTTTATACCAAAATTAAAACTAAGTTTGACACTTGTGGGCATTACCGTTTTATTTGACGAAATAAACGAAACCTGAAAACACGTTTATACTACATATAATGGGCACTCTTATATTTTATTATTTATTTATAGATAGGTTATAATGAACTTCATTCTGTACAAATTTAAACTGATTACATATAATTGTTCAGAATATTTAGACAGTGTAGTTTTAACAAAGGGTTTCGTTTTCTGCAAACGGAACCCTAAAATAGACCTACCTTTTTTACGCATTTTATCGTTACGCAAATACGCAAGTGGAACGATTTCCTGATTCTTTATTTTTCCAAAAGTGATTTAGCATTTTGTTATATGCGGGTTCCGCTATTACTTTTTATTAGTAAGCGTTGTTGTCATCAGTGCTCTTTGACGTTTATTGGTGGTTAGATTCAGAAGAACACTGGAATCCCTATAAATTTAAATTTTCGAACAATTATATAACGCACATAGGATTAGCATAATGATTGCCTTAAATCGAATTTACATAATACATTTTTATTTTAAACTAGCTTCTGCCCGCGACTTCGTCTACGTGGTATAGTTACTTTGGGCTAACGCTAACACGTAGCAGAAGTTCTCAAAAGGGAAAAAAACCCGATTTTGAAACTTTCTACATTGTTGCTTGGCTCCTGTTGGTCTTAGCGTGATAATATATAGCTTATAGCTTTTCTCGATAAATGACCTATCTAATACTGAAATAATTTTCAAATCAGATCAGTAAATTCTGAGATTAGCGCGTTTAACCGAACAAATAAGCTTTATAATCTATCTATCTATCTATATATATATATATATTATATATATATAAGAGATTCCCACCTATATATTGACTCATCACGATATCTCTGGAACCATAAGGCGTAGCGACTTGAAATATGGTAGGAATATTCCTTTCGCCGAGTAGAGGTCAGCTAAGAACGGATTTTACGAAATTCCACCCACAAGGGGGGTTGTGGGGGGGTAATCAAGGCGGGACAACGTCAGCCGGGCCCGCTAGTATTAGTATAGATTACTGCTCTTCTCTTGTACTTAACACGAGCCGTCATTCAAATTACAATAACTTTTGATAGAGTGATCCGATTTTAATGAAACAAATACTAAGCTACTCTCGAAAATACGCTTTATTATTTTCTAGGTGTAAGTTTTATTGTAAATACACTAATTTAGCAGTGATGCGTGTTCAGACAGACAGACAGACAAACATTTAAAATTATTGAAATATATTTTATTACTTACTTCTAGACACCTACAACAATTTTTTTCACGAAAATCGAAAAAGTACAGACACGTTAGATTTACATTCTTAATATGTATAGAAGATAAGATAGATATTTTGTATATTTTTTAACGCATGGAATAGATAAATTAACTTTGAATTATTACCTTCACGAAGTTGTTTTACCTTTAAAATTTTTAAATACATACCTATAAATGTTTAATCGTATTAAATATTCTTATGTAATAAATAATGTTTTAGGCCTCATAGGCCTTAAACGACTTTGATCTCAATTACTTAACACATTTACATTAACAAGTTATTAAATAAGGTATTTACATAAATATACTATAGAATTAAAGCGGTCACATCGACGATAAAATTCAAATGTAAAAGTGAAAAGACAAACAGAACGACAGATTATTTAATTGACTCAATAATGTACAAGCGCATAACTATTTAATGTGTAAGTAATACTAAGGAAATCAATACTTCCTATAGCGAAACATATGGGACGTGTAAAACTTTAGCCGATAACAAATATTCACGAATAACTGGTAACCGCAACTTACTTTTTCTGATGTTGGGTCTTGATCTTGTGTGGGAAACTACATATTTTATCGAAGTTAATTGAGCATTGTCTTTTGTTTTTTCTCATTATCACTTAATAACCCTTATAATTTTTTATTTCTTAGGTTTGAGTTACCTCCGTTAGATATTATCATTTGGCTTAGCCTCTATAGAAGAGCGTAACAGTATTTAGCGTATACATCCTTACTAATGTTATAATTGCGAATGTAACTCTGTCTGTGTGTCTGTCGCGCTTTCACGCCAAAATAACTGAACTGATTTAAATGAAATTTGGTGCACAGATAGTGTAGAGCCTGAGGAAGGACATAGTCTACATTTTAATGCGAAAAATAGGTTGTAAGGTGTTGAAAGGGGGAATAAAAAACGTTGTATGGAAGTATCGTTATTTTTAGAGCTACAAGCTTGAAACCTATTTTTTAGACTGTTGGTTCGATATAAATAAATATGTCATTCGAAGTTTGTAAAAGTTTTACTCTTAAGGCTGTAAAATAACATTAGGAAATAGGGGATGAAAGTTTGTATGGAAATAGGAAAGGTTCCGCTCCGATTTGAAAAAAAAATTCAGTGTTGGAAGGCTATAATATCACACTAAGACCAATAGGGGCGGATCACCAATGAGCAATGTTTCAAATACGTTTTTGTTTCTTTTTGAGAGCTTCCGCTGCGTGTTAGTTAGCCCAAAGTCATTATTCCACACGGACGAAGTCGCGAGCAGAAGCTAGTTACACATAACTAGGCTTGTTTGGGGTCGGATTCATAGCTCTATAATAATTACCATCTCAGCACAAACAAAGAGGTTCAGTCAATAACTGTATATCTTTGCCATATCGTTGTGTGAAACTGGCTCCCGGTCAATGTGTTCCGCCTTCTTACTACACACATGAAGTGAATGTATAAATAGGTTGGTATGAGAACGATTCAAAATGAGCAATCGATTGTAAATCTTTCGATGGTTGCCTTTGGTTGCTTATCATCGGTTACAGTGACCACATTCTCTGTATGTAGAATTTAAAAAAGTCTATTCATATAACATATAACATATTTTGTCATATCGATTACTACGCAAAATATAATAAAACGAATACATAAATAACTACACCTGATATATAAACAAGATTATCATATTTACTGAACTAATAGTAGTACCTAATCTAATATTTGTATTAATAATTACTCTGCAGTAACGGATTCAGACGTGTTTTTAGTGCGTATATATTACTACGCAAAATAATAGTAAAATAAATACATAAAAAAGATGCTACCGTTATATAAACAAGATTATCAAATCTACTGAACTAATAGAGTTATCCACTCAACATTTGTAATTATAATGACTCCATGTTACCCGATTCGAACATGATTTCAGTTCGTATAGTGAACCCAAGTTTCCGATAAATCCAAATCATAATGTAAACAGAGCATTCTGGTAATAGTATCTTATATTGAAAATCAATCTTCAATTAGTTATAAATGTGTTCTGGTAACTGAATGGGGCACCAACCTTCGTTATCAATCTGGTAAGTGTGATTGTTTTTTTTGTTTTTTTTATGTAGTAAGGAAAGGGAATGTATTTTGCTTAAAGGTGAGAAAAAAAAAAACAAAAAAAAAAGGGGAATAACGAGAGAAAAGCTATTCTTCATTCCTCACGGTCGCCGCTGTTATGGTGGGTTGAAAAAATTTTTTTTTTTAATATGGAAGAAAGAAAAAAAAAAAAGGGAGGGGGGAAAATAGGGGGGGGAGATTTTTTAAAAACATAAAGGGAGAGGAAAAAAGAGGTGAAGAATTTATTAGGTGGTGGGAAGAAAGGAATAACAAAAAAAAAAGGTCGAAGCGGGGGGGGGGGGAGAAAAAAAAAAGGGGGGGAGGGGAAAAAAAACATTGTATACGAATATGAAAAAATAAAGTCAAACTCAAAATTTAATTAAATCGTCTTTATTAAATTACATTATATATTGTCATTTGAGAGTTTTATAGAACAATAAAAATGTGTTATCGCAATGACAATAAAATTGCGGAATACACATCCATTGCTAATAATTAACGTGTCGTTTTAACACAAAAAGATAACATGATATTGTATTCCTTTGTGGAAATACTTTCATAAACATTGGTAAACGTGCTTATAATTTTAACTACACAATTTTTATTTTAATAACATAAAAAATAACACGGCTCAATAATCAAAGGTCACAATAGATTAATAGTCATGGCGTAGTTTATATATTGTATACTTTTAAATAATCAGTAGTCAACGATCTGACAGCCTTATCGAATGAAATTTAATTTGGTTTTATCTGACAGTTAACAATATGATCTATTATTTAAAAATATACGCTTACTATTCTTTCCTTTCTCATAAATTCTTAGTCAATGTCAATGAAATGAAAAACTATAATATTTATTAATTATAACTGAAATGTTTGCATATCGTCCTGATAACCATTTAACTTTAAAAATGAATATAGATAAAGATATATATATATATGAATTACTTTGAGTCTTTACCTGGAACAGTAAATCTAATTCCCAAATTTTTATTAACTAAGTTCATACTACGATCGCCGCGTTTGACGTAACATTCGAAGCACAACGGTACAGGTACAAGACGTGACAGCTATCGCGTTGATAGCAAAAGTGTCTGTCGACCCTGGCTAGCCCCCCTCAACGCATGGAGGGGCTGCCACTACCAGCTCCCTTCACCTTAGCGCCGCACGCCGCCGCACGACCAATGACCGACCGGCCAGGACCGGCGAAAGGTTTTATATACAAGTGGAATTCGCACTACCAATTTGCTATAAGTCAAAATATAGGGTAGTCGGGCGGTCCACTCATTTGTCGTGCGTTAGTCGAGCGTTCGGCTGTATCGTCGTCGGCTCGTACACCAGTACGCGTGTTTACGTTAAAGATAAAATATCCCGTGCCATAAGGCAAATGCACAGCCATTGGAGGGTTTCCGAATATTATTAAAACCTGCGGACATTGTGTGATAAAATGGGGTGCAGTGGAAGATTCTGTTTACTGACTCTGTTCATGTGCCTAGTGACTGAACTTGCTATCGGTGTGAGAATTGTGCCCAAGAGAAAGAAAGGTAAATTTTATATCTATTTATTTTAAACATTCTGACATCGAATTATCTCAAAAAAAGTGATAATACTTTAATGGTAATAATAAAAATGGTAATAAACATTTCTCATCCAACACATTTCCAAAGTACATAATAGAATTTAAACAATCAAAATCCAAATTGAGCGTACGTCTTGCACAATGAGTTGATTTATTACTAAACATAATATTATGAGTCTGCCTACCCACATGTTCAACTAAAACAAGCTTCTAATAATTATATATGTATTTAAACTCTTATTACTAAGACTATAAGGGTTAAAATCAGTTTGATATAAAGTGTACATTTTATTTCATTACAATCTCTCCATTATTTCAATATTATCATATAATTAAGATTTTATCAGTTTTATTAACCGAAAATGGTCTACGTATAACAATTATTTAGAAATATTGCGTGTTTCATGTTTTCGTTTCTATCATAAGCTGAACAATTTTGGTATTGAGAACATAATAAATCGTTCATTAAAATGGTGAATTAATTATATTTATAATTTGTTTGAATTATGCACAAACGACAGGTAGCGGGCTCTGTCCTCAGTTCAAACCGGACGAGGCAAGGTGGTCGGTTCAGTTTGCGCGAGAAACGACGAACTTCCGTTGCGGCTAAAGTTTGCGGCTTTAATATAATAACAGCATATTTTCTAAACCGGAAGTGGTTTTTTTTTTCGTAATTGCATTTTTGAGCCTTAATTATTTATATTCAAGTTTAAACATTAACATATTAATACATAATTATTACCAAAACATATGTCTAAATAGGAAACACATTTACATATATTTTTCAAGAAAAAATTATAAGTACACATCTTTTAAATGAATTGATTTGTTCTAATAAAAACCGGAATTCGCATTATTCACGATCGATTAGAAACGATTAAAGGATATTGGCACTTTTGGGTTGCAACAATAATTCGGTCAAATTTCGAAACAATCAAAGATCGATGCAATTCAAACGACCGATAACATTCAAGCAATCTTAATAAGTCTTAAGTGTTATCTTAATAAATAGTATTAACTAATCTATGTTATGTATAAATTATTTAAATATTTATGTGTATAATTCCTAAATAGACGCGTTTTATTTTTTCTTTATTAAACAAAATTAAATAATCTTTATATATAAATTTCTTCTGTGCGTGTGTATATCACTGAACTCCTCCTAAACGGTTGGACCGATTTTGATGAAATTTTGTGTGCGTGTTCGAGTGCATCCGAGAACGGTTTAGATTCACAATTGGACCCGGTAGGTGGCGCTGCGGTGGATTATTTTTATTATCAAGGCAGGACAACGTCCGGCGGGCCCGCTAGTAGATTATAAATTTAATCAGTTTATGATTTCCTCAAGAATATTAACATAGTTGCTTATATTTAAAAAAAAGTTCTACATAACATCAATAGTTGTAATAGCCCTATTAGATGGCTATGTCGATGAAATTAACAACAAAACGTAGTATCAAGAAAATAAAAAATCTAAACTTAATCCAGGACTATTTAAAATTTATTGAGTTACTAACTTTTGTTCGCGGTTTCGTACGCCTTAATATAGATTAGAAAAATAAAATACAGCGTATGCTACTCGTTGACTAAGTAGCTTTCTATAGGTGAAAGAATTTTTAACATCGATTAAGTAATTTTTTAATTTATCAATTACAAACGGAGTGTCAAATATTTTCTCTTTATAACAGTATAGACTAGGAATACCCAAGTGGGTACCGCGAAACCTAGGGGTTCCGTAGCATAGTCATCAGGGTCCCGCTAAATTTATATTTATACAAAAATCAAATACAGGTCAAGATTGGTTGATACCCCAGATATACGTATACAATTGTCTGACATAATACCGAACTATAAAACAATTATTCATAATACAGTAAAACAATTTCATTACATTAAAACTTTAAGTTAATAATAATGTGTTTCAATTATATTACACATTTCTTTAAAAGAAATGACCTTATATAAATTTCAGCGTTGATTTGTAATCATTTGATGTGGGGTTCCATAACATTAGGTTAGTGTTCCGTTTTCTTTAAAGTTTAGGAACCCCTGGTATAGACTAATGTTATTTGTTAAATATGTGATTTTTTTTTCTAGTAATAAGGAAACGGAAGCCCTCACAGTGTAAAAACTTGTTTAATATAATTTGTACAAATATTTAACTGCTGTGTGGAAATCTTATACACGTGTATTTATTGCCATATTAACATATACATTCTGACGACTATTAAATTTTTCAACGATTTATCTATCCATTATTGTACACGCATTCATAGTCAGTTTCTGGGGCGACATCATTTAATTTTTATTACTTCAACATAAACTTTTCTATGACTGCACTAATCTTTAAAAATATCGGTTAGATTAAAAAAAAACATAGCTTACTTTTTAAGGAAGGTTATATAGATTATCTTACAGTATACTATGACCCTAGTACTGGTGTAAATACGAGTATCATAGATCTAATACTATCTATACTAATATCATAAAGAGGTAAAGTTTTTTTTTTTCTCGAACTGACTACGCTATTGACCTAGCAAGGTCTTAACAGCTTCACCGGACTACAAGAGGTAAAATTTGTGAGGTTGTAGGGGGTAATATCTGGATCTACTAGACCGATTTTGAAAATTCTTTTACCAATAGAAAGCCCCGTTACCTGTGAGTGTCATAGGCTATATATTAACCCGAAAAATGAAAAGACTTTTTCGTGGAAGTCGGATTTGCAAAGTAAGTCAGAAAAAAACGGTTCAACGAAAACGTTTCTTACGAACGCTGCTTTAACGATGAAAGATATATGATTGAGTTCCAGAGAAAAGTTGTAGAGTTTGATATGTCAAACTTTTATATTTAAATCTCGGAAAGTAGTTTTTTATACATATTTACCGCCAAACGAAGTGCGCACGGGTCAGCTAGTGCTAAATAAAAACGAATTAATAACACGTTCGAAACCTAACGACAAGCGATATGGATGCCGCGTATAGTGCAAAGTTAAACACGGACGAAATCGTGGGACGTAGCTAGTTATCGAATATAATATGAATTTGCTGTCGTAGAATATGGAATAGGACGTGACTAGACAAGATACAATTTACATATTTATGCTTTACAAAATTTTAAACCTGTTTTCAAACTACATATAATTTGTAACTGCATAGTCAGGTCATATATCATTACATAGTATAAAACAAAGTCTCCTACCGCGTCTGTCTGTCTGTCTGTTCGCGATAAACTCAAAAACTACTCAACAGATCTCTATGCGGTTTTCACCAGTGGATAAAGTGATTCACGAGGAACGTTTTAGTACATAATTTTTTTTATAATCAGGGCGGGACAATGTCTGCCGGGCCCGCTAGTATATATACATATAGATATATAATACAGACACTGACAAGAAGGGTCGTCAAAATCAAAAGACTTTATACAATTTAGGCCCTAAGAAGGCGCTTATGAACGTCAATATTACTACCCGTCCGGAAAACAACCCAATCATCGAGAAGAACTGGCAAGAAACTCGATTTGGTTTATCTTTTTAACAAATATATATAATATATAGAATACATTAGATACATGTCACAAACGTTTTTAATGGATGCACAGAGATGAGTCAATTCCAGACATAACCATCGTTCATATATTGATTCAAACTATAATAGCACTTTGACACCAAAATCCGCTTGACATGGCGCTTAAATTCACAATCTGGCAAATCGGTAATAACCTAACCTAACACCTAAAAAACTATTACTGGTTTTACTAAGTCTGAAACATGGGACAAACAGTTTGTCACACTTTCTAGTATTTAGATTATACCGGTTTTTTACGAAATCCAGCTTTTCAAGCTTCGCGGACATACGTCAAATTATCTAGAATGTATTGGGAGGGCAGAGTTAAGATACCGAATTCCTGGAACTTGGTCTTTAAGGATTCGCGAGTTCATATAAAAGTTAGTCATTTGTCGGGATCGAACCCACGAGTTCTCGAACCAATAGTGGCGCTTACTACCACAAATCTTAGTATTTCAAAGTTAGCATTGAAATTTCCAAAAAGGTCTACATTACATGTCCAGATTTTTTTTTTTTTTATTTTTTTTTCGAACTGACTACGCTATTGACCTAGCAAGGTCTTAACAGCTTCACCGGACTACTAAGGCGAGCGCTTAAGGCACTCAGCCGATTTTTGTTTGGGCACATGTCCAGATTATTTACGAAACATATTTATACACTATCTACGACTAGTTATCAGGAGGTGGTACATATGGATATGGTATATACATATAGATATTATTTACCGATTTTTTTAAATAGTAACTACTGTATTTAGTTTTACTGATACTAGACGTGAGATATGATCAATGTAGACATAAATAAACGATTCGATGCGTCGATGGTATGGAAAAAAATCAATTATTTCCAAAATTTACATACACAAAATTTCAACAACAGTAAACAAAAAAGTAATAAAGTAAATCGGTTAACAAAAAGAGTAAAAAAGGTACTGAACCGATATTTCTTCATTTATATATATATATATAGATAATCCAATTTTTTTGGAATACTTTACATGTATACAGCAATCAAATTAAACCGTGGACCGTTATAATTACAGTAACCACTTTTACTGAGTAACAATTTAACATTTCTACAATAAGATTTGATCACATCGAAAATAGAAATTCAATTGATATTACTCACAACAGTTTTTTTGCATACGGTTCGTGACTAACTGCCAAGTCTGTTTCCGTAATTTTTGTCTGTCATGAAAGAAACTGTCTGTACGTGCTTTCAATTTTTTCCCCCTGAATACAAACGTCATATTCGCGCTGTTATCATTTTTAGAGTATCTGATAAAACCATGTTTACATACGACAATACACATAAATACGAGTAGACGATCTCATACACGGCTGTTTAACTTTATTTGATACTAACTTTCGCTCGCGACTTCACTTGCGTTGTTGTAGGTCTTGAAAATAAAATGTAGTCCTTATGACTCGCACATAATATTATTTGATATAGGTGAGAGAACTTTTTAAAATCGATTAATTATTTTTTGAGGATGACCATTACAAAATAAGAAATCAAATCTATATCTCTTTCTAATAGTGGTATAGAGTCTAGTGTACGAATGTTTTAACCATATTAAACTTCTTGCAAATTATTTACGTTGTCTCTTAAAAATAGAAAAAAATATAATAACAATATACTTTACAATTATAATCCCTGTAGTTTATAGAAAATTTTATCACGATATTTGATCTCTTTGACTGGCTGCTTCCGCTATAAGACACGGGATCCTAGTAGTAGGCAAATGTATTTAAACCTGACTACGAAAAAGGATTTATTTTATAATAGAAATCAATCATACAGCGATACCCGTATTTATGTATTTTAATATATAAGCCTAGGTGTACTGTAAATAAGCAGTTGAAATAATGAAGTATACATTTAACACAAAATGTACATACGCACATTGATGCTCTCATCATAAAGAAATCAGACATGGTATGAATGAAATTCATGATATCTCGATTCAATAACAGGCCGTACTACCTCTAGACTAATAGCTTTGTACTATGCATAAAGTACTCAAATATTACTGAGTCGGAATACTGACTCATTTTTCACACACGAACTTAAATTATGATAGACAGTATATGTGATTACCCTTGAAATATAAATTATTTCTCTATTTCACATCAACAATATCTCTTCCGACGGTACTGTATTACATATTATTTCTTACACATATATATAGATATTTAAAAAATAATACGTGCCTGTATCAGTGTACACACGTAAGAAGTGAAACTTCTTTATGACATCATTTTTCGAAAAATGATCTACTATATTTACAACTTTACAGAAAAAAAATAAAAAAACGGAATCTGATCATTGTGAGCGCACCTTTAGAAAAAAAAACGGAATTTGATCATTGTGAGCGCACCTTTAGAAATAAACATGGCGCGTAACGGAAAAATGTACAGAAATTAAGATGGCGCGTAACCGAAAAACGTTACATACGTTTTTACATGCTCTAAAATTCCTCCCTACGTCGATAAAGAAGTTTCACTTAAATAAGAATTATACCTTAATGTTTTATATATTATATCCTTTTCTATAAATATATGAATTGCTTCGATAAAAGAACTACAAAAATCGGCTATGTAGTTCCTGTCCTCTTCAATTTGGCCGTGATATAGGCTACACTATGCCTAAATATGACGTCGGTAAAAGTAGTCCGGTGAAGTTGTAAAGACCTGTCGGGTTAATAGCGTAGTCAGTTCGAAAAAAAAGAAGACGTCACTAATCAAAAAAGAGAGTAAGCGTAAAATAATGCTTTTTACTTGCCAATATTATACCGGACGAACCTTTTATTAATATAACCGATGATGGCTCAGGGAATGAGTCGCAGCTTTCGGTGTAAAAAATATGCTGATGAAGACATGATATGGTGGGTAGGGATTTATCTAATCCCGCCTGGATAGTGGTTTCCGTCTTCAATATGTCGTCAACCACCTATGGGTGAGTTCCGACAACTGCACTAAAGAATTTGGTCCTCCAAGTTTAGAATATTTATCAAAATAGGCTACATCTTCAACTAACATCAGTTGTAATTGTGGTTAAATGCTAGAATCTATAAAGCATTAAAAGAAAACAGTTTCAACGTTTTTGCAGTCAAGTTTATTGTGTTTTTTTTTTCGTTATTCATAATTATTTTTGTTTATTTACTATATGTCGTTAATAATAATTAAAAATCTTTTATGTCTAAAACAATAATATTATTTTATTAACTACTAGCTGACCCGTGCAACTTCGTCTGCACCAAATCGGTTATCACTGGTGCCAATTGTAGTTTTAAACGCGAAAAATTTTAATACAGGTATCTAAAACCTTATTGCAGCCACACCATCGGTTTCCAATTGTGAATCCAAACTATCAAGGGAATCATTCAAACATATACCCAGATGGTATGTGATAAATCTTTTAAAATAAGCCTACAACCCGTTCGTAGCAACCAACATATATTGGTGGTAATGTGAATAAAAGCTTTAAAGGTCTATGGACCCCCCAGTTTCTAACGAAGTTCCTTTCCCTTTTTTGTAGACGTTTACTATACAGACAGTAGAGTTTACATTATAAAATATCAAGTTGATAGAGTTAAATTGTAAATTAAACGATAAAATATATTCGTAAAATAAAATAATGATAAATGCAACACTCAATAATATCTTAACTATTTTCAACTTGTATTAAAACTTTTTCACACTCCATTGTATTGAAGAAAAATATAAATATTATAAAGATATGAGCACGACGCATCAAATGTCACTTGCCTGTAACTATTTGTCTAAGAGCTAGCAACGGTTTCGAAAAAGAAAATAAGCCAGTTTTTATATATCTTTATGTTCTTCCGAACAGAATGCGGGCTACCTGGCTGCCGGTAAACGTTGCGTTTATTAGTGCATATCGCACCTTTACAGGCAAAAATATTGATTTTTATAATTTTTGAATGTTTTGTTTTTTATTAACTTTGAAACGCTACTAAAACATGAAATTATCATTGCCAGACATTTTTGTTATTAACAATAATGTGCCCGATGCTATTTTTTTTGTAAATAAAATAAAGTATGTCCAAACCATGTTAAGATAGCTGTAATTTTAATATTATTATTATTTATTTTTTAATGAAGGCTTAGTCGCCTTCTCGGCTATATCGCCTAAGTGACATACAACTATATAACAATAAGAATGACGATAAACTTAACAATAGCTTATATTAATTTTGTACAATTCTTTAGCATCTTTCGAAGTGGGGTCAGACAATAACGAATTGTACAAACCAGTGTGGAACGAAACAGAAGCATTCAGCCGAGATCTAATATCTTCGTTTCGAACACATTCTGCCAGGATGTGGTGCACATCATCGATGAGCTCACAACTCTGGCAGAGTGGTGATAGTACTTTACACATCAGGTAGGCGAACTTTTTACATGGGATGTGTTCTGAGCGTAATCTTATTCCTGTGATTGCTTCCCGACGGCAAATCGTACTGTCATCAATCCATGGTGACCTTAAGGGGCATGGCTGAATCGTTCTGTACCATATTCGTTTTGTTTTAGAACGCTCATCAAAGTATTCCTTCCAATGCGAGTAACAGCTATTTTTAAATACTGAGCATACATCCAAGTAAGTTGGTAAAATATTAATAGGAGCACCTTTGGAGGATCCTTCTCTAGCTAAAAGATCAGCTCTTTCATTCCCAGTTATACCTATATGAGAAGGGATCCATTGTAAAACAATTACTTTGTTCTTTGCTTTGAAATCTAGTAATTGCTTCAAAATAGTGTATGTAGGCTATCGGTATTCTTCGAAAAGTCGAGGTACATCGCGCTACGTGTTGAAGAACACTCTTTGAATCGTATAAAATAACAATCTTAATGGACTCAGTTGATTGTGCAAATGATAAGGCCCCCTCAATTGCTATTAATTCAGTGTGCATAATTGAAATATTTTCATCAATTTGAAATTTCATAAAAGTTTTGGAATTTGACTCAAAAAATACGGCTCCTAAATAATTACCAGCTTTAGATCCGTCAGTGTATATTTTAACAAAATTTTGATAATATTTATTTATTTATTGAAGACAAATATTTTTTATTTTAACATCATATTGACGCTTTGCCTTCCAAATACCATCTACCTTTATTTTAATTATATTGTGCAAATCAATGTTATCGACCCAGGTGTGTAAAGTGAACAATTTATGTTTTATACTTGTTTGACTTGGAGTATTTTTATATTCAGAAAAAATAGTGGTCTTTTTCTTTTACGCCAATAGAGCGATTGGAAAGAGGTGGGCAATTCTTCTGATACATTAGTTAGTTCGTTCTTTTTGAATGACTTAAATTTAAATAGAATTTTGCCAGCTTAATATTGTCTCCTAAGATGTAACGGACATATGCTCAATTTGCTTTCCATAACATGGATTGAAGTACTTTTAATGAAACCCCCGATAATTCTCATGGCCTGGTTTTGGACTTTTTCAAGTTTATAGAGGTTAACCTGAGCACTACTATCATAAAGAAAGCTGGCATAGTCAATTCGACTGCGTGTAATATTGAAGTATAAACGAACTAAATTTTATGGATGAACACCCCAATTAAAACCGGCTAATGCTTTGAAAACGTTTAGAAACTTAGAGCTAGATACTGCAACTGCATTGATTTGTTTACCTCATTTTATGTACCTCATATTATATTTTATTATCTTTATCATAATAAAGATAGCGATAATTGTGGAAGCGCCTGTT
The DNA here is from genome assembly GCA_036509395.1 of Antheraea yamamai. Lineage (NCBI taxonomy): Eukaryota > Metazoa > Arthropoda > Insecta > Lepidoptera > Saturniidae > Antheraea > Antheraea yamamai. The sequence goes on from AP028433.1 coordinate 6,892,079, forward strand.
ATAGACGCATGTGTTCAAGATGACGTCAGTCTCAAGTTATATGTCTACATTTATCGTTGTTTTTCGTTTACGGTGAAATCTCAATATCATAATGGTTAATAAAATGAAATATGTTCTTTGCAATGGAAAAAATAAAATGGTTTGAAATGAATTATTTTATTTATAAAGAATATCATCGGGCATATTATTATCAATAACAAAATTGTCTGGCAGTGATAAATTCATGTTTTTAATAGCGTTTAAAAGTTACTAAAAAAATGTTCCTTAAATTATTTATAACCCAAAGTTTTAACCTGTGATGCGCATTAAAAAACATAACGTTAACCGGCTACCAGGTATCCTGAATTCTGTTTGGAAGGGCATAATATATCTCCATTTTAAAGAACCAGCTTTTCTAAAATTCTCGTTCTTCCAACATTCCTGGCTCTTATACTAAGATGTCGCAAAAAAGTCTAGTTACATTAACTACAATGTATTGTCTTTCGTTATCCTGGGAACCCCTTGCGTTTTATGGGACAAAAAGTATCCTAAATGTAACCTTGGAATATTAGTTATTATTGTATCAAGTTTCGTTAAAATCTGTTCAGTACTTTCAGCGTGATGCGTGTTCACAGGGACAGAAAGACAGGCAGACAGACAGACAAAAATTGTAAAAAGATTATTTTTGGCTTCTATATCGATAACAAAGATTGCCCCGATCAAA